>OY997268.1:580097779-580430279 GCA_963921465.1 Triticum timopheevii
CAGAAAGAAGAGGAAGATTTCTTTGATACTTATTCACCTGTGGCTAGACTGACCACCATTCGAGTATTACTCTCGTTGGCGGCCTCACATGGTCTTCTCGTCCACCAAATGGATGTCAAGACGGCTTTTCTGAATGGAGAGCTAAATGAGGAAATCTACATGCAACAGCCAGATGGCTTTGTGATAGATGGTCAGGAAAGAAAGGTGTGTAGTTTGCTGAAATCTCTATATGGCCTAAAGCAAGCACCTAAGCAATGGCATGATAAGTTTAATACAACTCTGACATCTGTTGGCTTCGTTGTTAATGAAGCTGACAAATGTGTATACTATCGCCATGGTGGGGGCGAAGGAGTTATACTGTGCTTGTATGTTGATGACATACTGATATTCGGAACCAACCTCAAAGTCATTGAGGAGGTTAAGTCCTTTCTGTCTCAGAACTTTGAGATGAAGGATCTTGGTGTGGCTGATGTTATCTTGAATATCAAGCTACTGAGAGATAATGAGGGTGGGATCACACTTCTGCAATCCCATTATGTTGAGAAGGTGTTGAGTCGCTTTGGATATTCGGACTGCACACCATCTCAAACACCATATGATCCTAGCGTGTTGATTCGAAAGTCCAAAGGCATGGCTAAAGATCAATTGAGATACTCTCAAATCATTGGTTCACTGATGTACCTAGCGAGCGCAACGAGGCCTGACATCGCGTTTGCTGTGAGCAAACTGAGCCGGTTTGTTTCCAAACCGGGTGATGTACATTGGCATGCTGTAGAAAGAGTTATGCGCTATCTCAAAGGTACTATGAATTATGGACTTCACTATACCGGAGACCCGTCGGTACTTGAAGGGTATAGTGATGCGAATTGGATCTCTGATGCTGATGAGATGAAGGCCACAACTGGGTATATGTTTACTCTTGGAGGTGGCGCTGTTTCTTGGAAGTCTTGCAAGCAAACGATCTTAACGAGATCGACAATGGAAGCAGAATTAACAGCATTAGACACTTCTGGTGTTGAAGCAGGATGGCTTCGAGATCTTTTGATGGACTTGCCACTGGTTGATAAACCGGTTCCGGCTATCCTTATGAACTGTGATAATCAGACTGTCATCACCAAGGTGAAGAGTTCAAAGGACAACATGAAGTCCAACAAACACATAAGAATGAGATTAAAGGCTGTCAGAAAATTAAGAAACTCCGGAGTGATAGCGTTGGACTATGTCCATACGGCTAAGAATCTGGCAGATCCCTTTACGAAAGGGCTATCACGTGTAGTGATAGATAGTGCATCGAGGGAGATGGGTATGAGACCCACATGAGTTACCATGGTGGTAACCCAACCTATGTGATCGGAGATCCCGTGAAGTAGGACCTGGGGAAACAAGCCAGTGGTGAACTGACGAGAGTAACTTTACTAACCCACTCCGTTGGAGATGCAATACTCTCGGAAACTGTATGGAAGGATGACTATTGTCTTAATGTGTTCCAAGGCTTATATGTATAAGCAAGATGCTATCCTACAGAGCGATCTTTGGAGGAACACACCTATGTGAGCCCGACTGCTAGTCACAGTCTATGAGATTGGGGTGATCTCTAGTAAACTCATGAATAGGCCAGGAGTGTGACTTATATGCTCCACCCGAGGGGTCAGCCTTCGGCAGCCCAGTACTAGTAAGACATGTGGTGAAACTTCTTTACGCCAAACTGACAATTCAAGGCATAGTCCATTGTTCAGTTGTGAAGGAATGTAGCTACTTGCTCTAGGTGAAGCTCAACCTTAACAGGTCTTCACTGAAACACTAGTATATCAAAACAGTATTTGGAACACAGGACACTATGGGCCCTCGAGATCTGGTGGGGGATTGCTGAAATCTGAGATGGGCTCTAGGCCCATATTGCAATTTCTGAAAAATCTCTAAGGGCCCATGTGGGTTATATGGCACTAGGTGTGGTGGGAAGTTTAGTCCCACCTTGGAAGTGGAAGGAGAGTTGGAGTGGTTTATAAGGGACTCTCTCCCTCATGCTATTGGAGCTTGAGAAGAGGTGAGGCCCTCACGCACTCCTCCTCCTCCGCTCGCCTCGCCACGCCACGCCTCGTCACGACGCGCCGCGGGTTGCGGGATTGAGCCGAGCCGAGCTCACTCCTATGCGCTTCTTTTTGCCGGTCAGGAACGGAGAGTCTTTGACAGGTGGGGTCACGATCTGAGACGTCGGATCGTGGGCTACCGACTTGGACGTGGGTTCAGCCCACGTCTCTCCACGCGCGGCCGCACATATATATGTGGGGCGCTGCCAACCCTAGCCGTCACGAAACAGAACGCATCTCCGCCTCCACGCCCACGTCGTTCCTCTGCTGCTGCTGCCGCCGGCGACTCCGTCCCGTTCACCGCGTACACGGTTGACGGGAGAGCAGGCCTCCGAAACCACGCCTCTCCGGATCCTGTACGGGGAGAGGGGCGATTAGGTTTTTGGGTAGCGACTACGCGACTGCTCGCTTCTGTTCATCTACGTCCGCATCACCTTCATCATCACCATGTCGACCGACACCGACCGTGCTGCCGCTGAGAAAGCCGAGGCCGACAAGAAGGCCGCCGAGGATGCCGCGGCTGCTGTCACCGCCACCGCCACCGCGTGGCCGATTGGAGGGTATACATCGCTTATCCCTCTCGTGTTTCTTTCTGTTGTAGCAGTACTAGCGGTATGCGTAGATGTCTCTACTATATGCGTAGTACATGCTCTGTTAGATCATAATCAGTATGTTATCAATGCTGTCCATGTCATGCTCATGATTTATTCATGGATTAATTTAATCGAAAAACTGCCTATTTTCTCATCAATCCAAAAACCTAATATCTGTAGGAGTTTTTCGAATTCTGGTTTTGCTGCTGCACTGAAACCGTCCCCGTTTACGGGGACGTACTTTAAGCGTTGGCAGACTAAAACCACCTTATGGCTCACGGCCATGAACGTGTTCTGGGTCGCCGGTGTGACTCCTACAGGAACGATCGCTCCTGAACAGGAGAAGGCGTTTAAGGAGGCCACCGTGGTGTTCCTCGGGGCAGTTCTGAGCGTGATTGGAGATAAGCTGGTTGATGCATATTTACATATGCGGTCTGCCAAGGACTTGTGGGAGGCGCTCGAATCTAAGTTCGGGGCTGCCGATGCAGGGAGCGAGATGTATATTATAGAGCAGTTCCACGATTACAAGATGGTTGAAAACCGTCCTGTATTGGAGCAGGCTCATGAGATAATATGCATTGTTAAGGAGCTTGAGCTTCTTAAGTGCGAGTTACCGGGCAAATTTGTCGCGGGCTGCATAATCGCTAAGCTCCCCAATTCCTGGAGGAACTTTGCCACCACTCTGAAACATCAGAGGCGTGAATTCTCTGTGGAGGATGTCATTGGCCATCTGAGTGTTGAGCAGAACTCAAGGGCAAAGGACTCGCACGGAAAAGGGGTCGAAGGAACTTCTGTGGCCAATATGGTGCATCAGAAGAACTCAAATTCCCACAAGCCCAGGGGAAAGAACGGTGTCCAACAGACTGCCGACTTTAAGAAG
Source organism: Triticum timopheevii (assembly GCA_963921465.1). Classification (NCBI taxonomy): domain Eukaryota; kingdom Viridiplantae; phylum Streptophyta; class Magnoliopsida; order Poales; family Poaceae; genus Triticum; species Triticum timopheevii. The sequence goes on from OY997268.1 coordinate 580,101,340, forward strand.
AAGGGTAAGAAGACCTTCAAGAAGAACAAGAAGGATGAGGGCTGCTTTACTTGTGGTTCGGCTGAACATTGGGCCAACAAGTGCCCAAACAAGTTTAAGAAGTCAGGACAGGACTCCAAGTCTGTCAACATGATTGTGAGCAACAATGAAAATGGTGCATCTGGGTACGGTAATTTATTTACTATTTTTTCTGTGTTTCAGCCTACCGATTGGTGGGTGGATACAGGTGCAGGTGTTCATGTGTGTGCTGACATTTCATTGTTCTCTTCTTACCAGGTCACAGGCCACGGGTCCGTATTGATGGGGAATGGCGCGAGTGCTTCTGTTCATGGTGTTGGCACGGTCGATCTGAAGTTTACTTCGGGAAGGATCGTGCAGCTGAAGAACGTGCAGCATGTCCCCGCCATCAAGAAGAACCTCGTTAGTGGCTCCCTTCTATGTAGAGAAGGGTTTAAGTTGGTATTCGAGTCTAATAAATTAGTTGTTACTAAGTATGGACTATTTGTTGGAAAAGGTTATGAGAGCGGAGGGATGTTCCGCCTTTCCCTCGCAGATTTCTGTAATAAAGTCGTGAACCATATTCATTCGAGTATTAATGAATCTGAGGTTTGGCACTCACGTCTTTGTCACATAAGTTTCGGTGTTATGACGCGGCTAGCCAAGTTGGATTTAATCCCGAGTTTCACTTTAGCCAAAGGTTCTAAGTGCCTTTCATGTGTGCAAGCTAAGCAACCTCGCAAGCCTCATAAGGCCGCGGAGGAGAGACACCTGGCACCATTAGAACTCATACATTCTGATCTTTGTGAGATGAATGGTGTATTGACTAAAGGTGGAAAGAGATACTTCATGACATTGATAGATGATTCCACTAGATATTGCTATGTTTATCTGTTAAATACTAAGGATGAGGCTCTACACTACTTTAAAATCTATAAGGCAGAAGTTGAGAACCAACTTGAAAAGAAAATTAAACGAGTCCGGTCAGACCGTGGTGGAGAGTACTTCTCGAGTGAGTTTGCCTCCTTCTGTTCGGAACATGGCATTATTCATGAGAGGACGCCTCCCTATTCACCCCAGTCAAATGGGGTTGCCGAGCGGAAAAACCGTACTCTAACTGATTTGGTTAACGCCATGTTAGATACATCGGGTTTATCCAAGGCATGGTGGGGGGAGGCTATATTGACGGCATGTCATGTCCTGAATAAAGTTCCGACAAAGGATAATGAGATCACTCCCTATGAGAAATGGGCAAAGAAAAGGACGACACTCTCGTACCTGCGCACTTGGGGCTGTTTGGCGAAGGTCAACGTGCCGATCCCCAAAAAGCGTAAGCTTGGACCCAAGACTGTGGACTGCGTTAATTTGGGCTACGCTAAGAATAGCGTTGGCTATAGATTTCTAGTAGTGAAATCTGAGGTACCTGACCAGAAGGTCGGTACAATTATGGAGTCTAAGGATGCTACATTCTTCGAGGATATTTTTCCTATGAGAGATATGCAAAGCACTTCTAGACAGGAATCTGAGGAGACTCCTGAACCTGCCATCCCTATGGAATATTATGAACAAACACATGATGAAAATCCTGAGGAGGATGACGAGGAAACCCTTGGTAGGGGCAAGAGACAAAGGACTGCAAAGACCTTTGGTGATGATTTCTTCGTGTACCTCGTGGATGATACTCCAACTTCTATTTCAGAAGCGTATGCCTCTCCAGAAGCTGACTACTGGAAGGATGCGGTCCGTAGCGAGATGGATTCCATCATGGCTAATGGGACATGGGAGATCACCGACCGTCCCTATGGTTGCAAACCACTGGGATGTAAGTGGGTGTTCAAGAAAAAGCTTAGGCCCGATGGTACGATTGAAAAGTACAAGGCTAGACTTGTGGCCAAGGGCTATGACCAGAAAGAAGAGGAAGATTTCTTCGATACTTATTCACCTGTGGCTAGACTGACCACCATTCGAGTATTACTCTCGTTGGCGGCCTCACATGGTCTTCTCGTCCACCAAATGGATGTCAAGACGGCTTTTCTGAATGGAGAGCTAAATGAGGAAATCTACATGCAACAGCCAGATGGCTTTGTGATAGATGGTCAGGAAAGAAAGGTGTGTAGTTTGCTGAAATCTCTATATGGCCTAAAGCAAGCCCCTAAGCAATGGCATGATAAGTTTAATACAACTCTGACATCTGTTGGCTTCGTTGTTAATGAAGCTGACAAATGTGTATACTATCGCCATGGTGGGGGCGAAGGAGTTATACTGTGCTTGTATGTTGATGACATACTGATATTCGGAACCAACCTCAAAGTCATTGAGGAGGTTAAGTCCTTTCTGTCTCAGAACTTTGAGATGAAGGATCTTGGTGTGGCTGATGTTATCTTGAATATCAAGCTACTGAGAGATAATGAGGGTGGGATCACACTTCTGCAATCCCATTATGTTGAGAAGGTGTTGAGTCGCTTTGGATATTCGGACTGCACACCATCTCAAACACCATATGATCCTAGCGTGTTGATTCGAAAGTCCAAAGGCATGGCTAAAGATCAATTGAGATACTCTCAAATCATTGGTTCACTGATGTACCTAGCGAGCGCAACGAGGCCTGACATCGCGTTTGCTGTGAGCAAACTGAGCCGGTTTGTTTCCAAACCGGGTGATGTACATTGGCATGCTGTAGAAAGAGTTATGCGCTATCTCAAAGGTACTATGAATTATGGACTTCACTATACCGGAGACCCGTCGGTACTTGAAGGGTATAGTGATGCGAATTGGATCTCTGATGCTGATGAGATGAAGGCCACAACTGGGTATATGTTTACTCTTGGAGGTGGCGCTGTTTCTTGGAAGTCTTGCAAGCAAACGATCTTAACGAGATCGACAATGGAAGCAGAATTAACAGCATTAGACACTTCTGGTGTTGAAGCAGGATGGCTTCGAGATCTTTTGATGGACTTGCCACTGGTTGATAAACCGGTTCCGGCTATCCTTATGAACTGTGATAATCAGACTGTCATCACCAAGGTGAAGAGTTCAAAGGACAACATGAAGTCCAACAAACACATAAGAATGAGATTAAAGGCTGTCAGAAAATTAAGAAACTCCGGAGTGATAGCGTTGGACTATGTCCATACGGCTAAGAATCTGGCAGATCCCTTTACGAAAGGGCTATCACGTGTAGTGATAGATAGTGCATCGAGGGAGATGGGTATGAGACCCACATGAGTTACCATGGTGGTAACCCAACCTATGTGATCGGAGATCCCGTGAAGTAGGACCTGGGGAAACAAGCCAGTGGTGAAATGAGGAGAGTAACTTTACTAACCCACTCCGTTGGAGATGCAATACTCTCGGAAACTGTATGGAAGGATGACTATTGTCTTAATGTGTTCCAAGGCTTATATGTATAAGCAAGATGCTATCCTACAGAGCGATCTTTGGAGGAACACACCTATGTGAGCCCGACTGCTAGTCACAGTCTATGAGATTGGGGTGATCTCTAGTAAACTCATGAATAGGCCAGGAGTGTGACTTATATGCTCCACCCGAGGGGTCAGCCTTCGGCAGCCCAGTACTAGTAAGACATGTGGTGAAACTTCTTTACGCCAAACTGACAATTCAAGGCATAGTCCATTGTTCAGTTGTGAAGGAATGTAGCTACTTGCTCTAGGTGAAGCTCAACCTTAACAGGTCTTCACTGAAACACTAGTATATCAAAACAGTATTTGGAACACAGGACACTATGGGCCCTCGAGATCTGGTGGGGGATTGCTGAAATCTGAGATGGGCTCTAGGCCCATATTGCAATTTCTGAAAAATCTCTAAGGGCCCATGTGGGTTATATGGCACTAGGTGTGGTGGGAAGTTTAGTCCCACCTTGGAAGTGGAAGGAGAGTTGGAGTGGTTTATAAGGGACTCTCTCCCTCATGCTATTGGAGCTTGAGAAGAGGTGAGGCCCTCGCGCACTCCTCCTCCTCCGCTCGCCTCGCCACGCCACGCCTCGTCACGACGCGCCGCGGGTTGCGGGATTGAGCCGAGCCGAGCTCACTCCTATGCGCTTCTTTTTGCCGGTCAGGAACGGAGAGTCTTTGACAGGTGGGGTCACGATCTGAGATGTCGGATCGTGGGCTACCGACTTGGACGTGGGTTCAGCCCACGTCTCTCCACGCGCGGCCGCACATATATATGTGGGGCGCTGCCAACCCTAGCCGTCACGAAACAGAACGCATCTCCGCCTCCACGCCCACGTCGTTCCTCTGCTGCTGCTGCCGCCGGCGACTCCGTCCCGTTCACCGCGTACACGGTTGACGGGAGAGCAGGCCTCCGAAACCACGCCTCTCCGGATCCTGTACGGGGAGAGGGGTGATTAGGTTTTTGGGTAGCGACTACGCGACTGCTCGCTTCTGTTCATCTACGTCCGCATCACCTTCATCATCACCATGTCGACCGACACCGACCGTGCCGCCGCTGAGAAAGCCGAGGCCGACAAGAAGGCCGCCGAGGATGCCGCGGCTGCTGTCACCGCCACCGCCACCGCGTGGCCGATTGGAGGGTATACATCGCTTATCCCTCTCGTGTTTCTTTCTGTTGTAGCAGTACTAGCGGTATGCGTAGATGTCTCTACTATATGCGTAGTACATGCTCTGTTAGATCATAATCAGTATGTTATCAATGCTGTCCATGTCATGCTCATGATTTATTCATGGATTAATTTAATCGAAAAACTGCCTATTTTCTCATCAATCCAAAAACCTAATATCTGTAGGAGTTTTTCGAATTCTGGTTTTGCTGCTGCACTGAAACCGTCCCCGTTTACGGGGACGTACTTTAAGCGTTGGCAGACTAAAACCACCTTATGGCTCACGGCCATGAACGTGTTCTGGGTCGCCGGTGTGACTCCTACAGGAACGATCGCTCCTGAACAGGAGAAGGCGTTTAAGGAGGCCACCGTGGTGTTCCTCGGGGCAGTTCTGAGCGTGATTGGAGATAAGCTGGTTGATGCATATTTACATATGCGGTCTGCCAAGGACTTGTGGGAGGCGCTCGAATCTAAGTTCGGGGCTGCCGATGCAGGGAGCGAGATGTATATTATAGAGCAGTTCCACGATTACAAGATGGTTGAAAACCGTCCTGTATTGGAGCAGGCTCATGAGATAATATGCATTGTTAAGGAGCTTGAGCTTCTTAAGTGCGAGTTACCGGGCAAATTTGTCGCGGGCTGCATAATCGCTAAGCTCCCCAATTCCTGGAGGAACTTTGCCACCACTCTGAAACATCAGAGGCGTGAATTCTCTGTGGAGGATGTCATTGGCCATCTGAGTGTTGAGCAGAACTCAAGGGCAAAGGACTCGCACGGAAAAGGGGTCGAAGGAACTTCTGTGGCCAATATGGTGCATCAGAAGAACTCAAATTCCCACAAGCCCAGGGGAAAGAACGGTGTCCAACAGACTGCCGACTTTAAGAAGTAGGGTAAGAAGACCTTCAAGAAGAACAAGAAGGATGAGGGCTGCTTTACTTGTGGTTCGGCTGAACATTGGGCCAACAAGTGCCCAAACAAGTTTAAGAAGTCAGGACAGGACTCCAAGTCTGTCAACATGATTGTGAGCAACAATGAAAATGGTGCATCTGGGTACGGTAATTTATTTACTGTTTTTTCAGTGTTTCAGCCTACCGATTGGTGGATGGATACAGGTGCAGGTGTTCATGTGTGTGCTGACATTTCATTGTTCTCTTCTTACCAGGTCACAGGCCACGGGTCCGTATTGATGGGGAATGGCGCGAGTGCTTCTGTTCATGGTGTTGGCACGGTCGATCTGAAGTTTACTTCGGGAAGGATCGTGCAGCTGAAGAACGTGCAACATGTCCCCGCCATCAAGAAGAACCTCGTTAGTGGCTCCCTTCTATGTAGAGAAGGGTTTAAGTTGGTATTCGAGTCTAATAAATTAGTTGTTACTAAGTATGGACTATTTGTTGGAAAAGGTTATGAGAGCGGAGGGATGTTCCGCCTTTCCCTCGCAGATTTCTGTAATAAAGTCGTGAACCATATTCATTCGAGTATTAATGAATCTGAGGTTTGGCACTCACGTCTTTGTCACATAAGTTTCGGTGTTATGACGCGGCTAGCCAAGTTGGATTTAATCCCGAGTTTCACTTTAGCCAAAGGTTCTAAGTGCCTTTCATGTGTGCAAGCTAAGCAACCTCGCAAGCCTCATAAGGCCGCGGAGGAGAGACACCTGGCACCATTAGAACTCATACATTCTGATCTTTGTGAGATGAATGGTGTATTGACTAAAGGTGGAAAGAGATACTTCATGACATTGATAGATGATTCCACTAGATATTGCTATGTTTATCTGTTAAATACTAAGGATGAGGCTCTACACTACTTTAAAATCTATAAGGCAGAAGTTGAGAACCAACTTGAAAAGAAAATTAAACGAGTCCGGTCAGACCGTGGTGGAGAGTACTTCTCGAGTGAGTTTGACTCCTTCTATTCGGAACATGGCATTATTCATGAGAGGATGCCTCCCTATTCACCCCAGTCAAATGGGGTTGCCGAGCGGAAAAACCGTACTCTAACTGATTTGGTTAACGCCATGTTAGATACATCGGGTTTATCCAAGGCATGGTGGGGGGAGGCTATATTGACGGCATGTCATGTCCTGAATAAAGTTTCGACAAAGGATAATGAGATCACTCCCTATGAGAAATGGGCAAAGAAAAGGACGACACTCTCGTACCTGCGCACTTGGGGCTGTTTGGCGAAGGTCAACGTGCCGATCCCCAAAAAGCGTAAGCTTGGACCCAAGACTGTGGACTGCGTTAATTTGGGCTACGCTAAGAACAGCGTTGGCTATAGATTTCTAGTAGTGAAATCTGAGGTACCTGACCAGAAGGTCGGTACAATTATGGAGTCTAAGGATGCTACATTCTTCGAGGATATTTTTCCTATGAGAGATATGCAAAGCACTTCTAGACAGGAATCTGAGGAGACTCCTGAACCTGCCATCCCTATGGAATATTATGAACAAACACATGATGAAAATCCTGAGGAGGATGACGAGGAAACCCTTGGTAGGGGCAAGAGACAAAGGACTGCAAAGACCTTTGGTGATGATTTCTTCGTGTACCTCGTGGATGATACTCCAACTTCTATTTCAGAAGCGTATGCCTCTCCAGAAGCTGACTACTGGAAGGATGCGGTCCGTAGCGAGATGGATTCCATCATGGCTAATGGGACATGGGAGATCACCGACTGTCCCTATGGTTGCAAACCACTGGGATGTAAGTGGGTGTTCAAGAAAAAGCTTAGGCCCGATGGTACGATTGAAAAGTACAAGGCTAGACTTGTGGCCAAGGGCTATGACCAGAAAGAAGAGGAAGATTTCTTCGATACTTATTCACCTGTGGCTAGACTGACCACCATTCGAGTATTACTCTCGTTGGCGGCCTCACATGGTCTTCTCGTCCACCAAATGGATGTCAAGACGGCTTTTCTGAATGGAGAGCTAAATGAGGAAATCTACATGCAACAGCCAGATGGCTTTGTGATAGATGGTCAGGAAAGAAAGGTGTGTAGGTTGCTGAAATCTCTATATGGCCTAAAGCAAGCACCTAAGCAATGACATGATAAGTTTAATACAACTCTGACATCTGTTGGCTTCGTTGTTAATGAAGCTGACAAATGTGTATACTATCGCCATGGTGGGGGCGAAGGAGTTATACTGTGCTTGTATGTTGATGACATACTGATATTCGGAACCAACCTCAAAGTCATTGAGGAGGTTAAGTCCTTTCTGTCTCAGAACTTTGAGATGAAGGATCTTGGTGTGGCTGATGTTATCTTGAATATCAAGCTACTAAGAGATAATGAGGGTGGGATCACACTTCTGCAATCCCATTATGTTGAGAAGGTGTTGAGTCGCTTTGGATATTCGGACTGCACACCATCTCAAACACCATATGATCCTAGCGTGTTGATTCGAAAGTCCAAAGGCATGGCTAAAGATCAATTGAGATACTCTCAAATCATTGGTTCACTGATGTACCTAGCGAGCGCAACGAGGCCTGACATCGCGTTTGCTGTGAGCAAACTGAGCCGGTTTGTTTCCAAACCGGGTGATGTACATTGGCATGCTGTAGAAAGAGTTATGCGCTATCTCAAAGGTACTATGAATTATGGACTTCACTATACCGGAGACCCGTCGGTACTTGAAGGGTATAGTGATGCGAATTGGATCTCTGATGCTGATGAGATGAAGGCCACAACTGGGTATATGTTTACTCTTGGAGGTGGCGCTGTTTCTTGGAAGTCTTGCAAGCAAACGATCTTAACGAGATCGACAATGGAAGCAGAATTAACAGCATTAGACACTTCTGGTGTTGAAGCAGGATGGCTTCGAGATCTTTTGATGGACTTGCCACTGGTTGATAAACCGGTTCCGGCTATCCTTATGAACTGTGATAATCAGACTGTCATCACCAAGGTGAAGAGTTCAAAGGACAACATGAAGTCCAACAAACACATAAGAATGAGATTAAAGGCTGTCAGAAAATTAAGAAACTCCGGAGTGATAGCGTTGGACTATGTCCATACGGCTAAGAATCTGGCAGATCCCTTTACGAAAGGGCTATCACGTGTAGTGATAGATAGTGCATCGAGGGAGATGGGTATGAGACCCACATGAGTTACCATGGTGGTAACCCAACCTATGTGATCGGAGATCCCGTGAAGTAGGACCTGGGGAAACAAGCCAGTGGTGAACTGAGGAGATTAACTTTACTAACCCACTCCGTTGGAGATGCAATACTCTCGGAAACTGTATGGAAGGATGACTATTGTCTTAATGTGTTCCAAGGCTTATATGTATAAGCAAGATGCTATCCTACAGAGCGATCTTTGGAGGAACACACCTATGTGAGCCCGACTGCTAGTCACAGTCTATGAGATTGGGGTGATCTCTAGTAAACTCATGAATAGGCCAGGAGTGTGACTTATATGCTCCACCCGAGGGGTCAGCCTTCGGCAGCCCAGTACTAGTAAGACATGTGGTGAAACTTCTTTACGCCAAACTGACAATTCAAGGCATAGTCCATTGTTCAGTTGTGAAGGAATGTAGCTACTTGCTCTAGGTGAAGCTCAACCTTAACAGATCTTCACTGAAACACTAGTATATCAAAACAGTATTTGGAACACAGGACACTATGGGCCCTCGAGATCTGGTGGGGGATTGCTGAAATCTGAGATGGGCTCTAGGCCCATATTGCAATTTCTGAAAAATCTCTAAGGGCCCATGTGGGTTATATGGCACTAGGTGTGGTGGGAAGTTTAGTCCCACCTTGGAAGTGGAAGGAGAGTTGGAGTGGTTTATAAGGGACTCTCTCCCTCATGCTATTGGAGCTTGAGAAGAGGTGAGGCCCTCGCGCACTCCTCCTCCTCCGCTCGCCTCGCCACGCCACGCCTCGTCACGACGCGCCGCGGGTTGCGGGATTGAGCCGAGCCGAGCTCACTCCTATGCGCTTCTTTTTGCCGGTCAGGAACGGAGAGTCTTTGACAGGTGGGGTCACGATCTGAGACGTCGGATCGTGGGCTACCGACTTGGACGTGGGTTTAGCCCACGTCTCTCCACGCGCGGCCGCACATATATATGTGGGGCGCTGCCAACCCTAGCCGTCACGAAACAGAACGCATCTCCGCCTCCACGCCCACGTCGTTCCTCTGCTGCTGCTGCCGCCGGCGACTCCGTCCCGTTCACCGCGTACACGGTTGACGGGAGAGCAGGCCTCCGAAACCACGCCTCTCCGGATCCTGTACGGGGAGAGGGGCGATTAGGTTTTTGGGTAGCGACTACGCGACTGCTCGCTTCTGTTCATCTACGTCCGCATCACCTTCATCATCACCATGTCGACCGACACCGACCGTGCCGCCGCTGAGAAAGCCGAGGCCGACAAGAAGGCCGCCGAGGATGCCGCGGCTGCTGTCACCGCCACCGCCACCGCGTGGCCGATTGGAGGGTATACATCGCTTATCCCTCTCGTGTTTCTTTCTGTTGTAGTAGTACTAGCGGTATGCGTAGATGTCTCTACTATATGCGTAGTACATGCTCTGTTAGATCATAATCAGTATGTTATCAATGCTGTCCATGTCATGCTCATGATTTATTCATGGATTAATTTAATCGAAAAACTGCCTATTTTCTCATCAATCCAAAAACCTAATATCTGTAGGAGTTTTTCGAATTCTGGTTTTGCTGCTGCACTGAAACCGTCCCCGTTTACGGGGACGTACTTTAAGTGTTGGCAGACTAAAACCACCTTATGGCTCACGGCCATGAACGTGTTCTGGGTCGCCGGTGTGACTCCTACAGGAACGATCGCTCCTGAACAGGAGAAGGCGTTTAAGGAGGCCACGGTGGTGTTCCTTGGGGCAGTTCTGAGCGTGATTGGAGATAAGCTGGTTGATGCATATTTACATATGCGGTCTGCCAAGGACTTGTGGGAGGCGCTCGAATCTAAGTTCGGGGCTGCCGATGCAGGGAGTGAGATGTATATTATAGAGCAGTTCCACGATTACAAGATGGTTGAAAACCGTCCTGTATTGGAGCAGGCTCATGAGATAATATGCATTGTTAAGGAGCTTGAGCTTCTTAAGTGCGAGTTACCGGGCAAATTTGTCGCGGGCTGCATAATCGCTAAGCTCCCCAATTCCTGGAGGAACTTTGCCACCACTCTGAAACATCAGAGGCGTGAATTCTCTGTGGAGGATGTCATTGGCCATCTGAGTGTTGAGCAGAACTCAAGGGCAAAGGACTCGCACGGAAAAGGGGTCGAAGGAACTTCTGTGGCCAATATGGTGCATCAGAAGAACTCAAATTCCCACAAGCCCAGGGGAAAGAACGGTGTCCAACAGACTGCCGACTTTAAGAAGAAGGGTAAGAAGACCTTCAAGAAGAACAAGAAGGATGAGGGCTGCTTTACTTGTGGTTCGGCTGAACATTGGGCCAACAAGTGCCCAAACAAGTTTAAGAAGTCAGGACAGGACTCCAAGTCTGTCAACATGATTGTGAGCAACAATGAAAATGGTGCATCTGGGTACGGTAATTTATTTACTGTTTTTTCAGTGTTTCAGCCTACCGATTGGTGGGTGGATACAGGTGCAGGTGTTCATGTGTGTGCTGACATTTCATTGTTCTCTTCTTACCAGGTCACAGGCCATGGGTCCGTATTGATGGGGAATGGCGCGAGTGCTTCTGTTCATGGTGTTGGCACGGTCGATCTGAAGTTTACTTCGGGAAGGATCGTGCAGCTGAAGAACGTGCAGCATGTCCCCGCCATCAAGAAGAACCTCGTTAGTGGCTCCCTTCTATGTAGAGAAGGGTTTAAGTTGGTATTCGAGTCTAATAAATTAGTTGTTACTAAGTATGGACTATTTGTTGGAAAAGGTTATGAGAGCGGAGGGATGTTCCGCCTTTCCCTCGCAGATTTCTGTAATAAAGTCATGAACCATATTCATTCGAGTATTAATGAATCTGAGGTTTGGCACGCACGTCTTTGTCACATAAGTTTCGGTGTTATGACGCGGCTAGCCAAGTTGGATTTAATCCCGAGTTTCACTTTAGCCAAAGGTTCTAAGTGCCTTTCATGTGTGCAAGCTAAGCAACCTCGCAAGCCTCATAAGGCCGCGGAGGAGAGACACCTGGCACCATTAGAACTCATACATTCTGATCTTTGTGAGATGAATGGTGTATTGACTAAAGGTGGAAAGAGATACTTCATGACATTGATAGATGATTCCACTAGATATTGCTATGTTTATCTGTTAAATACTAAGGATGAGGCTCTACACTACTTTAAAATCTATAAGGCAGAAGTTGAGAACCAACTTGAAAAGAAAATTAAACGAGTCCGGTCAGACCGTGGTGGAGAGTACTTCTCGAGTGAGTTTGACTCCTTCTGTTCGGAACATGGCATTATTCATGAGAGGACGCCTCCCTATTCACCCCAGTCAAATGGGGTTGCCGAGCGGAAAAACCGTACTCTAACTGATTTGGTTAACGCCATGTTAGATACATCGGGTTTATCCAAGGCATGGTGGGGGGAGGCTATATTGACGGCATGTCATGTCCTGAATAAAGTTCCGACAAAGGATAATGAGATCACTCCCTATGAGAAATGGGCAAAGAAAAGGACGACACTCTCGTACCTGCGCACTTGGGGCTATTTGGCGAAGGTCAACGTGCCGATCCCCAAAAAGCGTAAGCTTGGACCCAAGACTGTGGACTGCGTTAATTTGGGCTACGCTAAGAACAGCGTTGGCTATAGATTTCTAGTAGTGAAATCTGAGGTACCTGACCAGAAGGTCGGTACAATTATGGAGTCTAAGGATGCTACATTCTTCGAGGATATTTTTCCTATGAGAGATATGCAAAGCACTTCTAGACAGGAATCTGAGGAGACTCCTGAACCTGCCATCCCTATGGAATATTATGAACAAACACATGATGAAAATCCTGAGGAGGATGACGAGGAAACCCTTGGTAGGGGCAAGAGACAAAGGACTGCAAAGACCTTTGGTGATGATTTCTTCGTGTACCTCGTGGATGATACTCCAACTTCTATTTCAGAAGCGTATGCCTCTCCAGAAGCTGACTACTGGAAGGATGCGGTCCGTAGCGAGATGGATTCCATCATGGCTAATGGGACATGGGAGATCACCGACCGTCCCTATGGTTGCAAACCACTGGGATGTAAGTGGGTGTTCAAGAAAAAGCTTAGGCCCGATGGTACGATTGAAAAGTACAAGGCTAGACTTGTGGCCAAGGGCTATGACCAGAAAGAAGAGGAAGATTTCTTCGATACTTATTCACCTGTGGCTAGACTGACCACCATTCGAGTATTACTCTCGTTGGCGGCCTCACATGGTCTTCTCGTCCACCAAATGGATGTCAAGACGGCTTTTCTGAATGGAGAGCTAAATGAGGAAATCTACATGCAACAGCCAGATGGCTTTGTGATAGATGGTCAGGAAAGAAAGGTGTGTAGGTTGCTGAAATCTCTATATGGCCTAAAGCAAGCACCTATGCAATGGCATGATAAGTTTAATACAACTCTGACATCTGTTGGCTTCGTTGTTAATGAAGCTGACAAATTTGTATACTATCGCCATGGTGGGGGCGAAGGAGTTATACTGTGCTTGTATGTTGATGACATACTGATATTCGGAACCAACCTCAAAGTCATTGAGGAGGTTAAGTCCTTTCTGTCTCAGAACTTTGAGATGAAGGATCTTGGTGTGGCTGATGTTATCTTGAATATCAAGCTACTGAGAGATAATGAGGGTGGGATCACACTTCTGCAATCCCATTATGTTGAGAAGGTGTTGAGTCGCTTTGGATATTCGGACTGCACACCATCTCAAACACCATATGATCCTAGCGTGTTGATTCGAAAGTCCAAAGGCATGGCTAAAGATCAATTGAGATACTCTCAAATCATTGGTTCACTGATGTACCTAGCGAGCGCAACGAGGCCTGACATCGCGTTTGCTGTGAGCAAACTGAGCCGGTTTGTTTCCAAACCGGGTGATGTACATTGGCATGCTGTAGAAAGAGTTATGCGCTATCTCAAAGGTACTATGAATTATGGACTTCACTATACCGGAGACCCGTCGGTACTTGAAGGGTATAGTGATGCGAATTGGATCTCTGATGCTGATGAGATGAAGGCCACAACTGGGTATATGTTTACTCTTGGAGGTGGCGCTGTTTCTTGGAAGTCTTGCAAGCAAACGATCTTAACGAGATCGACAATGGAAGCAGAATTAACAGCATTAGACACTTCTGGTGTTGAAGCAGGATGGCTTCGAGATCTTTTGATGGACTTGCCACTGGTTGATAAACCGGTTCCGGCTATCCTTATGAACTGTGATAATCAGACTGTCATCACCAAGGTGAAGAGTTCAAAGGACAACATGAAGTCCAACAAACACATAAGAATGAGATTAAAGGCTGTCAGAAAATTAAGAAACTCCGGAGTGATAGCGTTGGACTATGTCCATACGGCTAAGAATCTGGCAGATCCCTTTACGAAAGGGCTATCACGTGTAGTGATAGATAGTGCATCGAGGGAGATGGGTATGAGACCCACATGAGTTACCATGGTGGTAACCCAACCTATGTGATCGGAGATCCCGTGAAGTAGGACCTGGGGAAACAAGCCAGTGGTGAACTGAGGAGATTAACTTTACTAACCCACTCCGTTGGAGATGCAATACTCTCGGAAACTGTATGGAAGGATGACTATTGTCTTAATGTGTTCCAAGGCTTATATGTATAAGCAAGATGCTATCCTACAGAGCGATCTTTGGAGGAACACACCTATGTGAGCCCGACTGCTAGTCACAGTCTATGAGATTGGGGTGATCTCTAGTAAACTCATGAATAGGCCAGGAGTGTGACTTATATGCTCCACCCGAGGGGTCAGCCTTCGGCAGCCCAGTACTAGTAAGACATGTGGTGAAACTTCTTTACGCCAAACTGACAATTCAAGGCATAGTCCATTGTTCAGTTGTGAAGGAATGTAGCTACTTGCTCTAGGTGAAGCTCAACCTTAACAGGTCTTCACTGAAACACTAGTATATCAAAACAGTATTTGGAACACAGGACACTATGGGCCCTCGAGATCTGGTGGGGGATTGCTGAAATCTGAGATGGGCTCTAGGCCCATATTGCAATTTCTGAAAAATCTCTAAGGGCCCATGTGGGTTATATGGCACTAGGTGTGGTGGGAAGTTTAGTCCCACCTTGGAAGTGGAAGGAGAGTTGGAGTGGTTTATAAGGGACTCTCTCCCTCATGCTATTGGAGCTTGAGAAGAGGTGAGGCCCTCGCGCACTCCTCCTCCTCCGCTCGCCTCGCCACGCCACGCCTCGTCACGACGCGCCGCGGGTTGCGGGATTGAGCCGAGCCGAGCTCACTCCTATGCGCTTCTTTTTGCCGGTCAGGAACGGAGAGTCTTTGACAGGTGGGGTCACGATCTGAGACGTCGGATCGTGGGCTACCGACTTGGACGTGGGTTCAGCCCACGTCTCTCCACGCGCGGCCGCACATATATATGTGGGGCGCTGCCAACCCTAGCCGTCACGAAACAGAACGCATCTCCGCCTCCACGCCCACGTCGTTCCTCTGCTGCTGCTGCCGCCGGCGACTCCGTCCCGTTCACCGCGTACACGGTTGACGGGAGAGCAGGCCTCCGAAACCACGCCTCTCCGGATCCTGTACGGGGAGAGGGGTGATTAGGTTTTTGGGTAGCGACTACGCGACTGCTCGCTTCTGTTCATCTACGTCCGCATCACCTTCATCATCACCATGTCGACCGACACCGACCGTGCCGCCGCTGAGAAAGCCGAGGCCGACAAGAAGGCCGCCGAGGATGCCGCGGCTGCTGTCACCGCCACCGCCACTGCGTGGCCGATTGGAGGGTATACATCGCTTATCCCTCTCGTGTTTCTTTCTGTTGTAGCAGTACTAGCGGTATGCGTAGATGTCTCTACTATATGCGTAGTACATGCTCTGTTAGATCATAATCAGTATGTTATCAATGCTGTCCATGTCATGCTCATGATTTATTCATGGATTAATTTAATCGAAAAACTGCCTATTTTCTCATCACTCTCCTTCTTGCTTCTCTCCTCTCCAGCATCAACCATGCCGACGCAGCACCCGAACGCACACTAGCTGTGCTGCAAAATCGGCGACTGGTGCTACTATGCAACGACAACGGCGCTGCAACCTGCAGATCTCGCCCGCGAGCAGATGATGCAACTACCGTCGCACGTGGTGATGCAATCGACAGACGAGTTGCAACCGCGGGATCACGCTGGCTGCGGATGCTTCAATGCAATGCAATACAGCACTCCCGACGCACGCGACAAGAGGCACCGGTGCGGCGACGTAACTCGTCGGCGCTGCAAGGCAGCACTCGTGAGGCTGCAAGCCGGCGTCACTGCGACGGCTGCGACGATGATGCGTGACGGTTGGGATGCTGCAGGGGGTGGCGGCGAAGTTGTGTGGTCGTCAGCAATGGAGCACGCAAGGAAGGCCGGAGGCGACCCCAGGTAGCGGGCTGGTACTGCACGCAGCACGCAAGGCAGGCGGGGCGCGACGCTACAACGAGGACTAGTGCTGCGATGGAAACTTCGATGCTTTTCTTTTTTTTGATTGATGTTGTTGGTGTTGCAATGCGACGGCGCTGCGGCGGCTCCTCGGCGTTGCTACCTGGCGGCTGGGACTCAGCGGGCGAGGTGCGTCGTGCATGTGCTATTTGCATCGATGCAGCCAGAGGAGTACGAGAGGCGGAGATGTGACGAGAGGAGGATGACTCGATGTCGCGTTGACTGGATCCAACGGCTTGCGAGCAAAGTATCTGACGGCTAGCGAGCCGGTTGATTTCTCTAAGAAATCAGCCGACTGATTTGTAGCGGCCGCCATAAACCAATGCCCTTGAGGGCCAGAGAAGAAACCGTCACACTAGATGATCATAAATCTCAATGTAGAACCACGTCCTGGACACAACTTCCGCCAACTCCACTGAAGGAAATATGCCCTAGAGGCAATAATAAAGTTGTTATTTATATTTCCTTATATCATGATAAATGTTTATTATTCACGCTAGAATTGTATTAACCAGAAACTTAGTACATGTGTGAATACATGGACAAACAGAGTGTCACTAGTATGCCTCTACTTGACTAGCTCGTTAATCAAAGATGGTTAAGTTTCCTAGACATAGACAGAGTTGTCATTTGGTAAACGGGATCATATCATTAGAGAATGATGTGATTGACTTGACTCATTCATTAGCTTAACACTATGATCGTTTAGTTCATTGCTATTGCTTTCTTCATAACTTATACATGTTCCTATGACTATGAGATTATGCAACCCTCGAATACCGAAGGAACACTTAGTGTGCTATCAAACGTCACAACGTAATTGAGTGATTATAAAGATGCTCTACAGGTGTCTCCGATGGTGTTTGTTGGGTTGCATAGATCGAGATTAGGATTTGTCACTCCGTGTTTTGGATAGGTATCTCTTGGCCCTCTCGGTAATGCACATCACTATAAGCCTTGCAAGCAATGCGACTAATGAGTTAGTTACGGGATGATGCATTACGGAACGAGTAAAGAGACTTGCCGGTAACGCGATTGAACTAGGTATTGAGATACCAACAATCGAATCTCGGGCAAGTAACATATCGATGACAAAGGGAACAACGTATGTTGTTATGCGGTTTGACCGATGAAGATCTTCGTAGAATATGTAGGAACCAATATGAGCATCCAGGTTCCGATATTGGTTATTGACCGAAGATGAGTCTCGGTCATGTCTACATAGTTCTCGAACCCGTAGGGTCCGCACGCTTAACGTTCGGTGACGATCGGTATTATGAGTTTATGGTTTTTAATGTACCGAAGGTAGTTAGGAGTCCCGGATGTGACCATGCACATGACGAGGAGTCTCGAAATGGTCGAGACATAAAGATTGATATATTGGACGACTATATTCGGACACCGAATGAGTTCTGGGGGTCACCGGATATTTATCGGAGTGCCGGGGGGTTATCGGAACCCCCAGGGGAAACTAATGGGCCAACATGGGCCTTGTAGGAGAGAGAGGAGAGGGCCTAGGGCTGGCCTCACGCCCCCCCTTGGGGGGCCGAATTGTACAAGGAGGGGGCGCCCCCTCTTTCCTCCCTCTCTCCCTCTCCTTCCTTGCTCCTTCCTCCTTCCTAGTTGGACTAGGAAAGGGGAGTCCTACTCCCACTAGGAGGAGGACTCCACCTCTCCTTGGTGCTCCCCAAGGCCGGCCGGCCACCCCCTTGCTCCTTTATATACGGGGGCAGGGGGCACCCCAAGACACACAAGTTGATTGTTCCAAGCCGTGTGCGGTGCCCCCCTCCACCATCGGTCATATCGTTGCAGTGCTTAGGCGAAGCCTTGCGCCGGTAACTTCATCAATCACTGTCATCACGCCTCGTGCTGACGAAGCTTTCCCTCAACACTCAGCTGGATCTAGAGTTCATGGGACGTCACCGAGCCGAACGTGTGCAGATCGTGGAGGTGTCGTAACTTCAGTGCTAGGATCGGTCGGATCGTGAAGACGTACGACTACATCAACCGCGTTGTCACAACGCTTCCGCTTATGGTCTACGAGGGTACATGGACAAGACTCTCCCCTCTCAATGCTATGCATCACCATGATCTTGCGTGTGCGTAGTATTTTTTTTTTTGAAATTACTGCGTTCCCCAACTGTCGGTGTTCTGGGAACGGGGGTCCCCAGACTTGCCTGCATGCGGCATGCGGTGTGACTCAAGCAGTGGCCCAGTA
Organism: Triticum timopheevii; assembly: GCA_963921465.1. Lineage (NCBI taxonomy): Eukaryota > Viridiplantae > Streptophyta > Magnoliopsida > Poales > Poaceae > Triticum > Triticum timopheevii. The sequence continues at coordinate 580,119,724 of OY997268.1, forward strand.
CGGCTCATCATCATCAACTCAAGTTCAAGACCCTCGCGAGGGGCCAAGCCTCGCGGGGAGGACGACGCAAGGCTTCCTCAGGGGCGGCCTCGCCAGGCAGGCTCGCGAGGAGGCGGAGAGATCAAGGGAAGGAGTGCCTCACGAGGTGCTCATGATGCAAGCCATGACGATCGAGACCAGGCGGGCGCCAGCCAGCGCAGTGTCCTCGTTTCCTCTTTGGTGCAAAGGGGGCAAGCGCAGGCACGGAGTACCGAGGCACCAAGCAAAGGTTTCCCTATCGGTGCAACGAGACCAAGATCGGCAGGACGACAGGAGATCACCGTGGAGCCCAGGACGACGTCATCGCTAGTGCCTTTGGCAGTCAAAGACCAACTTTAGTCAGGATAGCTTGTACTAGTTGCCCCCCTTCAAAATGGCCGTTGTTGGCTCCCTTCCCGCTCAATATTTGGAAAGAGGACCAGGGCCTCTATAAATAGATATAGCCACCACAGAAGAAAGGGATCGAATCCTTCCCTAGCAGAACACCGCACCAGCTCAAGAACACCCCTCGCGAGGCTGTTCTTCCTCTGTACTGTTCATCATCATCCCCAGAGGCAATCCACCACACCACACACTGGATTAGGGTATTACACCACAACGGTGGCCCAAACCAGTATAAACCTCGTGTCCCTTGTGTTGTTCATCGTGTAGCTTAGATTCACGGCGAGGTTTTGGGGTGTGAATCGGAAGATCTTCGCGCGCACCCCAGAGTTCGACCCTTAAGGGTTTTGCCGGAACCCGACATCCAACATTTGACGCGTCAGGTAGGGGTGCACCGGAGCTCTCCCTTCCGTCGGCCTGCTCTCCGTCAACACCGCGCTTCGCCCTCATGGCGGACGACGCGGCGCCGGCTCCGGCGGCCGACGCCAACGCTGGGGCTAGGGGGCTCCGAGCCTTGGCCCCCGCCTTGCGACAGGTGCAGTGGCCGCACAAGTTCAAGCCAGAGATGTCGCCATGCTACAACGGCGCAACGGATCCGCTGGCTTTCATGTTGGCGTACGAGGAGGCCGTCCTCATGGCCAGGGGCGACGACAGGGTCATGGCTAACTGGTTTCCCATGGCCCTCACCGGTGTCCCGCACGTGTGGTTGCTCCATCTGCCAACGGCTTCTGTGGCCTCCTGGGAGGACTGCGCAACCTCTTCCTCGCCTACTATGTTGTGCTGGCGCCCCCGGTCGCTGCGGCTCTCCTGGGCAGCTCGCAGGTGCCACCCTCGGGCCGCCACGTCAAGCCGTTTGTCCACCAAATTGGCGCTGCCCTCATGCGGCACGGAGTTCCCCCGGGCTGGGTGGCACCCGAGGCCGACCTGACCTTCAGCTCCGACGATCACCCCGTCAATAGTGCCTGTTCGGGTGCGCTGCCAATGCTTTGCACGCCCACTATCTGCCAGGTGGCCGTCACCAGGACCCTCATCGATGGTGGTGCCGGCCTCAACGTGCTCTTGGTGGAGGCCTCAGCCTCCTCCATGTACCGCTCGAATGGATCCAACCCAGCAAGCCCTTCTCGGGCATCGGAGGCAGTTCCTCCGGCTCCCTGGGGCAGATCCGCCTCCCGGTGACCTTCGGTACACACGACAACTTTCGCACGGGGTTGGTCAACTTTAACGTCGCCTACATCGGCCTCCCGTACAACGCCATCCTCGGCTACCTAGCCTTGGCCCAATTCATGACAGTGACCCATCCGGCCTACAACCTCATGAAGATGCGCAGGAGCAGCGGCACCCTCACCGTAGCTGGAGACACCAACACTACAAAAAAATACACTTCCATGATGATACGTGTTTGTCAGAGCAGGTCGCGTTTTTTGTCATGCATGTACATCCATGACGATTTGATGACAGAATCAAGATAGTCATACTTGTGCTGTCGTAGAAGTGTTCCATGACATTACCAAAATTATCATCACGGAAGTGTCCACTTCCATGACGATAAATCGCGTGTCATAGAAGTGCTTTCGTCAAGGGTGACCGACACGTGGCATCCACCGTAACGGAACACCATTAAGCTATCGGGTCGGGTTTTGGATCTGATAACCCGTTAACAGCCCCGACCAATGAGGATTTTCCATGTGTAAAATCATCATTGGCTGGAGGAAACACATGTCGGCTCACCGTTGGGACATATGTCATCCGCTCATTGGACCGAAGACGCCTATGATACGGCGACATGTGGCACGGCCCAACAGAGGCCCATTCCTGTGAAAAGGTCAGCCCGTTTAACATGGTTCAAAGGTGGCAGGCCGGCCCACGGAAAGCCTGTTAATGGCGTGTTCGCATATAGCCCATTTACAGCCCGCTAACCTAGGGCTCGTTATGCCCTATGCGAATTAGGCCCAGTAGCGTCATCTGGGCCATCCAATATGATTCCAGCCTGTTTTAACTTCCGGCCCATGTCTGGCCCATGACTTCTTTCGGCCCATATAAGGCCCTTTGTAACTCTTGGCCCATTAACTACCCGTGGTGAAACTGGCCCGTAATGAATAGTGTATCACTTTATACCCATTAACGACCCGTTATTCTATTGGGCCATTTCTAGCCCAAGTTATCTTTCGGCCTTCTCAGGGCCCATTGATTCTTGGGCTCATTTGCAGCATTCGGTTACATATAGCTCGTTACTGTCATTTTCTGCCTGTGGGCCAAATTTAGCCCGTCGTTACAGTCGGCCCATTTGCGGACCGTTAATACGTTGGGCCATTTTCATGTAAAAAAAACCGTTGGGCTGTTTTCATAGAGTTATCAAATACGGTCTATTAACGGCCCGTTATGGTCCACGAATAGTACGACCCATGAATGGCGAAATGATGATACGCCCCGTAGAAGGCCCATGGATCCTACGGCCCATATGAGGCCCATGGATAATACGGCCCGTAGAAGGCCAATGGATTGTACGGCCCGTAGAAGGCCCATGGACCCTACGGCCCGTAGAAGGCCCATGAATCCTAAGGCCCGTATAGAAGGCCAATGGATCCTACGGCCCGTATAGAAGGCCAATGGATCCTACGGCCGGAAGAAGGCCCATGGATCATACGGCCTGCAGGCGGCCCATGGTTACAACAGTCCGTGTGTTGCCATGATTATTTTGGCCTAGTTACCAAAAGTAGGCTATTGTGGCCACTAGAAAAACACAGAAAAAGAACTGCAGTGACTACAAGCAAACAACTAAACAAGACAATAAGGAAATAAATAATCAAGCAATTAACACTAGCCTATTACCGCTATTACACATATTACATCCACTGGGCATCAAAGTTCGCCACCAGTGCAAATATAGGGAACAAAGCGGCATGTTACATACACTGGCCGTCAAAATTGGCCACCAGTGCAAATAAACGCGGCAGCAAAACAAGAGCATAACTGAAACAACTTCAGAAGAGCTCAAGAAACGTTATCCTAGGTATCCACCATGCTGGCAATAAGCTTAGCAAGCTTATTAGTTTTGTCCTGTTTGGCGCTAAAATCGTCCAATGCTTGCTGTTGCACCAGAAAGTATGCATCTGAATGCTCCAGGGACTTCCGCAGTCCTTCTGTTTCTTGTCGCAACACAACTGATAGATGTCTTCCAGCTTGTAGTTGAGACTCAAGAAACTAAACTGATTCAGACAGTGAGTTTGAATAGCTTGTGCAAGCGGTAGTGGCCAGTAACTCGAACACTAAACCAAGACAGGACTTTGGGGTTGTCTCGCTGTCTTCAAGATAGTCTTCCTTGGCTGTTTTATCAGCTTTGTTGGAGACCAACAAGGATGTGTCACTATCCTGAACCTTACCTGCATTACTTCCTTTACCATTGCTTAATAAGGCACTCTTCCCCAATATTCTTTCAGCATTCTAAAAGAAGAAACAAGCAGACACATAACAAGTTTAGCATGTACTAGTATATGAAACTCATTTCGGTGAACCAGTTCATTAGTAAGGTGGATAGGATTAAACTACCAAGTCTTCTATTGCCAAGTACTAGTACATAATAAAAGCATCAAACAAACATATATCTATGTCCTATGGTCACTGCATTGTCTTACCAAATCAAAATAGAGACATGGTTCAAATCATATCAGTTCAAGACAAAGCAGCAGTGAAAGAATACAAAGCGTGGGAAACTACACGGCACAACAAGATTTCAGATGGGTACCACGGGTCTACATATACAACAACACTATTGGCTCTGTTGTGATGCTAGTAATGTGCATGATATGAAAGTCAACTGTATACACAATTGAAATTGAAATCAAAAGAGCTATTGATAAGAGCAAACCTGTTAAAGAAACATGCGTGAACATACCTGTTGTGCCATTGGAGTTTCGATTGGATCCTTCAATGTAAAAATAAGTTTGTATGAGTAAATACACTGATACAAGAGCAAAGCAATCATAGTTAAAAAAAAGGCGCACCTAAGCGAGCGCTTAAGCGCGCCTAGGCTCTAGGCGTTGGCAAAACGATTACGCATAACTACGCTTAATCTGTGCATAACTGCGCATAAGCATGCGCTTTTGTCAGTAAAGCACAAGGCGGTGGCAAAACGCACAATTAACGCCTAGAACTTTTTTGAACTATGATAGCAATAGAATCTTAAATTAGAACAGTAGTTCTTCAGGTTTAGACAATTGTTATACATGAACAAAGTACAGTAAGACACAAGAATATAATACTTAAAAATAGAAAATGAGCTCATAGACCTTACCACATTCTTGGTTCAGGACCAGTACAGAACAAGGCGTTCCCAGTCATCATCTAGTAAATATGTCTGAGGAGAATGTAAGGGAATTTGATGAGTTTCTTTGCCGGTGAAGTACGTTTTCTTCAGGTAATTCCGATACTGCCACCAAGCATTCTTGAAGATAGCAGAGGTATTAGCACAGGTTACCTCATCCTGAGTTTCCAAATCGGTCCTTCTTTATAGAGAAAAATGGGAAAATTTGTTGTATTATAACCATCATGGAGGTAGGATGTATGGGACGAAGCAAAGTAATTGCCATGAATAACATTACTTACACATAACTCCTGGACAAACACCTGCAACTGGCATTTTCCTTCATCTTCAGTATAATATTTCCAAGATGGGAAGATACGCACATACGATTTAACAACATCAAATGCGATAGATGCTAAACTACGACTAGCTGGTTGTGCTTCCTCCACAAGAATAGGCGTACTAACTGGTGGAGTTGGGGTTCACCGTGATAGTACTAGCCCTTTGGGCACTAGAGTTGCCTTACTAACTGCTCTTGTTTGGCAGCTCTATGGTGGAGATGGTGCCGTGTCAACAGGAACTGGGTTACTATCGGCTGGGGTTGGGGTTAGATTGGGTGAAGCTGGTTCTCTGTCCATCGCAGTAGGGGTACAATCTGCGAGAGTTTGGGTTATGTGTGGTAGGGCTGGTTCTTGTGCATGTACAACCAGGGTGCTATCTCCACCAAGAGGTAGCACTGTTTTATTTGAAGACCGTGTTTTTAGTACGTGATGACCCACAAGTGTAGGGGATCAATCGTAGTCCTTTCGATAAGTAAGAGTGTCGAACCCAACGAGGAGCAGAAGGAAATGATAAGCGGTTTTCAGTAAGGTTTTCTCTGCAAGCACTGAAATTGTAGGTGATAGATAGTTTTGTGATAAGATAAATGGTAATGCGTAACAAGTAAATAAAGTAAATAAAGTGCAACAAGGTGGCCCAATCCTTTATGTAGTAAAGGATAAGCCTGGACAATTTCTAATAATGAGAAAGGAGCTCCCGAGGACACATGGGAATTATCGTCAAGCTAGTTTTCATCACGTTCATATGATTCGCGTTCAATACTTTGATAATTTGATATGTGGGTGGACCTGTGCTTCGGTACTGCCCTTACTTGGACAAGCATCCCACATATGATTAACCCCTATTTCAAGCATCCGCAACTACAAAAGAAGTATTAAGGTAAACCTAACCACAACATTAAACATATGGATCCAAATCAGCCCCTAACGAAGCAACGCATAAACTAGGGTTTAAACTTCTGTCACTCTAGCAACCCATCATCTACTTATTACTTCCCAATGCCTTCCTCTAGGCCCAAATAATGGTGAAGTGTCATGTAGCCGACGTTCACATAACACCACTAGAGGAAAAGACAATATACATCTCATCAAAATATCGAATGAATACCAAATTCAAATGACTACTAATAGCAAGACTTCACCCATGTCCTCAAGAACAAACGTAACTACTCACAAAGCATATTCATGTTCATAATCAGAGGGATAATAATATGCATTAAGGATCTGAACATATGATCTTTCACCAAGTAAACCAATTAGCATCAACTACAAGGAGTAATCAACACTACTAGCAACCCATAGGTACCAATTTGTGGTTTTGATACAAGATTGGATACAAGAGATGAACTAGGGTTTTGAGAGGAGATGGTGCTAGTGAAGATGTTGATGGATATTGACCCCCTCCTGATGAGAGGATCGTTGGTGATGACGTTGGTGATGATTTCCCCCTCCCGGAGGGAAGTGTCCCCGGCAGAACAGCTCCGCCAGAGCCCTAGATTGGTTCTGCCAAGGTTCCGCCTCATGGCGGCGGAGTTTCGTCCCGTAATCTTGCCCACGATTTTTCCAGGGTAAAAGCTCTCATATAGCAGAATATGGACACCGGAGGCCCACCAGGGGGCCCAGGAGACAGGGGCGCGCCCAGTAGGGGGGGCGCGCCCCCCACTGTCCTGGCTGAGGTGTGGGCCCCCTGATGTATTTCTTTCGCTCAATAATTCTTATAAATTCCAAAAACATGTTTCCTAGAGTTTCAGGACTTTTGGAGCAGTGCGGAATAGGTTTCCAATGTTTGCTCCTTTTCCAGCCAGAATTCCAGCTGCCGGCATTCCCCCTCTTCATGGTAAACCTTGTAAAATAAGAGAGAATAGCCATAAGTGTTGAGATATAATGTGTAATAACAACCCATAATGCAATAAATATTGATATAAAAGCATGATGCAAAATGGACATATCAACTCCCCCAAGCTTAGACCTCGCTTGTCCTCAAGCGGAAGCCGATATCGAAAAATATGTCCACATGTTTAGAGATAGAGGTGTCGATAAAAATAAAATACGGACATGGGGGCATCATGATCATTCTTATAACAACAACATATATAGATTTTATCATATGATTTCCTATGCTCAAGTGACAATCAATTCACAATGTCAAGTATGGTTCAAAAACTTCATTGGGAACTAACAAACTATAATCTCAGTCACTGAAGCAATTGCAATTTATCATAACATCAGAAAGAGTCAACAATAGAGCTTTTCAGCAAATTCACATACTCAACTATGTTGTAGTCTTCTATAATTGCTAACACTCACGCAATACTTGTGGTTATGGAGTTTCAGCCGGACACTGAGAAAGATAGGGGCTTATTGTGTTGCCTCCCAACGTATTCACCTTTAGGTGATGTCAACAATAATAGCCCATGCTAGCTTACATCCAATTGGATATATATTTCATGATCTTTCAAACACGAGGAGCTTGCCAAAGTATAAAATGAAAAAGGGAAAGGTGAGGATCACCTTGACTCAAGCATAAAGTAAAAACATAAAGTAAAAGATAGGCCCTTCGCAGAGGGAATCAGAGGTTGTCATGTGCGTTTAGGGTTGATGCACAAAATCTTAATGCAAAAGAACGTCACTTTATATTGCCCCTTGTATGTGGACCTTTATTATGCAGTCCGTCGCTTTTATTACTTCCACAACAAGATCGTACAAAGCTTATTTTCTCTGCACTAATAAGTCATACATATTTAGATAGCAATTTTTATTGCTTGCAACATGACAACTTACTTGAAGGATCTTACTCAATCCATAGGTAGGTATGGTGGACTCTCATGGCAAAACTGGGTTTAAGGGTGTTTGGAAGCACAAGTAGTATCTCTACTTGGTGCAAGGAATTTGGCTAGCATGAGGGGGAAAGGCAAGCTCAACATGTTTGGAAGGTCAATGACAATATACTTTAACTGAGATGTGCGAAAACATAAACCATTACATTGTCTTCCTTGTCCAACGTCAACTCTTTTAGCATGTCATACCTAATGAGTGCTCCCAATTATAAAAGGTGTCGAAGATAATATATTTATATGTGAACCCCTCTCTCCTTATCACTTCCTATTAATTCCAACGATGACCAAGACTACGTTTATCAACTCTCAACAACTTTTATGCCTCATACTTTCTATATGTGAAGTCATCACTATCCATAAGATCAATATGAACTCTTTTCTTTTTCTTTCTACTTTCTCAAGATCATGGCAACATAGCAAAGCCTTTGACTCAACACTAATCTTTATTATAGATAGCTCACGGACTCAATTACAAAAAGGGATCACAAAGCAAAACTCAAAACTACTTGATATCAAAACTTCAATCTACTAGATCAAGATACTACTAAAAGGATCGAACTAAATAAAATGGTAAAGATAGGGGTGTGATGGTGATACGATACCGGGGCACCTCCCCCAAGCTTGGCAGTTGCCAAGGGGAGTGCCCATACCCATGTGATTATTTCTCCTTCTTCACGGTTAGTGTTATGACCTTCTTGGCGATGATGCCCTTCAGGATACGATTCTCCTCCTCGAGCTTGTTGACTTGTTGTTTGAGGTCCATAATTTCTTTATGGAGCTTGCCCGTAACGGCCAAAGCTCCTTTTACCCAAGGATGCTGCATAGCTTCTGGAGAACAAGTAAAACTCTTTTTCATATTTTCATAAGAGAGAAATCTAAAGTTGGAAGGGGTGACCGAAGTAGGGATAGCCAGGCTAGGTAGTTCCCCCATAGTGAATTCTGCTTGGAGACGAGAGGTAACTTCTTGATCCTCCCCCATGGCATTTATCCTTTTCAAATCAGCCTCAATCTCATCCTCCGTTGATGGTCCAAAGTGATAGGCATCGCTATTTTCTCCTGGACCTGGTGTTGGGTGAGACACCCGACTCTCCCCGACTGACTCCTGAGAAGACATCTTGCTTTATTCTGCAACAGGAACTTCTCGAAACAAAAACAGAGGATATTTACATGATACGGTGGTCAAAACCTTCGGGAGTATATATAATGAATTTTTACCGACCAAAATACGTAACGTGCAAGAAAATGGAGTCCGGGAGGCACACGAGGTGCCCACGAGACAGGGGGGCGCGCCCAGTAGGGGTGGGTGCACCCTCCACTCTCATGGAGGCCTCGTGTCCCTTTCGGACTACTTCTTTCTTCCTAAAATTCTTAAATATTCCAAAACTAATAAAAATTGCCATTGGAGTCGCTTTGGAGTCGGTTTACTTACCGTACCACATACCTATTCCTTTTTGGAATCTGGAACATTTTGGAAAGTGTCCCTTATGTATTCCTCAGGGGTTAGGGTTTCAATAATATTAGTTTCAACATTGATAGGATTACCTGAAATACAATGTTTAATTCTTTGACCGTTTACCACCCTTGGACTTGTGCCTTCAAAGTTGTTGATTTTTATAGCACCAGAATGATAGACCTCCTCGATAACGTAAGGACCTTCCCATTTTGAGAGAAGTTTTCCTGCAAAAAATCTTAAATGAGAGTTGAATAATAATACATAGTCTCCTACGTTAAATTCATGCTTTTGTATCCTCTTATCATGCCAGCGTTTGACTTTTTCTTTGAATAGCTTGGCATTCTCATATGCTTGGGTTCTCCATTCATCAAGTGAGCTAATATCAAACAACCTCTTCTCACCGGCAAGTTTGAAGTCATAGTTGAGCTCTTTAATAGCCCAATATGCTTTATGTTCAAGTTCAAGAGGTAAATGGCACGCTTTTCCATAAACCATCTTATATGGAGACATACCCATAGGATTTTTGTATGCAGTTCTATAGGCCCATAATGCATCATCAAGTTTTTTGGACCAATTATTTCTAGATCTATTCATAGTCTTTTGCAAAATTAATTTGAGCTCTCTATTGCTCAACTCTACTTGACCACTAGACTGCGGATGATAAGTAGATGCGATTCTATGATTGACATCATACTTAGCAAGCATCTTACGGAAAGCACCATGAATAAAATGTGAACCACCATCAGTCATAAGATATCTAGGGACTCCAAACCTCGGAAAAATAACTTCTTTAAGCATTTTAATAGAAGTGTTATGATCAGCACTACTAGTTGGAATAGCTTCTACCCACTTAGTAACGTAATCAACAACAACCAAAATATGTGTATAACCATTGGAGGCAGGAAAAGGTCCCATATAATCAAAGCCCCAAACATCAAATAGTTCAATAACAAGAGAATAATTCATAGGCATTTCTTGACATCTACTAATGTTACCTACTCTTTGGCATTCATCACAAGATAAGACAAACTTACAAGCATCTTTGAAGAGAGTAGGCCAATAAAAACCAGTTTGTAGTACCTTGTGTGCAGTTCTATCTCCAGCGTGGTGTCCTCCATAAGATTCAGAGTGACACTTACACAGAATCTGTTCCTGTTCATGCTTAGGCCCACAACGTCTAATAACACCATCTACTCCTTCTTTATAAAGGTGTGGGTCATCCCAAAAGTAATGTCTTAAATCATAAAAGAACTTTTTCTTTTGCTGGTATGTGAAACTAGGCGGTATAAATTTAGCAACAATGTAATTGGCATAATCAGCATACCAAGGAGCAGTACGAGAAGCATTAATGACCGCTAATTGTTTATCAGGAAAACTATCATCAATAGGCAGTGGGTCATCAAGAACATTCTCTAACCTAGACAAGTTATCTGCAACAGGGTTCTCAGCTCCCTTTCTATCAATAATGTGTAAATCAAATTCTTGGAGCAAGAGAACCCATCTAATGAGTCTAGGCTTAGCATCTTTCTTTTCCATAAGATATTTAATAGCAGCATGATCAGTGTGAATAGTAACTTTGGAATCAACAATATAAGGTCTAAACTTATCACATGCAAACACAACTGCTAAGAACTCTTTTTCAGTAGTAGCATAATTTCTCTGGGCAGTATCAAGAGTCTTACTAGCATACTGGATAACATTCAATTTCTTATCAACTCTTTGCCCTAGAACAGCACCTACAACATAATAACTAGCATCGCACATAATTTCAAAAGGTAAATTCCAATCAGGTGGCTGGACAATAGCTGTAGTGATCAAAGCTTTCTTAAGTATTTCAAATGCTTCTGTGCAATCATCATCAAAGACAAAAGGAATATCTTTTTGCAATAAATTAGTCAGAGGCCTAGAGATTTTAGAAAAGTCCTTAATGAACCTCCTATAAAAACCGGCATGACCAAGGAAACTTCTTATACCTTTTACGTCCTTCAGACATGGCATCTTTTCAATAGCGTCAACTTTGGCTTTATCAACTTCAATACCTCTCTCGGAGATCTTATGCCCCAAAACAATGCCTTCGTTAACCATAAAGTGACACTTTTCCCAATTGAGGATGAGACTAGTGTCTTTGCATATCTGCAAAGCTCGATCAAGGTTGCTCAAACAATCATCAAAAGAGGATCCATAAACGGAGAAATCATCCATGAATACCTCACAAATCTTTTCACAAAAATTAGAGAATATAGCCATCATGCATCTTTGAAAGGTAGCAGGTGCATTATATAAACCAAAAGGCATACGTCTATAAGCAAAAGTACCAAAAGGGCAAGTAAAAGTAGTTTTAGGTTGATGCTTCGCTGACACAGGCATTTGAGAGAAGCCAGAATAACCATCTAGAAAGCAGAAATGAGTGTGTTTGGATAGTCTTTCTAGCATTTGATCAATAAAAGGTAAAGGGTAATGATCTTTCTTAGTAGATTTATTTAACTTACGGAAATCAATTACCATCCTATAACCTGTAATAATTCTTTGCGGGATCAATTCATCTTTATCATTAGGAACAACGGTAATGCCTCCCTTTTTAGGAACGCAAAGGACAGAGCTTACCCATTCACTATCAGCAACGGGATAAATAATACCCGCCTCAAGGAGTTTTAGTATCTCCTTTCTTACCACTTCTTTCATCTTGGGATTTAGTCATCATTGAGGATCTCTAACTAGTTTGGCATCTTTCTCCACTGTAATTTTGTGTTGGCATAATGTGGGACTAATGCCCTTAAGATCATCCAGAGTATATCCAATAACTGCTCGGTGCTTCTTCAGAGTCTTCAATAATATTTCTTCTTCTTGCTTTGAAAGGTTAGCACTAATAATAACATGATATATTTTCTTTTCATCAAGATAAGCATACTTAAGATTACCAGGTAAAGGTTTGAGTTCAAACACGGGATCACCCTTGGGTGGAGGGGGATCCCCAAGAATTTCAATGGGAAGGTTATGTTTCAGCATAGGTTCCTGTTTGAGGAACACTTCATCTATTTCCCTTCTTTCCTTCATAAACATATCATTTTCATGGTCTAGCAAGTATTGTTCTAACGGATCAGTAGGAGGCACAACAATGGAAGCAAGACCAATAATCTCATCCTTACTAGGTGGTTCCCTATCACGAGGTTGTCTATGAAACTTAGCAAAATTAAACTCATGAGACATACCATCTATGCCAATGGTGGCAGTATCTTTTTCACAATCAATCTTAGCACTAGCTGTATTCAAGAATGGTCTACCAAAAATAATGGGACAAAAATCATCTTGTGGGGAACCAAGAACAAGAAAACCAGCAAGATATTTAACCTTCCCACACAAGACTTCAACATCTCTAACAATCCCAACTGGTTTAATGGTATCCCTATTAGCAAGCTTAATAGCAATATCAATGTCTTCTAATTCAATGGGTGCAATATCATGCATAATTTCTTGATATAAGGTATAGGGTATCGCACTAGCACTTGCACCCATATCACATAAGCCATGATAACAATGGTCTCCTATTTTAACAAAAATAACAGGCATGCCTATGACAGGTCTATGTATCTTAGTGTCTGGTCTAGCAATATTAGCAGTCTCACCACAGAAATAAATAACATGCCCATCTAAATCATCATCCAAGAGATCTTTAACCATAGCAATACTAGGTTCAACATTGATTTGCTCAGGAGGTGTATAAGTCCTAGTAATTACTCTTACGAACAATAGTCGAAGCTTTAGCATGATCCTTTATCCTAACAGGAAAAGGAGGTTTCTCAATATAAGTAGTAGGAACAATAGGATCACTATAGGTGATAGTCTTTTCTTCGACTGTAATAGGTGCAACTACTTTCACTTCAACAGGAGGATTATATTTAAACCACTTCTCTCTAGGGAGATCAACGTGAGTAGCAAAATATTCACAGAAAGAAGCTACTATCTCAGAGTCAAGTCCATAGTTAGCGCTAAATCCACGGAAAGCATCCATATCCATAAAAGATTTAACACAATCAAACTTAGGTGTCATACCTAACTCCTTACCATCGTCAGAACCCCAATCTTCAGAGTTGCATTTAATTCTTTCCAATAAGTCCCATTTGAAATAAATAGTCTTCAGCATATAAGAACTAGCACAGGAAGTATCGAGCAGGTTGCGATTATCAAGAGAAAGCCGAGCATAAAAGTTTTGAATAATCATTTCCCGGGAGAGCTCATGATTGGGGCATGAATATAACATTGACTTGAGCCTCCCCCAAGCTTGAGCGATGCTTTCTCCTTCGCGAGGCCAGAAATTATATATGTAATTACGATCACGATGAACAAGATGCATAGGATAGAACTTCTGGTGAAATTCCAACTTCAATCGCTTATAATTCCAAGATCTCGTATCATCACATAGCCTATACCATGTCAATGCATCTCCCTTCAAAGATAAAGGGAAGACCTTCCTTTTGACAACATCATCGGGAATACCTGCAAGCTTAAATAATCCACAAACTTCATCCACAAAGATAAGGTGTAAATCAGGATGCAATGTTCCATCTCCTGCAAATCGATTAGCTAGCAGTTTCTCTATCATACCCGAAGGAATCTCAATGTAAATATTTTCATAAAGTTCAGTAGGTTGAGGATCAACTCTTTGCTCTTCTGGTCGGGGTAAAGATACCCCGAACAAGCCCCTCAAAGGATTAGTTTCCATAGTGACAAGTAACAGAAAATTTCAGCACACTATATAAATGTTTCCTTACCAAGTTTCACTCACCAAAAGCGCTACACTCCCCGGCAACGGTGCCAGAAAAGAGTCTTGATAACCCAAAAGTGTAGGGGATCAATTGTAGTCCTTTCGATAAGTAAGAGTGTCGAACCCAACAAGGAGTAGAAGGAAATGATAAGCGGTTTTCAGTAAGGTTTTCTCTGCAAGCACTGAAATTGTAGGTGATAGATAGTTTTGTGATAAGATAAATGGTAACGAGTAACAAGTAAATAAAGTGCAGCAAGGTGGCCCAATCCTTTATGTAGCAAAGGATAAGCCTGGACAATTTCTAATAATGAGAAAGGAGCTCCCGAGGACACATGGGAATTATCGTCAAGCTAGTTTTCATCACGTTCATATGATTCGCGTTCGGTACTTTGATAATTTGATATGTGGGTGGACCTGTGCTTGGGTACTGCCCTTACTTGGACAAGCATCCCACTTATGATTAACCCCTATTGCAAGCGTCCACAACTACAAAAGAAGTATTAAGGTAAACCTAACCACAACATTAAACATATGGATCCAAATCAGCCCCTAACGAAGCAACGCATAAACTAGGGTTTAAGCTTCTGTCACTCTAGCAACCCATCATCTACTTATTACTTCCCAATGCCTTCCTCTAGGCCCAAATAATGGTTAAGTGTCATGTAGTTGACGTTCACATAACACCACTAGAGGAAAAGACAACATACATCTCATCAAAATATCGAACGAATACCAAATTCACATGACTATTAATAGCAAGACTTCACCCATGTCCTTAGGAACAAATGTAACTACTCACAAAGCATATTCATGTTCATAATCACAGTGGTAATAATATGCATTAAGGATCTGAACATATGATCTTCCACCAAGTAAACCAATTAGCATCAACTACAAGGAGTAATCAACACTACTAGCAACCCACTGTTACCAATTTGTGGTTTTGATACAAGATTGGATACAAGAGATGAACTAGGGTTTTGAGAGGAGATAGTGCTGGTGAAGATGTTGATGGAGATTGACCCCCTCCTGATGAGAGGATCGTTGGTGATGATTTCCCCCTCCTAGAGGGAAGTGTCCCTGGCAGAACAGCTCCGCCAGAGCCCTAGATTGGTTCCGCCAAGGTTCCACCTCGTGGCGGCGGAGTTTCGTCCCGTAATCTTGCCCACAATTTTTTCCAGGGTAAAAGCTCTCATATAGTAGAAGATGGACACCGGAGGCCCACCAAGGGGCCCAGGAGACAGGGGGGCGCGCCCAGTAGGGGGCGCGCGCCCCCCACTCTGCTGGCTGAGGTGTGGCCCCCCTGATGTATTTCTTTCGCTCAATAATTCTTATAAATTCCAAAAACATGTTTCGTGGAGTTTCAGGACTTTTGGAGCAGTGCAGAATAGGTTTCCAATGTTTGCTCCTTTTCCAGCCAGAATTCCAGCTGCCGGCATTCCCCCTCTTCATGGTAAACCTTGTAAAATAAGAGAGAATAGCCATAAGTGTTGAGATATAATGTGTAATAACAACCCATAATGCAATAAATTTTGATATAAAAGCATGATGCAAAATGGACGTATCAGTCCGCTAGATACTGGCATCACCCGCTCCAATTCAAATGGCTGTTAAACAGGAAACATAGTTGAATGTACAGACATTGTATGAGAGATAGATGCAATAGATAGTGTGGAAAAAAGAGGGCATGAAATAGTTGACATGTATATTGTTTAACTAAAACGGATAGCATGTCATAATTTCACATATATGATGTCTATCTAAACTGGATAGCATAGCATAACATAATTCAAAGATATGATGAATAACTAAACAGGATCGCATGACACAATTCACCTACATGTTATCTAAGTAATCAAGATCACATTAGTTAATTCACATATGTGATTTATATGCTAAACAGAGGACATTCGATATGATGTCTCAACTAAGAACATGGTGTTGAATATTGTGTATATGATGTCTAAACTATGCAATGCAAAACACCGTATGCATGATATGAGCAGTATAACCACGCCAAGTTAGAGCATACACCTCAGTGGGGGAATATGACTTGTGATCTGTCTCTGAATCCATCTCCGAGGAGCTATCGGGACCCAACAAGAGATCTGCTTTGACAGGTAGCACTGTCTGCTTTGTAGCCCTTGTTTTCACTCCAGATTTTTCCATCTCCCACCCAAATGGCTGATTCACAGGAAGAGTAGTTTAATGTACAAACATCGTCGACAAATGGAAATGTAATGAAGAAAAGGATGGGCAAGATATCATTCAAATATATGATGTCTGGTTAAACAGGATGGCATTGCACATTTCACATATATTATGGCTGGCTAAAAGACATGAGACAGCATAATTCCCATATATGATATAGAAACTAAACAGGTGGCATTACAAAACATGTCTAAACTAAGCAGATGACATATATGATGTCAAAAGTAGGCTCTGCAAGGCAACATATGCATGATATGACTAACATCATCATGCCAAGGTAGAGCAAAC
Source organism: Triticum timopheevii (assembly GCA_963921465.1). Classification (NCBI taxonomy): domain Eukaryota; kingdom Viridiplantae; phylum Streptophyta; class Magnoliopsida; order Poales; family Poaceae; genus Triticum; species Triticum timopheevii. The sequence goes on from OY997268.1 coordinate 580,136,333, forward strand.
ACCTTGGGGGGTAAATAGGAGTGGTCAGCGGCGTCTGAATCCGCCTCAGAACAGATATCTTCCTCTGGATTACAATCTGGAGAGGGGTGGGGAGGGTTTGCCATTGAACCCACCATGGAGTGATGTCTGCATGACATTGTATTGCCACGCAAAACTCTTCTCTTTTTCTCTACATGTTCAACATGACTGTGTACAATATCTGACATGCATATGAAAAAATATTGTGAGATTATGTAAGGAGAGCTTGCAGAAATTTAGAGTGATGGTAACAACCAATGGATGGATCCAAAAATAATGATAGTAGGCTGATGATTGCTTTAAATTAATAAAAAGACAGATGATGATTACCTTACTATTTGTTTCCCACCCAATATGAACAACATATGCATACCCTAGGTGAACCAGATATTAGACAGACATACTATTCATTGCTGCCTCGATATGTGCCCCACAACTAATTTAGAACTCAAGTTTGAACATTAATTTGGACCTGACTTGGGAGTCCAAGAGCTGAGCAGGACGATAAAGTAGCAGGTAAGTTTAAGCAATGCACAACATAAGCAGAAACAAAAGAGTGCGACCTCTCTTGTGGACCCGTGTACTCCTCAGGTTCATCTGCTGCGTCGATGATGGTGATGCCGTTGCGGTGGGTGCCGGCGGCAGGGAAGGAGATCTGAGGCGGTGAAAGACGGTTAGGAGTCGTGATATCTGGTTTGGTGGATGCTTCTGTCGATGGAGCAGCTCAGGTGAGGTGGACGACGTCGCGGCAGGAGCAGGATAAACCACACAAAGTTCCCTTCGATACGTACCTGTAACTGAAGTAATTATGTAAGGGCTCATTTGGCTTGCATGATTCTTAAAACGCAGGGATGGGAAAAACACCGGAATAGGATAGGAAAATGCACATGGTAAACAGAGCATTTGTAAACACAGGATTTATGTCAACTTGGGTGTTTGGTTTACAGGAATTGGAAGAGCAGAGGAATGCAAAGAAACATGGCCAAAATAAAGTGAAACCATATGAAAGCGTGTACAGTTAGAATGTTATTCTGGCACTAATGCACTTGGTCTTGTTTTCATGCATAGGATTTTGAAAATTATGTCCAGGTGAATGTTTTGCTTCATTCCTTTCAACAAAATGCATGAATAATTGAATAGTAGAGTGCCATTAGAAAATTCCCTATTGCTATGTTTAACCAAAATAGCCCTAATGGATCAACGTGAATGTATAATAATAAGTGATGCAACAAGTGTACAACCTATTTGCCGTAGCCGTGTCGACCTCAGCATCATTGGGTTGGTCGCTAAAGCAGTTGAGACAGAGGTGGCTGTCGGTGGTGTGGAGGAAAATCTGAGGAATCTGTAGATGGTGTCCAGGGCACTGCTCTGTTGTGATGGATCGTTCTGTTGTTGGAGCCGCTCCGGTGAGCCGTAAGACGTCAAGGCTGAAGCAGCACAAGACAGACATCGTCAATCTCAAGTGGGATTCTAATAGCATCTCCAAAAGATGATGTAAAATGGATGTAAAATTTACATCACCAAAAACCACCTGACTACAACAGATGAGGTAAAAACTGTTGACTCTGAACTTAACTGTCGAAACTGAAATTTACCGTGGAATCTGAATGCTACTGTCGAAACTGAACGCTATGGTAGCAGAGAGGCACTTGACATGTAGTTTAGGGAGGGCCTGCAGTTCATCTTCAACCTGCACCCCCCTGAGCCGCCAGCCACCACCAGCCAAACCGCCGGCCCCAGCGCCGCCTCGCCGCCCCGAAACAACTCCCCACCGCCGCGCCAGCCAGCCCTCTAGGCCCCTGCCCCCACCCTGAACCCTAAGATAGATAGTGGGGTACCTCTCCGGCGAGCCCCCGTCCCCACTGCGGGTGGCTCTTCCTTAACTCCGGCGAGCCCCCCAACCCCTGAAAATCGACTGACCCAAAAGTCGATTCAGTCGACTGAAGTGTGGCTTAATCGGAGCAGAGCAGCAGCACGAGCGAGGGGAAGAGCAGCAGTAGCAGCTGGGCGAGCGAGCGATCGAGCGAGAGCCGGAGCAGCAGTAACAGCACGAGAGAGCGAGAGCCGGAGCAGCAGATCCGGCTGGTATGGCTGCCGCCGCCGAAGGGGCCTCGCACTAGGGGAGAGCCTCCGTGGATATGTCGCCCGTGGCGTCGGCTTCAAGGTAGCCGCTCCATGGGGGTGCTGGATGGAGCACCGTCGACGCTGGGAGGTCGAGTTAAGGAGAAGGTGCGATGCGATGAGTGTACAATCTATTTGATGGCGCCGAGTAGGCCTTGGCTTCGTTCGAGGAGTCGGTGAGGATGCTGCGGTTCCGATGGAGCAGGTTAAGGCAGCGCTGTGGGGATGGAGCAACCGCGATAGATGTGGAGATCGTCAGAGCAACTCCTTGGAGGTGGAGGACGGGGCGGCTGAACCGGCGGGACGGTGAGATGGACGATGGATCCTCATCCGGGGAGGTGGAAGAGGGACATCGAGCTGTTGCGATGGACGACGTCGTCGGGGAAGAGGCTCCGGCTGGGTAGCGGTGACATGGCGGATGGAGGAGGGTGGGGTTTCGCGGCTGGAGCGGAGAGGTTATGGCGGCCTGGGATTTCGAATGGCGAAAAGGGGGCGATGGGAGGGGGTGAAGCAAGACTTAGGGATGCACTTGTCCAAAATGTAGGGTGTGTTACAAAAGTACCCCCCACCGATTTGAACTAGTGGACCTTTCGGCTCAGGGTTAGAAGGGGAATTTCACGTGTTGGGATTTGGCAGCTGGAGGGAGTTTTCGCGCGCGTTGTAATTTCGGGATAGCAAGGCGCGGGTTGTGAAGGCGCCAGTTTTGGGAGCACGATATCTGAATTTTCGGGATATAACAAGACGCGGGTTGAATTTTAGGGACAAGCCTAACGTGTAGTAATATTGTACTTGTACGTACCAAATCAATTCGCACTTCCCTCAACCAAAAAGAAAACAAAAAAATAAAACTATTCACACCACACAAAGAGAGAGTCTTGCCCCGTTTTACTATACAAATGCTATTCAAAGCTACTCCCTCCCTCCATCTATATAGGGCCTAATGCGTTTTTTGATGCTAACTTTGACCAAATATTAGAGCAATGATATATGACATGCAACTTACACAAAGCACACCGTTAAATTCGTCTGTGAAAGGTTCTTTCAATGATATAATTTTCACATTGTGCATGTCATGTACTATTAATCTTGTCAATAGTCAAAGACGGTCTTAAAAATCTCATTATGCCCTATATAGATGGAAGGAGGGAGTATGAATCCATGTTATGTCCGATTAAATTTTTCCGCTTGCTGTATAATGCATGTAACCTACTCACACCAACATTTTAGTGCATTCCAAATGTCTATACTACCGCTGCAATTCGAACTAAATTTGAATTCGTTTCTCTATTTCAATAAGAATCTACAATCATGATTGTTGCCAACTTCAGCCATCATTCGTGTATTACCTTAATAACACACCACATGATTACTATAGAGATAGATATGAACTATGTGTAGTACATGAACTCGAATTCTATTTTTTGAATACACTTGATGTTGATTCCAAATAATAGTACATTTGATGTACTAACTATATATTCATAATCTAAACCATGTTCCATACGTACACCGTGTTTATCACACAAAGTATAGTGCCCCCCTACATTATGACAAGTATTTAGACCTGAGTTGCAAAAGCCACACATTAGCCCAAATTATAATCAATGTTTGACATTATGATATCTTCTTCAAGTATCCGCATCCACTTTTTTATAATGAATTATGATCCTTGTTCGTCTTTTACACCTTCACGATCCTCTTCTATTTGTAGCTAGCTAGCGCTAACTTTCTATCATGCATGCACAGGCCCACCCCCTTCTCACACACCCTTAGCGTCCCCTCCATCATGCACATTCATTATTTCTCTTTAGGTCGTCCACCAGCGGTGTGTGTAGGCCCCCGGCTCGTTCTTTCCGGCACACACCGGTCGATATACCTCTCTAGCCAAGTGTGCGTACAACAAACACATATATACTTCCCCTCTTCTCTTCTCACCGTCCATGGCCCCATATGTCCAATACGATTCCACGCAGGTGCACACTCCCACCCCTCTTTTCATTGATCACATACTCTCACACTCCTCCCCCTCGACATGGTAGGCCTCTCGCACCACCTCCTAGCCACACCCTCTCCCCCTGTCTGCCTCTCCGGACCTTATTTGCTTCCAACACATGCAGGAGTGTATATGAACTGATCTCCCTACATATAGCCAGGTCGACTATAATTCGTTTTCACCAAGCACCGATACACTTACCTCGCTAGTTATGTCTCTCCTTTTCTCGGACACACGACTGTTGATCTTCCTATGTAGTTACGTATTCTTACCACAACCATATCTTCTCCCCTCATCATCCTTGAATACCTCCTGACCCGTCTCTCACATGCACGTGCATAGACAGACAGACATCCCCCGCCCTCTCTTATTGATATTGCACTCATACCCTCCATTTGTCTAGCAGGCCTCTCCCACCATTTGTGAGACGCCACTCCCCCACCAACCCTCCGACACTCTACCTTTGTCTTTTCCCCAACCTTATTCCTCTGCTACACATATCCATGGATGTCGATCGATCTCCCTCAATACATAGCTAGGTCTCTCTCCTTCCCAGGGCCGACCCTGAGGGGGGGGGGGGCAGGGGGCGGCCGCCCCGGGCCCCCGACATCAAGGGCCCCCTCCCGGACAAGTAGTACACAGGCCAGCCCATGAGCTTCTCGAGCCTGGTGCTAGGCTTGAGGCGAGGCCGCGAGGGCACAACCGTTCGATCCTGAGAGTTAGTCGCATGAGCGCACGACCGAGATCGTACCTATATCTCCGCGTATACTGCGCTCATTGCTGTAAGTAGGGAATGTAAAGATTGTCTAATCTCCTCAGTCCCTATTTTCCAAAAAGCCCTAATCCAAGGTTCCTATCACACGTCGCCAACAATCTCACATGGTGCCTGCGCACAATGAAGGTCATCAATCAATCTCCTGTAATCACACGAGTACATGCCCCCGTCCGGCTTCCCTCAATCTGCGTTCCACTGCTATGATTGACAATCAGCTGCTCCCCTCGTCTACAGCCTGCACATGCTTCCCTCGATCGTGCCACCATCTACCTGGAAGAGGTTTGTTGTGTTCCAATTCTCCTACCCTGGGATGAATGTGCATGTACCAAGATGACTAGTATTCTAATGATTCAGTCATTATCTTGGACGGTAGTTATGCCAAAGCGTCCCCTGGTTGCATTAAGGGAGTCATCTTTACAAAGAATGAAGAGAACATCATTTTGCCGTGCTTCACGGTTACAATGATTGCATAATCAAATCACCTAAAACCATTGAGAGAACTTAACTAGATCCAGGTATTACTATTTATTTATGAATTTGCCTTCATACCTTAAACCTTGGCTATTTTTGGTTCTCTAGTGGACTATATAATAAGTATGTTAGTGCCAAATATATAATTTATACTATATCATTTTTGTTGCAATTAGAGAACTTTTTGCATGCTATAAGTCAGTCATGTTTTGTTTCTAGCTTTACCACTAACTATGATACAATCACGGAGATAAGCTATTTACAAAATTTTCAAGAGTAATACAGGTAGTTCAGAAAGAAATTAATATATGAAACTGACATCAACCCTGTCATAAGAGACTTAGCATTGAGAATTAGAAGAAATTTGTAAGGTAATACGTATAAAGTTATCTGATAGAAAAATTCATTGGTAACACTGATTATTGTTGTTATACTAGAGGACCCCGAGTTTATGTTTCGCCCCAGGCCCCGAAAATCTTAGGACCGACCCTGCTCTTTCCCCACACATATACTAGTCGATCGGTATCTACTCCCTCCCCCCCACACACACCGGTAGTCGAATGTTGTAGGTAGGTATCCATGCCATGGAGAAAAACTGCACCTCTGCCCTCTCAAATTCCAGTTGGCCAGCCGCCCTGTATCTTTGACATGGGCAAACACAAATTCGATGGCACTATTTATCGATCGCGCAGCCACACACTTCATCCCTGTTTTCAATTCTATCGATATCTCACGTCCATGACTCCGTTTCACACACATTGCATATGTTACGTTTTTCTGATTGAGATATCATCAACACATTGCCTCTGTTTCGCACAAACCATCTCTCTCACACCCACCCACATACGCACCTGCACCTAAAGAAGAAGTGCACGCAGGACGCACGTACTCACGTCTCATTCTCGGCCACACCTGCGCGGGTACACGGTGGAGTTGGTTTCTGTACGAAAAGGCAGCCCACGTGATAATTTGACGCGTGTAGCGGTTGTTTACTCGAAGGAGGGTCGGGTACCACGCCTAGACGGAACAAAGTTCGACTTGACACGTTACCATTAAATAAAGTTATATACTCCTCAATGGCACATAGAGAATATAAAACGATTGCCGTGGGGAAAATGGAAAAATGGGTTTGTCTCTCGTCACACCATCTCACACGAGGCCGCCGTGGCCTCTCTCTCTCAGCGTTGGTCAGTGATCCGGCCGCATCCCGTCCGCCGGCAGAAAGGGAGGATGTGCATCGTCTCTCCGTTCGACGGTGTTGAGGCAGCACGTCCCGATCTGCAGTACCCGCCATTCTCTCTGACCAAGCTCCGGCGTGGTAGGGCCTTCACCACTTGCTCGCTGCCGTAGTATGGGCAGATCCCGGCCGCCGGCGCCCTCCTAGTAACATCCCGACGACCCTCAGGTATAGCTTCCTCCGTCCTTGCTCCACTGCCCATCTTCCCACGTTGCTGCATGTGGATCTTCTTTAGTTGTTTGCTTAAATCGTATCTCGGCCAGCATACTTTCCATCTTGCAATCTCATCCTCAAACCATTTTTGATAAACCACCATGTGCTATCTTTCCCTTATTACATGGAACATGCTTCTTTTTTGTCGGCGTATGTGTCTTCAACTCGTGTTATTGGGCAGTAATTGTTTCCTTTCGACCTCCTTTTGCAAACAGGGCTATCCATTTTCACCTCGTTGCTATTGTGACCCTTTGGTGAACTGCACAAATCACTTTTCTGAAGAGTGTTTTGTGCAGTTTCGCCAAAATGTCACACGGGCAACATTTTTACATTTCTGTGGGACTGCGGAAAGGGAGATTGGTTTTGCTATCCTCCTCATCCAACTCCGTGCCTAATCTTCTCCAACAAGAAGTTAGTCCTAAAGAGAGATCGTAGAGGTGATCGACTTCTATTTATGTGTGTTATGTTTCATCATCTACTTCCACTATTATTGTAATCACACTGACTGGGTATCTTTGCAAACAGGGATGGTCCGCTCAATTTTAGTGGAGCTGCACAAAATGATCGGATTGTGGTGTCCTTCATACACCTCTTTTTTGGCTACAGAGCTAGGTGAAACTAGCTGCCAAGCAATGAACACTGTGCCAAGGAAATGGAGCCATGCCTACGAACAACATCGATCAATTATATTTTTTTTCTTTATTTGTACACCTTCTCACAACTTTGTCTTTAGTTGTGATGTGAATATTGGTGCTGATCTGCGAACCATTGAGATGCATTAGCCATGGTAGTTTCATTTGTATTTGATGGAATGTTGTAACGAGATAATCTCGAGGCAAGACACATGAATCCTAAGTTGAAACTTTTTTTTCCTGCGGGAACCAAAGTTGAAAGCTTCATAACATCACAGTACAATTTCATCAAAATTATGCGTACATATAAACAAATCCTGAAGGATTGACAGCAATGCCAGAAACAATTCAACTTTGTTTCGCCGACATGTTGGACATCCTTCATCCGGCTCCACCTGCCATGCAACAATATTGAGTGCACAACACAACTTCAGGGAAAGATTCACCCCGGTCATTGCGTCGCAGTAGTAATGACTAGTGAGCAGTCAAATCACAGAGCCCCACCTTCGCCACAATAAGTTGCTCGGATGAAGCAACCATCATTTCTCTGTTCCTTGAATCCGCTGGTACTCCCATATTCCCACAGTAATAAGTTGCTCGAGTGAATCAACCATCACTATATTCGCTCACGTGTGATGACCACAGGAGCTATCCATTTAGATTGCATGTTAAAAAAATAAAGGTCGATAACTAATGCGGCAAACTTTCAAAAAAAAAACACTAATGCGGCACCTCGGGCCAATGCAGCCAGATCGCATTTTGCACGAGAAATTACACACCATGTTTCGTTGACAAGTGGTCCCGTTCCAACATATCAGTGAGATGACGGTGAGTAGTAGTATTTCTGGACGGACGTGTAGGCCGGGGTGCCTCTTCGTGAACCATGGCAAACTGGCAACCGTCCACCGACTCTTCGCCTTTCCCTCTCGATTTGGAACTGCTGTCGCACGCTCTTCCTCTCCCTCCTCCATTTTCCTTCAGCCCTTCACCCTTTCTTCTGCCATTGTTCGATCGTCTTCTCTATGGAGGGAACTAGCCGGAAACGACCCCGTTATTCTTGCCCCGATCTGAAAGATGACATGGTGGAGGAACTCATTGATTGGTGCGACATCATCACCTCGGCTAGCATGGCAGGTTCGTTCAAGCACATTATCGACTCAACTAATAACATCATTACAAGGAACCCAAGAGTCAAGGAGCGGTTTGATCTCCCCTATCTTCTTCGCTGTGACCCTGATGACTGGCGCCGGCACGACGGAGGCCTCGCCCTGTGCAAGTTGATGCCGCTTGATAATGATACGTATGATGTTAAGATGCCATCTCTTGAGGGCAAGGCTTGGGCAGGCGCAAATGGAGATTGGGTTGTTTACATTGGGTCCAACTGCGAGTGGGAACTTGTGAATGTGTACACTCATGACCGGGTTCCACTTCCAAAAATCTCAGCAGACTGCCCAGAGGTTGAGCACACCGGTATTGTACGCACGTTCAAATACGATCATGGTGACTGTCTTCTACGGAAGATAGCAATTTGTCGAGTTCCCAACCGCTCTTGGAATTACAACAACTATGAAGTTGTTGCTATCTTCGACAAGCTTGTTGCCGTCCTTTGTGGTTTGACTCGATGGATATTGCTTGAAAATCAGTTTCTATACACAGATGTGTACTATGATGCAATTCAATACGAGGGCCTTGTGTTTGCTGCCACCGCTCATGGCACTGTTTTTGCATGGGATCCTCGTAGTTTCGGTACGTTTGTCTTCCACCGTAATTATAATTGTTTCATCCACATGCATGCGGGTTAGCAAGTTTCCCTTTACTAATTAACCTTCTTCTTGTGTTTCCAAGGTCTTGTGAACATTCCACCACCCATACTTGAAAAAATTTATAACCAAGGGGGAGATGATGATGGTGATGGTCACGAGCATGAGGACGAGCAGCGCCCATATACTCTGTGGCGCCTGGCAACTAATTCTGATGGATCACATCTTCTTGTGTGTATACAGCCCACTGATGATGTTACTACTAAGGAAGCATGTGTAGTCTCCCATGGTCACACTCTCTGGACCTATTCCAACACCCGTTGCATGGTATTCGGGATGTATACTAGTGTGCTAGCGCCAACTCCTTCTCCCTGGTACATAATTGATAGTCTTGGAGAAAACTCACTCTTCCTTGGACAAAACTATCCAATGATGGTGAAAGGCGATCCAACTGCTGTTGACACAATGTTACTACCATTTATGAGAAGCAACTGTGTCTATACCTCGGACATTTGGGTGGTTCCCTACCCTGGTACTGATATAGTAGGCCGCTTCAGCCTGGATGATCAGTCCTGCGTTGGTCTCCAGATCGAAAATGGATGGCCCGTCCCAGAGAATCACTTGTGGTTCAAAGCAAGTGTTTCCAACGCCGAGGAATGGTTGAGTTGAAGTTCATTTCATTGCTTGTTATTTGTTGTGTGGTGAAAACTTTAGTATTTATAATGTATCCTCGTTGTCGATGTGGTTGATGACCTGTTGCATGTAATAAAATGATATGCCTGTGATAAACTTACTAAATTTATGAATGACTTTCGAGTCGCTTCTCTGAGTGAGTGGTGCGACGAGGCAAAAATATATTTTCCGAATACATAATTGTACGTGCATTGCAACAGGTTATCGGATGAGGCCAATCAACAATAGTAGTACACTATTTGTACTAGCTTCACATGCTTCGCGCGTCGTGCGGGTGTTTTTACTGTAGCCATATTATACGTAACCAGCACCTCGAATCCTCGATACTAGTACTATATAGTAAGTAGTAGGAGTAGTAGGGTGGAATGGGCCAGAACAAGCATTCACGTCCAGGAGTACGGCACACGCCACCAGCACGACTTCCATCTGACACCATATTTCTTGGAGTCCGTGCTAGAGCAATCTCTTCAACCACATCATTTCTCTAACTCAGCCATCACGCGGCGGGCTAGGTGGGGGTTTGTCGATAGTTGGTTTCCTCAATTGCGGTCCCACTTGTAAGGCCAACTCCAACGCTCTATCAATATATGGATGTACTCTTCTTCCCAATACAAAAACTTGCATCCATTCAACTCCCTCCGTTGCACAATACATGCCTTCTATTTGTCAATATATATATGTATCAAGACATGTTTTAGTATATAGGTACATCCATTTTTGGACAAATGGAAGTCAAGTATTTTGGAACGGAGGAAGTACACAATAATTTTTTTAAGTTAGCACAACTAGTCTAATCCGAGAGCACAACCGAAGATTTGGTCGGGTTCTTCCTCCTTTTGCCGACACGTGGGACATCCAACATCCATGTCGTGTCATGCAAGAAAATAAAGTGGTAGTTGCTACCTCTTGAGCACTGCGTTAGATTTCCCCGAAGAGGAGAGGATGATGCAGTAAAGTAGCGTAAGTATTTCCCTCAGTTTTTGAGAACCAAGGTATCAATCCAGTAGGAGACCACGCACAAGTCCCTCGTACCTACACAAAATGATAGCAACTCGCAACCAACGCTTAGGGGTTGTCAATCCCTTCACGGTCACTTACGGGAGTGAGATCTGATAGAGATAATATTTTTGGTATTTTTGATAGATAGATGCGAAGTAAAAAGTAAAGGCAAAGTAAAAACAAAGCAATTAAATAAAGTGATATAGATTGATATGATGAGAATACACCCGGGGGCCATAGGTTTCACTAGTGGCTTCTCTCAAGAGCATAAGTATTCTACGGTGGGTGAACAAATTACTATTGAGCAATTGACATAATTGAGCATAGTTATGAGTATATCTAGGCAATGATCATGTATATAGGCATCACGTCCAAAACAAGCAGATCGAAATGATTCTGCATCTACTACTATTACTCCACTCATCGACTGCTATCCAGCATGCATCTAGAGTATTAAGTAAAAACAGAGTAACGCCGTAAGCAAGATGGCATGATGTAGAGGGATAAATTCATGCAATATGATATAAACCCCATCTTGTTATCCTCGATGGCAAAAATACAATACGTTCCTTGCAACTCTTTCTGTCACTGAGTAAGGACACCGCAAGATTAAACCCAAAGCTAAGCACTTCTCCCATTGCAAGAACTACCAATCTAGTTGGCAAAACCAAAAAGGATAATTCAAAGAGACTTGCAAAGATAACTCAATCATACATAAAAGAATTCAGAGAAGAATCAAATATTTTCCATAGATAATACTGGATCATAAACCCACAATTCATCGGTCTCAACAAACACACCGCAAAAAGAAGATTACATCGAATAGATCTCCACAAGAGAGGGGGAGAACATTGTATTGAGATCCAAAAAGAGAGAAGAAGCCATCTAGCTCCTAGCTATGGACCCGAAGGTCTGAAGTAAACTACTTACACTTCATCGGAGGGGCTATGGTGTTGATGTAGAAGCCCTCCATGGTGTATGCCCCCTCCGGTGGAGCTCCGGAACAGGTCCCAAGATGGGATCTCGTGGATACAGAAGGTTGCGGCGGTGGAATTAGGTTTTTGGCTCCTGTTCTGATCGTTCGGGGATACATAGGTATATATAGGAGGAAGGAGTACGTCGGTGGAGCTCCGAGGGGCCCATGAGGTAGGGGGTGCGCATGGGAGGGGGGGGGGGCGCCCTCCACCCTCGTGACCTCCTCGGGCACTGCTTGGAGTAGGGTCCAAGTCTCCTGGGTCACGTTTGATTGGAAAATCACGATCCCGAAGGTTTCATTCCGTTTGGACTCCGTTTGATATTCTGTTTCTTCAAAATACTGAAAAGGCAAAAAACAACAATTCTGGGCCGGGCCTCCGGTTAATAGGTTAATCCCAAAAGTAATATAAAAGTGGAAAATAAAGCGCAATATAGTCCAAAATAGTAGATAAAGTAGCATGGAGCAATCAAAAATTATAGATACGTTGGAGACGTATCAGGCATCCCCAAGCTTAATTCCTGCTCGTCCTTGAGTAGGTAAATGATAAAAAAAAGAATTTTTGATGCGTAGTGATACTTTTCAATGTAAATCTTCTTAATTGTGATATGAATATTCAGATCCGAAAGATTAAAGAGAAAAGTTCATATTGACACAAAAATAATAATACTTCAAGCATACTAATCAAAGCAATCATGTCTTCTCAAAATAACATGGCAAAAGAAAGTTCATCCCTACAAAATCATATAGTTAGGCTATGCTTCATTTTGGTCACACAAAGATGTTCCCAACTTCTATACCCCCGATGACAAGCCAAGAAATTGTTTCATACTTAAATAATCTCAAACTTTTTCAACCTTCACGAAATACATGAGCGTGAGCCATGGATATAGCACTATGGGTGGAATAGAATATGATGATGGGGATTGTGTGGAGAAGACAAAAAAAGGAGAAAGTCTCACGTTGACGAGGCTAATCAATGGGCTATGGAGATGCCCATCAATTGATGTCAACATGAGGAGTAGGGATTGCCATGCAACGGATTCACTAGAGCTATGAATGCTCAACAAAAGAAAACTAGTGGGTGTGCATCCAACTTGCTTGCTCACGAAGACCTAGGGCATTTGAGGAAGCCCATCGTAGGAATATACAAGCCAAGTTCTATAATGAAAAATTCCCACTAGTATAAAAAGACAACTTATGAGAGTCACTACATGAGGAACAAGGTGCTACTTTGAAGCACAATATATGAGACTCACTACATGAAGAACAAGGTGCTACTTTGAAGCACAAGTGTGGAAAAAGAGATAGTAGCATTGCCCCTTTTTTTTGGGACTATCTTTTTTTCTTTTTGGCCTTTCTCTTTTTTTATTTGGGCAATGCTCTAATAATGATGATCATCACACTTCTATTGATTACAACAGAAGGATTACAACTCGAAACTTAGAACAAGATATGACTCTATATGAATGCCTCCGGCGGTGTACCGGGATGGTGCAATGAATCAAGAGTGACATGTATGGAAAATAATGCATGGTGGCTTTGCCACAAATACGATGTCAACTACAAGATCATGCAATGGCAATATGACAAAAGTAATGTATGTCATGATGATGATGGTGGAAGTTGCATGGCAATATATCTCGGAATGGCTATGGAAATGCAATGATAGGTAGGTATGGTGGCTGTTTTTAGGAAGATATAAGGAGGTTTATGTGTGATAGAGCGTATTGTATCACGGGGTTTGGATGCACCGGCGAAGTTTGCGCCAACTCTCAAGGTGAGAAAGGGTAATGCACGGTACCGAAGAGGCTAGCAAAGGTGGAAAGGTAAAAGTGCGTATAATCCATGGACTCACATTAGTCATAAAGAACTCATATACTTATTGCAAAAATTTAGAAGTCATCAAAAATTCAAGTACTACGCGCATGCTCCTAGGGAGATAGATTGGTAGGAAAAGACCATCGCTCGTCACCGATCGCCACACATAAGGATGCACAAGCCAGGTACACTTCATATTTCAAATTTGTTACACAACTTTAACCATATGTGCATGCTACGGGACTTGCAAACTTCAACACAAGTATTTCTCAAATTCATAATCACCCAACTAGCACGACTTTGATATTATCACCTCCATATCTCAAAATAATTATCAAGCATCAAACTTATCTTAGTATTCAATTCACTCAAAAGAAAGTTTCACATATCTTGAACACCAAGTATATTAACATTAAGCAAATTACCATGCTATTAAAGACTCTCAAAATAATCTAAGTGAAGCATGAGAGATAAATAGTTTCTTTAAAACAAATCCACCACCGTGCTCTAAAAGATCTAAGTGAAGCACTAGAGCAAAAATTATCACGCTCAAAAGATATAAGTGAAGCACTATGAGCAAAACTATCAAGCTCAAAAGATATAAGTGAAGCACATAGAGTATTCTAACAAATTCCAATTCATGTATGGCTCTCTAAAAATATGTGTACAACAAGGATGATTGTGGTAGACTAAAAAGCAAAGACACAAATAATACAAGACGCTCCAAGCAAAACACATATCATGTTGGTGAATAAAAATATAGCTCCAAGTAAATTACCGATGGAAGTGGACGAAAGAGGGGATGCCTTCCGGGGCATCCCCAAGCTTTGACTTTTTGGTGTCCTTGGATTATCTTGGTGGTTCCATGGGCATACCCAAGCTTAGGCTCTTGCCACTCCTTGTTCCATAATCCATCAAAAGAATTCACCCAAAACTTGAAAACTTCACAACACAAAACTCAATAGAAATCTCGTGAGCTCCGTTAGAGAAAGAAAACAAAAGACTACTTCAAGGTACGCTAATTAACTCATTATTTATTTATAATGGTGTTAAACCTACTGTATTCCAACTTCTCTATGGTTTATAAACTAATATACTAGCCATAGATTCATCAAAATAAGCAAACAACACATGAAACAGAATCTGTCAAAAACAGAACAGTCTATAGCAATCTGTAACTAACGCAAACTTCTGGAACTCTAAAAATTCTAACAAAATAGGAAGTCCTGGAAAATTTGTTTATTGATCAGAAGCAAAAATAATCAACGCAAAAGCACATTCCTGTGATTTATCATAACTAAATTCGTGCGCGCAAAGTTTCTGTTTTTCAGCAGAATCAAATCAACTATCATCGTAGGTTATCCTATAGGTCCCACTTGGCACAAACACTAATTAAAACATAAAACCACATCCAAACATAAGGTAGATGGATTATTTATTCCTAAACAGAAGCAAAAACAAAAGACACAAAATAAATTTGGGTTGCCTCCCAACAAGCGCTATCGTTTAACGCCCCTAGCTAGTCATAAAAGCAAGGATAGATCTAGGTATTGCCATCTTTGGTAGGCAATCTATAAGTGGCTCTCATGATAGATTCATATGGTAATTTTATTTTCTTTCTAGGGAAGTGTTCCATACCCTTCTTTAAGGGAAATTGGAATCTAATATTCCCTTCCTTCATATCAATAATTGCACCAATCGTTCTAAGGAAAGGTCTACCAAGAATAATAGGACATGAAGGATTGCAATCTATATCAAGAACGATAAAATCTACGGGCACATAATTCCAATTTGCAATAATAAGAACATCATTAATTCTTCCCATAGGCTTTTTAATAGTGGAATCCGCAAGATGCAAGTTTAGAGAGCAATCATCAAAATCACAGAAATCTAGCAAATCACATAAAGTTTTGGGGATAGTAGAGACACTAGCACCCAAATCACACAAAGCATGAAACTCAAAATCTTTAATTTTAATTTGATAGAAGGTTCCCACTCATCATAGAGTTTTCTAGGGATAGAAACTTTCAACTCAAGTTTTTCTTCATAAGATTGCATCAAAGCATCAACAATATGTTCGATAAAGGCCTTATTTTGACTATAAGCATGAGGAGATTCTAGCACGGATTGCAACAAGGAAATACAACCAATCAAAGAGAAATTTTCATAATTAAATTCCTTGAGATCCAAAATAGTGGGTTTAGCAACATCACGTTTTTTATTTATTTCAATCCCACTTTCATCAATTTCATCATTAAGAACTACAAACTCCGAATTCTTAAAACGCCTTCTAGGTAAGGGAAGATAATCTTCAGATTCATCAAGATTCATATTGCAAAACAAAGATTTAATGGGGGACACATCAATAACTTTTAGATCTTCATCTTGATTTTCAAAGGGATTGGAAGAACACGCTTTAATAAAGGCATCTTTGGAAGCACGCATCCTAGCGGTTCTTTCCTTGCACTCATCAATGAAAATTCTCATGGCTTTGAGAGACTCAATGATATCATGCTTAGGAGTAATAGATCTAAGCTTTAAATAATCGATTTCAAGAGAAATTCTATCAACCTTCCTAGCCAAATCATCAACTTGAAGCAATTTCTCTTCAAGCAAAGCATTAAAATTCTTTTGTGAATCCATAAACTCTTTAACACTACTCTCAAGTTCAGAGGGCATCTTATTAAAATTTCCATAAGAGTTATTGTAGGAATTTCCATAATTATTAGAGGGATTACTAGGATAAGGCCTAGGATTAAAATTCCCTCTATAAGCGTTGTTTCCAAAACTATTCCTACAAAAAAAATTCACATCCATAGATTCATTATTATTCTCAAGCAAAGTAGATAAAGGCATATCATTGGGATCAAGAGGAGTATTTTTAGGAGCAAACATCTTCATAAGTTCATCCATCTTTTCACTCAAAAAATTGATTTCTTCTATAGCATGCACCTTCTTACTAGAAGATCTTTCGGTGTGCCTTTGAGAATAATTAGCCATAATATTATCAAGCAATTTGGTAGCATCCCCTAACGTAATTTCCATAAAAGTGCATCCCGCGGCCGAATCTAAAAGATTTCTAGAAGCAAAATTCAATCCGGCATAAAAAATTTGTATGATCATCCATAAATTCAAACCATGAGTAGGGCAATTGCGAAGCATTAATTTCATTCTTTCCCAAGATTGGGCAACATGCTCATGATCAAGTTGTTTAAGATTCATGATGTCGTTCCTAAGAGTGATAATCTTAGCGGGAGGAAAATACTTAGAGATAAAAGCATCTTTGCACTTGTTCCAAGAATCAATACTATTTTTAGGCAAAGATGAAAACCAAACTTTAGCACGATCTCTAAGTGAAAACGGAAATAACTTCAATTTGATAATATTGTTATCCGTATCTTTCTTCTTTTGCATATCGCACAAATCAACAAAATTGTTTAGATGAGTAGCGGCATCTTCACTAGGAAGGCCGGCGAATTGATCTTTCATAACAAGATTCAACAAAGCGGTATTGATTTCACAAGACTCATCATTATTAAGAGGAGCAATCGGAGTACTAAGGAAATCATTATTATTGGTATTCGAGAAATCACACAATTTGGTATTATCTTGTGCCATGGCAACAAGTAATCCAACACACAAGCGAACAGAAAGGCAACGGGAAAAAGGCAACCGGGAAAGAGAGGAGGAGATTGGAAAAGAGAGGGCAAATAAAACGGCAAGGGTGAAGTGGGGGAGAGGAAAACAAGAGGCAAATGGAAAATAATGTAATGCGAGAGATAGGGATTGCGATGGGTACTTGGTATGGTTGACTTGCTTGCGTGAGCCTCCCCGGCAACGACGCCAGAAATTCTTCATGCTACCTCTTGAGCACCGCGTTGGATTTCCCCGAAGAGGAGAGGATGATGCAGTAAAGTAGCGTAAGTATTTCCCTCAGTTTTTGAGAACCAAGGTATCAATCCAGTAGGAGACCATGCACAAGTCCCTCGTACCTACACAAAATGATAGCAACTCGCAAACAATGCTTAGGGGTTGTTAATCCCTTCACGGTCACTTACGAGAGTGAGATCTGATAGAGATAATATTTTTGGTATTTTTGATAGATAGATGCGAAGTAAAAAGTAAAGGCAAAGTAAAAACAAAGCAAGTAAATAAAGTGATATAGATTGATATGATGAGAATAGACCCAGGGGCCATAGGTTTCACTAGTGGCTTCTCTCAAGAGCATAAGTATTCTACAGTGGGTGAACAAATTACTGTTGAGCAATTGACAGAATTGAGCATAGTTATGAGTATATCTAGGCAATGATCATGTATATAGGCATCACGTCCAAAACAAGTAGATCGAAATGATTCTGCATCTACTACTATTACTCCACTCATCGACCGATATCCAGCATGCATCTAGAGTATTAAGTAAAAACAGAGTAACGCCGTAAGCAAGATGACATGATGTAGAGGGATAAATTCATGCAATATGATAAAAACCCCATCTTGTTATCCTCGATGGCAACAATACAATACGTGCCTTGCAACTCTTTCTGTCACTGAGTAAGGACACCGCAAGATTGCACCCAAAGCTAAGCACTTGTCCCATTGCAAGAACTACCAATCTAGTTGGCAAAACCAAAAAGGATAATTCGAAGAGACTAGATAACTCAATCATTCATAAAAGAATTCAGAGAAGAATCAAATATTTTCCATAGATAATACTGGATGATAAACCCACAATTCATCGGTCTCAACAAACACACTGCAAAAAGAAGATTACATTGAATAGATCTCCACGAGAGAGGGGGAGAACATTGTATTGAGATCCAAAAAGAGAGAAGAAGCCATCTAGCTACTAGCTATGGACCCGAAGGTCTGAAGTAAACTACTCACACTTCATCGGAGGGGCTATGGTGTTGATGTAGAAGCCCTCCGTGGTGGATGCCCCCTCCGGCGGAGCTCCAGAACAGGCCCCAAGATGGGATCTCGTGGATACAGAAGGTTGCGGCGGTGGAGTTAGTTTTTTGGCTCATGTTCTGATCGTTCGGGGATACGTAGGTATATATAGGAGGAAGGAGTACGTCGGTGGAGCTCCGAGGGGCCCACGAGGTAGGGGGGCGCGCCCTCCACCCTCGTGACTTCCTCGGGCACTGCTTGGAGTAGGGTCCAAGTCTCCTGGGTCATGTTCGGTTGGAAAATCACGATCCTGAAGGTTTCATTCCATTTGGACTCCGTTTGATATTCTGTTTCTTCGAAATACTGAAAAAGGCAAAAAATAGCAATTCTGGGCTGGGCCTCTAGTTAATAGGTTAGTCTCAAAAGTAATATAAAAGTGGAAAATAAAGCCCAATATAGTCCAAAACAGTAGATAAAGTAGCATGGAGCAATCAAAAATTATAGATATGTTGGAGACGTATCAGTAGTTGAAGCCACGAGATGTGCATCTTGGGTTAAACTGTAAATAGAATCTTACTACTCTTGAGTAACTCCAAAAGCGGCCACCAAAGATCTTTATTGGATTTGTTTTTCATCACCAGCACGTCGAGGTGAAAGATGTGCAGGTTCAGTGGGTCCTCTTGCGTTTTCACTGACATGTGGGGCTGCATGTGAGCAAACAGACGATGGGCTCCGCGCGTTCGCTGGCTGGCTGAGAAGAGAGATAGAGGAAGGCTAAGCATGGACTGCATGAAATTTGTTCTACGTAACCAGCACCTTGATATTCGCATGTGGTTGTTTCTAGAATAAAAAAAGGAGGTACCCCTACTTATGTTACTCCCACTACGCCTAGCCTAAGGTTAGTAGGTGACCTTGCGCTTGGCTCTTTGCCTCTTCCGGAAGTCGATGGTTCTATAGAAGTGCTTCTGGCAATCCGACACCAAATGAACTGCTGCACGTCCACCGCTTGTAAGTAAAAGTTTCTCCTCATGCTGCGAGCCACCGCGCACGCGTTGGCGAGGGAGAAGGCGTAATCAAGCTTCTCATCGTTTTGCGAGTTGACGGGACACATCAAAGTTATTTACTAGTAGTACGTACTCTCTCCAAAAAAGGGCTGACCATGTCAATGCTACCATCCCGTGCTCCGTCGTTGAGTACGTGCACTATTCACCTGCCATCGAGGAGAAAATATATTGCGTAGGTGCCATCAAATTGCACGACTCACTTACGAAAAAGGGTTTCCCCCCGCTTTCCCCCCCCCCCCCCCCCCCCCGCACGACTCACTTACGCACTGCTTATCTGATTATCTCCATTTTCTTGCATGACACGTGCACCTTGATGCTAGATGTCTCGCGTGTTGGGAAAAGGATGAACAAAGCTCACATAAAAGAAAAGAGTTGAAGAGCATAAATTCCCGACGACCGAGGAGGAGCAAGGAACCTCGCGGTGGAGCGTCTGCAAGGAACCTTGCATGTTTTCCCCTGTTTTTTGCCGCCTACCCACCTATAAACAAATAAAAGAACATGAACTTTTCACTAACCACTAGAAACGGTACATCAGGATGCTAAGTTGAAGATGTTTTATACTCCCTCTGTTCCCAAATATAAGTCTTTTTAGATATTTCAATAAGGGACTACATATGAAACAAAATGAGTGAATCTACACTCTAAAATATGTCTACATACATCCGTATGTTGTAGTCTATTTGAAATGGCTAGAAAGACTTATATTTAGGAACGGAGGGAGTAGTTTATATTGAATTATTGATAACCACGCAACAAGCCACGCATGTACAGGACGCATGCAGCCACGCATGTACACAAGCCAACGCACTAACTCCATCTGATCCAACTCATGCACATACGCGCACAACATGGAGCACACAACGCACGTACACAAGACGTGCATGCACACACGCTCGGCCGCAAAATGTGAATAACACATGCATGCGCACACACTCGGCTACATGGAGGTGTCACGCCCAAGATGCGGCCCTATCCTAAAGAAACTCGAAGGTCCCACCAAGGATAGAAGCGCATCTTGAAGATGCTTTTGCAAGGTGGATATCATTACATCAACATTACATAATATGTAGGGATACATACATAAGGCATACAATGCCACACGAATACAACATCATCTCACATAAGAGCAGCTTCCGACTATAGATGAAACACAAACAGAAACTCAAACGACATCCACCCTGCTAGCCCAGACTGCCGACCTGGAACCTATCCCTTGATCGAAGAAGAAGCAGAAGAAGAACTCCAAATTAAGCAAACATCGCTCTCGCGTCATGACCATCACATAACCTGTACCTGCAACTGTTGTTGTAGTAATCTGTGAGCCACGAGGACTCAGCAATCCCATTACCATGGGTATCAAGACTAGCAAAGCTTAATGGGAAAGGAAGGGGTAAAGTGGTGAGGTTGCAACAGCGACTAAGCATATGTGGTGGCTAACCAACGCAAATAAGAGCGAGAAGAGAGCAAGCGAAACGGTCGTCAACTAGTAATGATCAAGAGGTGATCCTAAACTCCTACTTACGTCAACCATAACCTAAAACCGTGTTCACTTCCCGGACTCCACCGAAAAGAGACCATCACGGCTACACACACGGTTGATGCGTTTTAATTCGGATCTGGTGTCAAGTTATCTACAACCGAACGTTAACAAATTCCCATCTGCCACATAACCGTGGGCACGGCTCTCGAAAGTTTATAC
Organism: Triticum timopheevii; assembly: GCA_963921465.1. NCBI lineage: Eukaryota > Viridiplantae > Streptophyta > Magnoliopsida > Poales > Poaceae > Triticum > Triticum timopheevii. The sequence continues at coordinate 580,157,689 of OY997268.1, forward strand.
CCTGCAGGGGTGTCCCAACTTAGCCCATGATAAGCTCTCGCGATCAATGAAGGATATTCCTTCTCCCAGGAAGACCCGATCAGTCTCGGAATCCCGGTTTACAAGACATTTCGACAATGGTAAAACAAGACCAGCAAAGCCGCCCGAATGTGCCGACAAATCCTGATAGTAGCTGCACATATCTCGTTCTCAGGGCACACCAGATTGTCCAAACTTCCGGTAGGCCATCCCAGAGTTGCCCCTGGTGGCCACTGGCGGCTGACAGGTTGGACCAACACTCACGACGAGCACTGGCCCTGGGGGTTAAATAAAGATGACCCTCGGGCTCCGGAAACCCAAGGGAAAAAGGCTTAGGTAGGCAAATGGTAAAACCAAGGTTGGGCCTTGCTGGAGGAGTTTTATTCAAAGCGAACTATCAAGGGGGTCCAATAAATCACCCAACCGCGTAAGGAACGCAAAATCAAGGAACATAACACCGGTATGACGGAAACTAGGGCGGAAAGAGTGGAACAAAACACCAGGCATAAGGTCGAGCCTTCCACCCTTTACTAAGCATATAGATGCATTAATTAAATAAGAGATATTGTGATATCCCAACATAACCCTGTCCACCATGGATCAATCTTCAACTTCACCTGCAACTATCAACGCTATAAGAGGGGTTGAGCAAAGCAGTAACATAGCCAAGCAATGGTTTACTAGGACGGGTGAAAAGGTTAGAGGCTGACATGGCAATTTGGGAGGCTTGAGGAGCAAAAGATAGGTAGCGCAGCATAGCGATAGAACGAAGCAACTAGCATAGCAATGATAGTAATGAGATCCAAGGTGACGGTCATCTTGCCTGAAATCCCGCAAGGAAGAAGAACGAGTCCATGAAGAAGATGAATGGATGAAGCCGAACCAAGCGTAGACGAACGAATCCTCACGATCGCAACGAAATAGGAACCATCGAGAAGAAGCACACAACATGGTAAACACACCACACATATACATGACATGATGCACAACCAAGCATGATGCAAGACAAGACTACATGAAGCTACTCATGGCAAGAGATTATGCAAACAAGAGCAACACATCAAGGCAGGTTTAAATGAGGCCGGAAACAACATATAACAAATCCGGTAAGTCCTCATAAGCAAATTTCGACATTGGTCCAGATCTGAATAAACTTTATGTTCAAGTTGTTAAACAGCAAGTTAAGATGCACCACGATGATCTACACGAAATTCTAGACAAGTTACATATAAAGTTCATTGAATTCGGAGCTACGGCCTAGAAGATATGAGCAAAACAAGGTAAACATGGCATTGATGCAAAATGCACTCAAACATCAATCAAACACCTCAAAACCAGGATGCAACATGATAATATGAAACTTTATGCAAAATCAAGCAAGTTTCATATAGAGCTCACCCGAAACGGAGCAACGGTTCAACATACACTCTATACAAGTTTAAAGGACAAGCTGTCCAAAACAGCAACTAGGCATCTAGCAAGCATCAAAACAATATGCTACAACACCTCAACATAAGAACAAAAGGCATGTGCATGAAGTACAGGTAAAGCATGACAAAACATGAACACCGAGCTATCTCCAGAAAGCACTAGAACATTCTCAAAAGTACATGGCAAGATTGCAAATAATAACAGTTTCAGGCTTAGCAAAAATAACATCAGGTTGCAATGTTTAGAGCTATCAAACAACATGTTACAGGAACTTAACATGGCAAACAAAGGCATGTCATGAATCTACTAATTGCGTAGAACAAATGTCCCTTACTGACCATGAGCCAAAAGGGCACAGAAAATATGATGGCACCCATGTAAACATGGCAAGTCATATGACAGATTTAGACATGGCAGGAACAACAATAAGTAGGCATGTTGGTGAGCTTGTACAACTCACCACAAAGCAATATATGGCATGGAAAGGTAACCAACAGTAAGAAGACATGTTTATGAATCTAATAATGGCAAGAGCAAGTTGATAGGGTGCATGGATCACTAGCAAAACACATGGCAAAACTAAACTTAAAGTTAATCAGGCTGACAACAACATTATTTAGCAAGTTGAGAGTAAGATTACAACAGGTTACAGCAGGCTATAAATTCAACCAGGGGCAGTAATGGATATAGCATGACATGTATAACAAATCATCCTTAGTGAACATCTCCATATTATGCATAGAATGACTTGTAGCAGCAGGTTTACATAGCATCAGGATATAGTAGATTCAGCCTAGCAAAACAGCAACAGCAAGTACCCAACTTCACGAGCTCGATTCACTCACTAAATGACTCACAAAAATACATGGATTGCACCTCTTTAAATATGGCATGATGTAGTTCAAAACACATGTAGAGCTCATGCTCATAGGATGCACACATCAAATGCAACAAAAATGAAAAATCATCAAGTTCTGTTAACAGACAGCAGTCAACATCATATAACACTCTTGCAACGATTATTTGGGCATCAAGATGGACTCAAACAAGCATGGAACAATGGAATGAAATGAAGAGCATCTCATGATGAACAATTTGACATATCACACGCACGAAACAGAGCAGTATGAAGGGAGATATGGCATGACAAAGAGGTGCACAAAATGTCATAAAACATGGACTTAGAGATATTTCGGGGTCAACCTCGGGTTCGCACGGAAATCGATGCAGGGCCGGAGTTCGCCGGAGATGTGGCCGGAGAGGAGGTAGACGGCGGCCGGAGATCGGGGAAGCGCGAGGACGGGCGGCGACGCACGGATCCGGGTCGGATCTGGCCGGATCCCGGTGAGGGAGGGCGTGGGGGCACGGAGGCGAGCTCGCCGAAGCTCGCGGCCGGCGAAGTGCGGGCGGCTCCGGTGGGCCGAGGCGGCACCGGGCAGGGAGGCGAGGCGCGGGACGCGGTGGCGCACGGGCGCCGGTCCGACGGAGCCATGGGAGGCGGCGGGCGGCGCGGTCGCCCGCCGGCGACGAGGACCGGGAGGCGGCGGGCAGCGCGGGCTCGCCTGGGTGGCGGCGGGCGACCAGGTGGGCGCGGCGGCGGAGGACAGGCCCCGCGGGCCGGCAGCGGCGGGAGGAGGCGGAGGGGCCACGTGGCGCGATGCCACTGGCTCCGGGTGGCGGCGAGCTGACATGGCACGCCCTGATTTGTCGGGGTGACGCGGAGGCGGCGGCGGACGTGTACGGCGGCGGGGTGGACACGTCTGGTGGTGTGGAAGGAGCGGAGCTAGGGTTTGGACTGCGCGAAAAATCCGGTAGGGGCACATATTTATAGATTATGGGATCTAGGAGAGTCCAAATGAGGCGCGGTTTTCGCTCACACGATCGTGATCGAACGACCGAGAGCATGGAGGGGGTTAGGATGAGTTATTAGGCCACTTTGGAGGGGTGTTGGGCTGCAACACAAAGAGGCCTTACAGTTCCCCGGTTAACCGTTGGAGTATCAAATGACCTCCAAATGGCATGAAACTTGACACACGGTCTGCCGGTGGTGTACCAAGGCTGCTTGGCAAATCACGGTCCATTCTGAGAATGTTTAACACTCACTCACAACAGGAGACAAAAAGAGGGACGTCGGAGGACATAGGAGTGCCGGATTGCAAAACGGACAACGGGGAAAATGCTCGGATGCATGAAACGAACACGTAGCAAAATGAGATGCACATGATGACATGGCAAAGACGGAAAATAGCTGGCGGACACCTGGCACAACGAATCCGGGGCGTTACAGGAGGCGTGCGCCATCCGCGGCGACGTCCGGTTCGTCGTGCTACCTGGTAAGGTAATACGTATAAAGTTATCTGATAGAAAAATTCATTGGTAACACTGATTATTGTTGTTATACAAGAGGACCCCGAGTTTATGTTTCGCCCCAGGCCCCGAAAATCTCAGGACCGGCCCTGCTCTTTCCCCACACATATACTAGTCGATCGGTCTCTACTCCCTCCCCCCCACACACACCGATAGTCGAATGTTGTAGGTAGGTATCCATGCCATGGAGAAAAACTGCACCTCTGCCCTCTCAAATTCCAGTTGGCCAGCCGCCCTGTATCTTTGACATGGGCAAACACAAATTCGATGGCACTATTTATCGATCGCGCAGCCACACACTTCATCCCTGTTTACAATTCTATCGATATCTCACGTCCATGACTCCGTTTCACACACATTGCATATGTTACGTTTTTCTGATTGAGATATCATCAACACATTGCCTCTGTTTCGCACAAACCATCTCTCTCACACCCACCCACATACGCACCTGCACCTAAAGAAGAAGTGCACGCAGGACGCACGTACTCACGTCTCATTCTCGGCCAAACCTGCGCGGGTACACGGTGGAGTTGGTTTCTGTACGAAAAGGCAGCCCACGTGATAATTTGACGCGTGTAGCGGTTGTTTACTCGAAGGAGGGTCGGGTACCACGCCTAGACGGAACAAAGTTCGACTTGACACGTTACCATTAAATAAAGTTATATACTCCTCAATGGCACATAGAGAATATAAAACGATTGCCGTGGGGAAAATGGAAAAATGGGTTTGTCTCTCGTCACACCATCTCACACGAGGCCGCCATGGCCTCTCTCTCTCAGCGTTGGTCAGTGATCCAGCCGCATCCCGTCCGCCGGCAGAAAGGGAGGATGTGCATCGTCTCTCCGTTCGACGGTGTTGAGGCAGCACGTCCCGATCTGCAGTACCCGCCATTCTCTCTGACCAAGCTCCGGCGTGGTAGGGCCTTCACCACTTGCTCGCTGTCGTAGTATGGGCAGATCCCGGCCGCCGAAGCCCTCCTAGTAACATCCCGACGACCCTCAGGTATAGCTTCCTCCGTCCTTGCTCCACTGCCCATCTTCCCACGTTGCTGCATGTGGATCTTCTTTAGTTGTTTGCTTAAATCGTATCTCGGCCAGCATACTTTCCATCTTGCAATCTCATCCTCAAACCATTTTTGATAAACCACCATGTGCTATCTTTCCCTTATTACATGGAACATGCTTCTTTTTTGTCGGCGTATGTGTCTTCAACTCGTGTTATTGGGCAGTAATTGTTTCCTTTCGACCTCCTTTTGCAAACAGGGCTATCCATTTTCACCTCGTTGCTATTGTGACCCTTTGGTGAACTGCACAAATCACTTTTCTGAAGAGTGTTTTGTGCAGTTTCGCCAAAATGTCACACGGGCAACATTTTTACATTTCTGTGGGACTGCGGAAAGGGAGATTGGTTTTGCTATCCTCCTCATCCAACTCCGTGCCTAATCTTCTCCAACAAGAAGTTAGTCCTAAAGAGAGATCGTAGAGGTGATCGACTTCTATTTATGTGTGTTATGTTTCATCATCTACTTCCACTATTATTGTAATCACACTGACTGGGTATCTTTGCAAACAGGGATGGTCCGCTCAATTTTAGTGGAGCTGCACAAAATGATCGGATTGTGGTGTCCTTCATACACCTCTTTTTTGGCTACAGAGCTAGGTGAAACTAGCTGCCAAGCAATGAACACTGTGCCAAGGAAATGGAGCCATGCCTACGAACAGCATAGATCAATTATATTTTTTTTCTTTATTTGTACACCTTCTCACAACTTTGTCTTTAGTTGTGATGTGAATATTGGTGCTGATCTGCGAACCATTGAGATGCATTAGCCATGGTAGTTTCATTTGTATTTGATGGAATGTTGTAACGAGATAATCTCGAGGCAAGACACATGAATCCTAAGTTGAAACTTTTTTTTCTTGCGGGAACCAAAGTTGAAACCTTCATAACATCACAGTACAATTTCATCAAAATTATGCGTACATATAAACAAATCCTGAAGGATTGACAGCAATGCCAGAAACAATTCAACTTTGTTTCGCCGACATGTTGGACATCCTTCATCCGGCTCCACCTGCCATGCAACAATATTGAGTGCACAACACAACTTCAGGGAAAGATTCACCCCGGTCATTGCGTCGCAGTAGTAATGACTAGTGAGCAGTCAAATCACAGAGCCCCACCTTCGCCACAATAAGTTGCTCGGATGAAGCAACCATCATTTCTCTGTTCCTTGAATCTGCTGGTACTCCCATATTTCCACAGTAATAAGTTGCTCGGGTGAATCAACCATCACGATATCCGCTCACGTGTGATGACCACAGGAGCTATCCATTCAGATTGCATGTTAAAAAAATAAAGGTCGATAACTAATGCGGCAAACTTTCAAAAAAAAACACTAATGCGGCACCTCGGGCCAATGCGGCCAGATCGCATTTTGCACGAGAAATTACACACCATGTTTCGTTGACAAGTGGTCCCGTTCCAACATATCAGTGAGATGACGGTGAGTAGTAGTATTTCCGGACGGACGTGTAGGCCGGGGCGCCTCTTCGTGAACCGTGGCAAACTGGCAACCGTCCACCGACTCTTCGCCTTTCCCTCTCGATTTGGAACTGCTGTCGCACGCTCTTCCTCTCCCTCCTCCATTTTCCTTCAGCCCTTCACCCTTTCTTCTGCCATTGTTCGATCGTCTTCTCTATGGAGGGAACTAGCCGGAAACGACCCCGTTATTCTTGCCCCGATCTGAAAGATGACATGGTGGAGGAACTCATTGATTGGTGCGACATCATCACCTCGGCTAGCATGGCAGGTTCGTTCAAGCACATTATCGACTCAACTAATAACATCATTACAAGGAACCCAAGAGTCAAGGAGCGGTTTGATCTCCCCTATCTTCTTCGCTGTGACCCTGATGACTGGCGCCGGCACGACGGAGGCCTCGCCCTGTGCAAGTTGATGCCGCTTGATAATGATACGTATGATGTTAAGATGCCATCTCTTGAGGGCAAGGCTTGGGCAGGCGCAAATGGAGATTGGGTTGTTTACATTGGGTCCAACTGCGAGTGGGAACTTGTGAATGTGTACACTCATGACCGGGTTCCACTTCCAAAAATCTCAGCAGACTGCCCAGAGGTTGAGCACACCGGTATTGTACGCACGTTCAAATACGATCATGGTGACTGTCTTCTACGGAAGATAGCAATTTGTCGAGTTCCCAACCGCTCTTGTAATTACAACAACTATGAAGTTGTTGCTATCTTCGACAAGCTTGTTGCCGTCCTTTGTGGTTTGACTCGATGGATATTGCTCGAAAATCAGTTTCTATACACAGATGTGTACTGTGATGCAATTCAATACGAGGGCCTTGTGTTTGCTGCCACCGCTCATGGCACTGTTTTTGCATGGGATCCTCGTAGTTTCGGTACGTTTGTCTTCCACTGTAATTATAATTGTTTCATCCACATGCATGCGGGTTAGCAAGTTTCCCTTTACTAATTAACCTTCTTCTTGTGTTTCCAAGGTCTTGTGAACATTCCACCACCCATACTTGAAAAAATTTATAACCAAGGGGGAGATGATGATGGTGATGGTCACGAGCATGAGGACGAGCAGCGCCCATATACTCTGTGGCGCCTGGCAACTAATTCTGATGGATCACCTCTTCTTGTGTGTATACAGCCCACTGATGATGTTACTACTAAGGAAGCATGTGTAGTCTCCCATGGTCACACTCTCCGGACCTATTCCAACACCCGTTGCATGGTATTCGGGATGGATACTAGTGTGCTAGCGCCAACTCCTTCTCCCTGGTACATAATTGATAGTCTTGGAGAAAACTCGCTCTTCCTTGGACAAAACTATCCAATGATGGTGAAAGGCGATCCAACTGCTGTTGACACAATGTTACTACCATTTATGAGAAGCAACTGTGTCTATACCTCGGACATTTGGGTGGTTCCCTACCCTGGTACTGATATAGTAGGCCGCTTCAGCCTGGATGATCAGTCCTGCGTTGGTCTCCAGATCGACAATGGATGGCCCGTCCCAGAGAATCACTTGTGGTTCAAAGCAAGTGTTTCCAACGCCGAGGAATGGTTGAGTTGAAGTTCATTTCATTGCTTGTTATTTGTTGTGTGGTGAAAACTTTAGTATTTATAATGTATCCTCGTTGTCGATGTGGTTGATGACCTGTTGCATGTAATAAAATGATATGCCTGTGATAAACTTACTAAATTTATGAATGACTTTCGAGTCGCTTCTCTGAGTGAGTGGTGCGACGAGGCAAAAATATATTTTCCGAATACATAATTGTACGTGCATTGCAACAGGTTATCGGATGAGGCCAATCAAGAATAGTAGTACACTATTTGTACTAGCTTCACATGCTTCGCACGTCGTGCGGGTGTTTTTACTGTAGCCATATTGTACGTAACCAGCACCTCGAATCCTCGATACTAGTACTATATAGTAAGTAGTAGGAGTAGTAGGGTGGAATGGGCCAGAACAAGCATTCACGTCCAGGAGTACGGCACACGCCACCAGCACGACTTCCATCTGACACCATATTTCTTGGAGTCCGTGCTAGAGCAATCTCTTCAACCACATCATTTCTCTAACTCAGCCATCACGCGGCGGGCGAGGTGGGGGTTTGTCGATAGTTGGTTTCCTCAATTGCGGTCCCACTTGTAAGGCCAACTCCAACGCTCTATCAATATATGGATGTACTCTTCTTCCCAATACAAAAACTTGCATCCATTCAACTCCCTCCGTTGCACAATACATGCCTTCTATTTGTCAATATATATATGTATCAAGACATGTTTTAGTATATAGGTACATCCATTTTTGGACAAATGGAAGTCAAGTATTTTGGAACGGAGGAAGTACACAATAATTTTTTTAAGTTAGCACAACTAGTCTAATCCGAGAGCACAACCGAAGATTTGGTCGGGTTCTTCCTCCTTTTGCCGACACGTGGGACATCCAACATCCAGGTCGTGTCATGCAAGAAAATAAAGTGGTAGCTGCTACCTCTTGAGCACTGCGTTGGATTTCCCCGAAGAGGAGAGGATGATGCAGTAAAGTAGCGTAAGTATTTCCCTCAGTTTTTGAGAACCAAGGTATCAATCCAGTAGGAGACCACGCACAAGTCCCTCGTACCTACAGAAAATGATAGCAACTCGCAACCAACGCTTAGGGGTTGTCAATCCCTTCACGTTCACTTACGGGAGTGAGATCTGATAGAGATAATATTTTTGGTATTTTTGATAGATAGATGCGAAGTAAAAAGTAAAGGCAAAGTAAAAACAAGGCAATTAAATAAAGTGATATAGATTGATATGATGAGAATACACCCGGGGGCCATAGGTTTCACTAGTGGCTTCTCTCAAGAGCATAAGTATTCTACGGTGGGTGAACAAATTACTATTGAGCAATTGACATAATTGAGCATAGTTATGAGTATATCTAGGCAATGATCATGTATATAGGCATCACGTCCAAAACAAGCAGATCGAAATGATTCTGCATCTACTACTATTACTCCACTCATCGACTGCTATCCAGCATGCATCTAGAGTATTAAGTAAAAACAGAGTAACGCCGTAAGCAAGATGGCATGATGTAGAGGGATAAATTCATGCAATATGATATAAACCCCATCTTGTTATCCTCGATGGCAAAAATACAATACGTGCCTTGCAACTCTTTCTGTCACTGAGTAAGGACACCGCAAGATTAAACCCAAAGCTAAGCACTTCTCCCATTGCAAGAACTACCAATCTAGTTGGCAAAACCAAAAAGGATAATTCGAAGAGACTTGCAAAGATAACTCAATCATACATAAAAGAATTCAGAGAAGAATCAAATATTTTCCATAGATAATACTGGATCATAAACCCACAATTCATCGGTCTCAACAAACACACCGCAAAAAGAAGATTACATCGAATAGATCTCCACGAGAGAGGGGGAGAACATTGTATTGAGATCCAAAAAGAGAGAAGAAGCCATCTAGCTCCTAGCTATGGACCCGAAGGTCTGAAGTAAACTACTTACACTTCATCGGAGGGGCTATGGTGTTGATGTAGAAGCCCTCCATGGTGTATGCCCCCTCCGGTGGAGCTCCGGAACAGGTCCCAAGATGGGATCTCGTGGATACAGAAGGTTGCGGCGGTGGAATTAGGTTTTTGGCTCCTGTTCTGATCGTTCGGGGATACATAGGTATATATAGGAGGAAGGAGTACGTCGGTGGAGCTCCGAGGGGCCCATGAGGTAGGGGGTGCGCCTGGGGGGGGGGGGCGCCCTCCACCCTCGTGACCTCCTCGGGCACTGCTTGGAGTAGGGTCCAAGTCTCCTGGGTCACGTTTGATTGGAAAATCACGATCCCGAAGGTTTCATTCCGTTTGGACTCCGTTTGATATTCTGTTTCTTCAAAATACTGAAAAGGCAAAAAACAACAATTCTGGGCCGGGCCTCCGGTTAATAGGTTAATCCCAAAAGTAATATAAAAGTGGAAAATAAAGCGCAATATAGTCCAAAATAGTAGATAAAGTAGCATGGAGCAATCAAAAATTATAGATACGTTGGAGACGTATCAGGCATCCCCAAGGTTAATTCCTGCTCGTCCTTGAGTAGGTAAATGATAAAAAAAGAATTTTTGATGCGTAGTGATACTTTTCAATGTAAATCTTCTTAATTGTGATATGAATATTCAGATCCGAAAGATTAAAGAGAAAAGTTCATATTGACACAAAAATAATAATACTTCAAGCATACTAATCAAAGCAATCATGTCTTCTCAAAATAACATGGCAAAAGAAAGTTCATCCCTACAAAATCATATAGTTAGGCTATGCTTCATTTTGGTCACACAAAGATGTTCCCAACTTCTATACCCCCGATGACAAGCCAAGCAATTGTTTCATACTTAAATAATCTCAAACTTTTTCAACCTTCACGAAATACATGAGCGTGAGCCATGGATATAGCACTATGGGTGGAATAGAATATGATGATGGGGATTGTGTGGAGAAGACAAAAAAAGGAGAAAGTCTCACGTTGACGAGGCTAATCAATGGGCTATGGAGATGCCCATCAATTGATGTCAACATGAGGAGTAGGGATTGCCATGCAACGGATTCACTAGAGCTATGAATGCTCAACAAAAGAAAACTAGTGGGTGTGCATCCAACTTGCTTGCTCACGAAGACCTAGGGCATTTGAGGAAGCCCATCGTAGGAATATACAAGCCAAGTTCTATAATGAAAAATTCCCACTAGTATAAAAAGACAACTTATGAGAGTCACTACATGAGGAACAAGGTGCTACTTTGAAGCACAATATATGAGACTCAATACATGAAGAACAAGGTGCTACTTTGAAGCACAAGTGTGGAAAAAGAGATAGTAGCATTGCCCCTTTTTTTGGGCCTTTCTTTTTTTCTTTTTGGCCTTTCTCTTTTTTTATTTGGGCAATGCTCTAATAATGATGATCATCACACTTCTATTGATTACAACAGAAGGATTACAACTCGAAACTTAGAACAAGATATGACTCTATATGAATGCCTCCGGCGGTGTACCGGGATGGTGCAATGAATCAAGAGTGACATGTATGGAAAATAATGCATGGTGGCTTTGCCACAAATACGATGTCAACTACAATATCATGCAATGGCAATATGACAAAAGTAATGTATGTCATGATGATGATGGTGGAAGTTGCATGGCTATATCTCGGAATGGCTATGGAAATGCAATGATAGGTAGGTATGGTGGCTGTTTTTAGGAAGATATAAGGAGGTTTATGTGTGATAGAGCGTATTGTATCACGGGGTTTGGATGCACCGGCGAAGTTTGCGCCAACTCTCAAGGTGAGAAAGGGCAATGCACGGTACCGAAGAGGCTAGCAAAGGTCGAAAGGTAAAAGTGCGTATAATCCATGGACTCACATTAGTCATAAAGAACTCATATACTTATTGCAAAAATTTAGAAGTCATCAAAAATTCAAGTACTACGCGCATGCTCCTAGGGGGATAGATTGGTAGGAAAAGACCATCGCTCGTCACCGATCGCCACTCATAAGGATGCACAAGCCAGGTACACTTCATATTTCAAATTTGTTACACAACTTTAACCATACGTGCATGCTACGGGACTTGCAAACTTCAACACAAGTATTTCTCAAATTCATAATCACCCAACTAGCACGACTTTGATATTATCACCTCCATATCTCAAAATAATTATCAAGCATCAAACTTATCTTAGTATTCAATTCACTCAAAAGAAAGTTTCACATATCTTGAACACCAAGTATATTAACATTAAGCAAATTACCATGGTATTAAAGACTCTCAAAATAATCTAAGTGAAGCATGAGAGATCAATAGTTTCTTTAAAACAAATCCACCACCGTGCTCTAAAAGATCTAAGTGAAGCACTAGAGCAAAAATTATCACGCTCAAAAGATATAAGTGAAGCACTATGAGCAAAACTATCAAGCTCAAAAGATATAAGTGAAGCACATAGAGTATTCTAACAAATTCCAATTCATGTATGGCTCTCTAAAAATATGTGTACAACAAGGATGATTGTGGTAGACTAAAAAGCAAAGACACAAATAATACAAGACGCTCCAAGCAAAACACATATCATGTTGGTGAATAAAAATATAGCTCCAAGTAAATTACCGATGGAAGTGGACGAAAGAGGGGATGCCTTCCGGGGCATCCCCAAGCTTTGACTTTTTGGTGTCCTTGGATTATCTTGGTGGTTCCATGGGCATACCCAAGCTTAGGCTCTTGCCACTCCTTGTTCCATAATCCATCAAAAGAATTCACCCAAAACTTGAAAACTTCACAACACAAAACTCAACAGAAATCTCGTGAGCTCCGTTAGAGAAAGAAAACAAAAGACTACTTCAAGGTACGCTAATTAACTCATTATTTATTTATAATGGTGTTAAACCTACTGTATTCCAACTTCTCTATGGTTTATAAACTAATATACTAGCCATAGATTCATCAAAATAAGCAAACAACACACGAAACAGAATCTGTCAAAAACAGAACAGTCTGTAGCAATCTGTAACTAACGCAAACTTCTGGAACTCTAAAAATTCTAACAAAATAGGAAGTCCTGGAAAATTTGTTTATTGATCAGAAGCAAAAATAATCAACGCAAAAGCACATTCCTGTGATTTATCATAACTAAATTCGTGCGCGCAAAGTTTCTGTTTTTCAGCAGAATCAAATCAACTATCATCGTAGGTTATCCTATAGGTCCCACTTGGCACAAACACTAATTAAAACATAAAACCACATCCAAACAGAAGGTAGATGGATTATTTATTCCTAAACAGAAGCAAAAACAAAAGACACAAAATAAATTTGGGTTGCCTCCCAACAAGCGCTATCGTTTAACGCCCCTAGCTAGGCATAAAAGCAAGGATAGATCTAGGTATTGCCATCTTTGGTAGGCAATCTATAAGTGGCTCTCATGATAGATTCATATGGTAATTTTATTTTCTTTCTAGGGAAGTGTTCCATACCCTTCTTTAAGGGAAATTGGAATCTAATATTCCCTTCCTTCATATCAATAATTGCACCAATCGTTCTAAGGAAAGGTCTACCAAGAATAATAGGACATGAAGGATTGCAATCTATATCAAGAACGATAAAATCTACGGGCACATAATTCCAATTTGCAATAATAAGAACATCATTAATTCTTCCCATAGGCTTTTTAATAGTGGAATCCGCAAGATGCAAGTTTAGAGAGCAATCATCAAAATCACAGAAATCTAGCAAATCACATAAAGTTTTGGGGATAGTAGAGACACTAGCACCCAAATCACACAAAGCATGAAACTCAAAATCTTTAATTTTAATTTGATAGAAGGTTCCCACTCATCATAGAGTTTTCTAGGGATAGAAACTTTCAACTCAAGTTTTTCTTCATAAGATTGCATCAAAGCATCAACAATATGTTCGATAAAGGCCTTATTTTGACTATAAGCATGAGGAGATTCTAGCACGGATTGCAACAAGGAAATACAACCAATCAAAGAGAAATTTTCATAATTAAATTCCTTGAGATCCAAAATAGTGGGTTTAGCAACATCACGTTTTTTATTTATTTCAATCCCACTTTCATCAATTTCATCATTAAGAACTACAAACTCCGAATTCTTAAAACGCCTTCTAGGTAAGGGAAGATAATCTTCAGATTCATCAAGATTCATATTGCAAAACAAAGATTTAATGGGGGACACATCAATAACTTTTAGATCTTCATCTTGATTTTCAAAGGGATTGGAAGAACACGCTTTAATAAAGGCATCTTTGGAAGCACGCATCCTAGCGGTTCTTTCCTTGCACTCATCAATGAAAATTCTCATGGCTTTGAGAGACTCAATGATATCATGCTTAGGAGTAATAGATCTAAGCTTTAAAGAATCGATTTCAAGAGAAATTCTATCAACCTTCCTAGCCAAATCATCAACTTGAAGCAATTTCTCTTCAAGCAAAGCATTAAAATTCTTTTGTGAATCCATAAACTCTTTAACACTACTCTCAAGTTCAGAGGGCATCTTATTAAAATTTCCATAAGAGTTATTGTAGGAATTTCCATAATTATTAGAGGGATTACTAGGATAAGGCCTAGGATTAAAATTCCCTCTATAAGCGTTGTTTCCAAAACTATTCCTACAAAAAAAATTCACATCCATAGATTCATTATTATTCTCAAGCAAAGTAGATAAAGGCATATCATTGGGATCAAGAGGAGTATTTTTAGGAGCAAACATCTTCATAAGTTCATCCATCTTTTCACTCAAAAAATTGATTTCTTCTATAGCATGCACCTTCTTACTAGAAGATCTTTCGGTGTGCCTTTGAGAATAATTAGCCATAATATTATCAAGCAATTTGGTAGCATCCCCTAACGTAATTTCCATAAAAGTGCGTCCCGCGGCCGAATCTAAAAGATTTCTAGAAGCAAAATTCAATCCGGCATAAAAAATTTGTATGATCATCCATAAATTCAAACCATGAGTAGGGCAATTGCGAAGCATTAATTTCATTCTTTCCCAAGATTGGGCAACATGCTCATGATCAAGTTGTTTAAGATTCATGATGTCGTTCCTAAGAGTGATAATCTTAGCGGGAGGAAAATACTTAGAGATAAAAGCATCTTTGCACTTGTTCCAAGAATCAATACTATTTTTAGGCAAAGATGAAAACCAAACTTTAGCACGATCTCTAAGTGAAAACGGAAATAACTTCAATTTGATAATATTGTTATCCGTATCTTTCTTCTTTTGCATATCGCACAAATCAACAAAATTGTTTAGATGAGTAGCGGCATCTTCACTAGGAAGGCCGGCGAATTGATCTTTCATAACAAGATTCAACAAAGCGGTATTGATTTCACAAGACTCATCATTATTAAGAGGAGCAATCGGAGTACTAAGGAAATCATTATTATTGGTATTCGAGAAATCACACAATTTGGTATTATCTTGTGCCATGGCAACAAGTAATCCAACACACAAGCGAACAGAAAGGCAACGGGAAAAAGGCAACCGGGAAAGAGAGGAGGAGATTATAAAAGAGAGGGCAAATAAAACGGCAAGGGTGAAGTGGGGGAGAGGAAAACAAGAGGCAAATGGAAAATAATGTAATGCAAGAGATAGGGATTGCGATGGGTACTTGGTATGGTTGACTTGCTTGCGTGAGCCTCCCCGGCAACGACGCCAGAAATTCTTCATGCTACCTCTTGAGCACCGCGTTGGATTTCCCCGAAGAGGAGAGGATGATGCAGTAAAGTAGCGTAAGTATTTCCCTCAGTTTTTGAGAACCAAGGTATCAATCCAGTAGGAGACCATGCACAAGTCCCTCGTACCTACACAAAATGATAGCAACTCGCAAACAATGCTTAGGGGTTGTCAATCCCTTCACGGTCACTTACGAGAGTGAGATCTGATAGAGATAATATTTTTGGTATTTTTGATAGATAGATGCGAAGTAAAAAGTAAAGGCAAAGTAAAAACAAAGCAAGTAAATAAAGTGATATAGATTGAAATGATGAGAATAGACCCAGGGGCCATAGGTTTCACTAGTGGCTTCTCTCAAGAGCATAATTATTCTACAGTGGGTGAACAAATTACTGTTGAGCAATTGACAGAATTGAGCATAGTTATGAGTATATCTAGGCAATGATCATGTATATAGGCATCACGTCCAAAACAAGTAGATCGAAATGATTCTGCATCTACTACTATTACTCCACTCATCGACCGATATCCAGCATGCATCTAGAGTATTAAGTAAAAACAGAGTAACGCCGTAAGCAAGATGACATGATGTAGAGGGATAAATTCATGCAATATGATAAAAACCCCATCTTGTTATCCTCGATGGCAACAATACAATACGTGCCTTGCAACTCTTTCTGTCACTGAGTAAGGACACCGCAAGATTGAACCCAAAGCTAAGCACTTCTCCCATTGCAAGAACTACCAATCTAGTTGGCAAAACCAAAAAGGATAATTCGAAGAGACTAGATAACTCAATCATTCATAAAAGAATTCAGAGAAGAATCAAATATTTTCCATAGATAATACTGGATGATAAACCCACAATTCATCGGTCTCAACAAACACACTGCAAAAAGAAGATTACATCGAATAGATCTCCACGAGAGAGGGGGAGAACATTGTATTGAGATCCAAAAAGAGAGAAGAAGCCATCTAGCTACTAGCTATGGACCCGAAGGTCTGAAGTAAACTACTCACACTTCATCGGAGGGGCTATGGTGTTGATGTAGAAGCCCTCCGTGGTGGATGCCCCCTCCGGCGGAGCTCCAGAACAGGCCCCAAGATGGGATCTCGTGGATACAGAAGGTTGCGGCGGTGGAGTTAGTTTTTTGGCTCATGTTCTGATCGTTCGGGGATACGTAGGTATATATAGGAGGAAGGAGTACGTCGGTGGAGCTCCGAGGGGCCCACGAGGTAGGGGGGGGCGCCCTCCACCCTCGTGACCTCCTCGGGCACTGCTTGGAGTAGGGTCCAAGTCTCCTGGGTCATGTTCGGTTGGAAAATCACGATCCCGAAGGTTTCATTCCATTTGGACTCCGTTTGATATTCTGTTTCTTCGAAATACTGAAAAAGGCAAAAAATAGCAATTCTGGGCTGGGCCTCTAGTTAATAGGTTAGTCTCAAAAGTAATATAAAAGTGGAAAATAAAGCCCAATATAGTCCAAAACAGTAGATAAAGTAGCATGGAGCAATCAAAAATTATAGATATGTTGGAGACGTATCAGTAGTTGAAGCCACGAGATGTGCATCTTGGGTTAAACTGTAAATAGAATCTTACTACTCTTGAGTAACTCCAAAAGCGGCCACCAAAGATCTTTATTGGATTTGTTTTTCATCACCAGCACGTCGAGGTGAAAGATGTGCAGGTTCAGTGGGTCCTCTTGCATTTTCACTGACATGTGGGGCTGCATGTGAGCAAACAGACGATGGGCTCCGCGCGTTCGCTGGCTGGCTGAGAAGAGAGATAGAGGAAGGCTGAGCATGGACTGCAGGAAATTTGTTCTACGTAACCAGCACCTTGATATTCGCATGTGGTTGTTTCTAGAATAAAAAAAGGAGGTACCCCTACTTATGTTACTCCCACTACGCCTAGCCTAAGGTTAGTAGGTGACCTTGCGCTTGGCTCTTTGCCTCTTCCGGAAGTCGATGGTTCTATAGAAGTGCTTCTGGCAATCCGACACCAAATGAACTGCTGCACGTCCACCGCTTGTAAGTAAAAGTTTCTCCTCATGCTGCGAGCCACCGCGCACGCGTTGGCGAGGGAGAAGGCGTAATCAAGCTTCTCATCGTTTTGCGAGTTGACGGGACACATCAAAGTTATTTACTAGTAGTACGTACTCTCTCCAAAAAAGGGCTGACCATGTCAATGCTACCATCCCGTGCTCCGTCGTTGAGTACGTGCACTATTCACCTGCCATCGAGGAGAAAATATATTGCGTAGGTGCCATCAAATTGCACGACTCACTTACGAAAAAGGGTTTCCCCCCGCTTCCCCCCCCCCCCCCCCCCGCACGACTCACTTACGCACTGCTTATCTGATTATCTCCATTTTCTTGCATGACACGTGCACCTTGATGCTAGATGTCTCGCGTGTTGGGAAAAGGATGAACAAAGCTCACATAAAAGAAAAGAGTTGAAGAGCATAAATTCCCGACGACCGAGGAGGAGCAAGGAACCTCGCGGTGGAGCGTCTGCAAGGAACCTTGCATGTTTTCCCCTGTTTTTTGCCGCCTACCCACCTATAAACAAATAAAAGAACATGAACTTTTCACTAACCACTAGAAACGGTACATCAGGATGCTAAGTTGAAGATGTTTTATACTCCCTCTGTTCCCAAATATAAGTCTTTTTAGATATTTCAATAAGGGACTACATATGAAACAAAATGAGTGAATCTACACTCTAAAATATGTCTACATACATCCGTATGTTGTAGTCTATTTGAAATGGCTAGAAAGACTTATATTTAGGAACGGAGGGAGTAGTTTATATTGAATTATTGATAACCACGCAACAAGCCACGCATGTACAGGACGCATGCAGCCACGCATGTACACAAGCCAACGCACTAACTCCATCTGATCCAACTCATGCACATACGCGCACAACATGGAGCACACAACGCACGTACACAAGACGTGCATGCACACACGCTCGGCCGCAAAATGTGAATAACACATGCATGCGCACACACTCGGCTACATGGAGGTGTCACGCCCAAGATGCGACCCTATCCTAAAGAAACTCGAAGGTCCCACCAAGGATAGAAGCGCATCTTGAAGATGCTTTTGCAAGGTGGATATCATTACATCAACATTACATAATATGTAGGGATACATACATAAGGCATACAATGCCACACGAATACAACATCATCTCACATAAGAGCAGCTTCCGACTATAGATGAAACACAAACAGAAACTCAAACGACATCCACCCTGCTAGCCCAGACTGCCGACCTGGAACCTATCCCTTGATCAAAGAAGAAGCAGAAGAAGAACTCCAAATTAAGCAAACATCGCTCTCGCGTCATGACCATCACATAACCTGTACCTGCAACTGTTGTTGTAGTAATCTGTGAGCCACGAGGACTCAGCAATCCCATTACCATGGGTATCAAGACTAGCAAAGCTTAATGGGAAAGGAAGGGGTAAAGTGGTGAGGTTGCAACAGCGACTAAGCATATGTGGTGGCTAACCAACGCAAATAAGAGCGAGAAGAGAGCAAGCGAAACGGTCGTCAACTAGTAATGATCAAGTGGTGATCCTGAACTCCTACTTACGTCAAACATAACCCAAAACCGTGTTCACTTCCCGGACTCCGCCGAAAAGAGACCATCACGGCTACACACACGGTTGATGCGTTTTAATTCGGATCTGGTGTCAAGTTATCTACAACCGGACGTTAACAAATTTCCATCTGCCACATAACCGTGGGCACGGCTCTCGAAAGTTTATACCCTGCAGGGGTGTCCCAACTTAGCCCATGATAAGCTCTCGCGATCAATGAAGGATATTCCTTCTCCCAGGAAGACCCGATCAGTCTCGGAATCCCGGTTTACAAGACATTTCGACAATGGTAAAACAAGACCAGCAAAGCCGCCCGAATGTGCCGACAAATCCTGATAGGAGCTGCACATATCTCGTTCTCAGGGCACACCAGATTGTCCAAACTTCCGGTAGGCCATCCCAGAGTTGCCCCTGGTGGCCACTGGTGGCTGACAGGTTGGACCAACACTCACGACGAGCACTGGCCCGGGGGGTTAAATAAAGATGACCCTCGGGCTCCGGAAACCCAAGGGAAAAAGGCTTAGGTAGGCAAATGGTAAAACCAAGGTTGGGCCTTGCTGGAGGAGTTTTATTCAAAGCGAACTATCAAGGGGGTCCAATAAATCACCCAACCGCGTAAGGAACGCAAAATCAAGGAACATAACACCGGTATGACGGAAACTAGGGCGGAAAGAGTGGAACAAAACACCAGGCATAAGGTCGAGCCTTCCACCCTTTACTAAGCATATAGATGCATTAATTAAATAAGAGATATTGTGATATCCCAACATAACCCTGTCCACCATGGATCAATCTTCAACTTCACCTGCAACTAGCAACGCTATAAGAGGGGTTGAGCAAAGCAGTAACATAGCCAAACAATGGTTTGCTAGGACGGGTGAAAAGGTTAGAGGCTGACATGGCAATTTGGGAGGCTTGAGGAGCAAAAGATAGGTAGCGCAGCATAGCGATAGAACGAAGCAACTAGCATAGCAATGATAGTAATGAGATCCAAGGTGACGGTCATCTTGCCTGAAATCCCGCAAGGAAGAAGAACGAGTCCATGAAGAAGACGAACGGATGAAGCCGAACCAAGCGTAGACGAACGAATCCTCACGATCGCAACGAAACAGGAACCATCGAGAAGAAGCACACAACATGGTAAACACACCACACATATACATGACATGATGCACAACCAAGCATGATGCAAGACAAGACTACATGAAGCTACTCATGGCAAGAGATTATGCAAACAAGAGCAACACATCAAGGCAGGTTTAAATGAGGCCGGAAACAACATATAACAAATCCGGTAAGTCCTCATATGCAAATTTCGACATTGGTCCAGATCTGAATAAACCTTATGTTCAAGTTGTTAAACAGCAAGTTAAGATGCACCACGATGATCTACACGAAATTCTAGACAAGTTACATATAAAGTTCATTGAATTCGGAGCTACGGCCTAGAAGATATGAGCAAAACAAGGTAAACATGGCATTGATGCAAAATGCACTCAAACATCAAGCAAACACCTCAAAACCAGGATGCAACATGATAATATGAAACTTTATGCAAAATCAAGCAAGTTTCATATAGAGCTCACCCAAAACGGAGCAACGGTTCAACATACACTCTATACAAGTTTAAAGGACAAGCTGTCCAAAACAGCAACTAGGCATCTAGCAAGCATCAAAACAATATGCTACAACACCTCAACATAAGAACAAAAGGCATGTGCATGAAGTACAGGTAAAGCATGACAAAACATGAACACCGAGCTATCTCCAGAAAGCACTAGAACATTCTCAAAAGTACATGGCAAGATTGCAAATAATAACAGTTTCAGGCTTAGCAAAAATAACATCAGGTTGCAATGTTTAGAGCTATCAAACAACATGTTACAGGAACTTAACATGGCAAACAAAGGCATGTCATGAATCTACTAATTGCGTAGAACAAATGTCCCTTACTGACCATGAGCCAAAAGGGCACAGAAAATATGATGGCACCCATGTAAACATGGCAAGTCATATGACAGATTTAGACATGGCAGGAACAACAATAAGTAGGCATGTTGGTGAGCTTGTACAACTCACCACAAAGCAATATATGGCATGGAAAGGTAACCAACAGTAAGAAGACATGTTTATGAATCTAATAATGGCAAGAGCAAGTTGATAGGGTGCATGGATCACTAGCAAAACACATGGCAAAACTAAACTTAAAGTTAATCAGGCTGACAACAACATTATTTAGCAAGTTGAGAGTAAGATTACAACAGGTTATAGCAGGCTATAAATTCAACCAGGGGCAGTAATGGATATAGCATGACATGTATAACAAATCATCCTTAGTGAACATCTCCATATTATGCATAGAATGACTTGTAGCAGCAGGTTTACATAGCATCAGGATATAGTAGATTCAGCCTAGCAAAACAGCAACAGCAAGTACCCAACTTCACGAGCTCGATTCACTCACTAAATGACTCACAAAAATACATGGATTGCACCTATGTAAATATGGCATGATGTAGTTCAAAACACATGTAGAGCTCATGCTCATAGGATGCACACATCAAATGCAACAAAAATGAAAAATCATCAAGTTCTGTTAACAGACAGCAGTCAACATCATATAACACTCTTGCAACGATTATTTGGGCATCAAGATGGACTCAAACAAGCATGGAACAATGGAATGAAATGAAGAGCATCTCATGATGAACAATTTGACATATCACACGCACGAAACAGAGCAGTATGAAGGGAGATATGGCATGACAAAGAGGTGCACAAAATGTCATAAAACAGGGACTTAGAGATATTTCGGGGTCAACCTCGGGTTCGCACGGAAATCGATGCAGGGCCGGAGTTCGCCGGAGATGTGGCTGGAGAGGAGGGAGACGGTGGCCGGAGATCGGGGAAGCGCGAGGACGGGCGGCGACGCACGGATCCGGGTCGGATCCGGCCGGATCCCGGCGAGGGAGGGCGTGGGGGCACGGAGGCGAGCTCGCCGAAGCTCGCGGCCGGCGAAGTGCGGGCGGCTCCGGTGGGCCGAGGCGGCACCGGGCAGGGAGGCGAGGCGCGGGACGCGGTGGCGCACGGGCGCCGGTCCGACGGAGCCGTGGGAGGCGGCGGGCGGCGCGGTCGCCCGCCGGCGACGAGGACCGGGAGGCGGCGGGCAGCGCGGGCTCGCCTGGGTGGCGGCGGGCGACCAGGTGGGCGCGGCGGCGGAGGACGGGCCCCGCGGGCCGGCAGCGGCGGGAGGAGGCGGAGGGGCCACGTGGCGCGATGCCACTGGCTCCGGGTGGCGGCGAGCTGACATGGCACGCCCTGATTTGTCGGGGTGACGCGGAGGCGGCGGCGGACGTGTACGGCGGCGGGGTGGACACGTCTGGTGGTGCGGAAGGAGCGGAGCTAGGGTTTGGACTGCGCGAAAAATCCGTTAGGGGCACATATTTATAGATTATGGGATCTAGGAGAGTCCAAATGAGGCGCGGTTTTCACTCACACGATCGTGATCGAATGACCGAGAGCATGGAGGGGGTTAGGATGAGTTATTAGGCCACTTTGGAGGGGTGTTGGGCTGCAACACAAAGAGGCCTTACAGTTCCCCGGTTAACCGTTGGAGTATCAAATGACCTCCAAATGGCATGAAACTTAACACACGGTCTGCCGGTGGTGTACCAAGGCTGCTTGGCAAATCACGGTCCATTCTGAGAATGTTTAACACTCACTCACAACAGGAGACAAAAAGGGGGACGTCGGAGGACATAGGAGTGCCGGATTGCAAAACGGACAACGGGGAAAATGCTCGGATGCATGAAACGAACACGTAGCAAAATGAGATGCACATGATGACATGGCAAAGACGGAAAATAGCTGGCGGACACCTGGCGCAACGAATCCGGGGCGTTACAGGAGGCGTGCGCCATCCGCGGCGACGTTCGGTTCGTCGTGCTACGGCGAAGCTCGCACGCAACGACGCATAATTGGCTGTTTTATGTGCAAAATGTTTGCAATGGGGCCACTCAGATTTCTTGCCCAACTCTTGTTATCTGCATTAAGTGTTCAGCTCCTAGGCATAAATCAATTGCTTGCTCGCAAAAGTCTGATAAGGTAGTCAAATCAATTAATCGTAAACCATGCCCCGGATTGTCTGCGTCTGCTGATTCCATGCCCCAAGTCATACCAAAAGCAAAGGCTCGCTCTACCATCTGATGCACTGGTTGTGGTTTCTATGGACACGTGTTCGCATCCTGTTTCAAATCACGCCATACACAAAGATGGAAATGGATTCCGAAACGCCGCGCTGATTCCATTCCTTCCCCTCACGGTTCAGCTTCTGCCTCGGCCTCCTCACCACCTCCACCTATCGCTGTTACTCCACCACCTCCTACCACCTCTGCTCTCACCACTTCAACAATGGTGAACTACCCCCTCAACCCGGTGCCGTTCCTCCTGCCGGGCTGGGCGGTCGAACCTGGGCCGGCCAACAGGGTGGTTCGCAGCGGCATGGTCGTCAGCCCCATTCCGCCGCTCAACCACGACTTCCTCGCCATCGCTGAAGCTAGCCATTCCATCCCACACCACCGCCGGGCTGAGATCCGAGACATCATTGAGGGTATGCTGCATGAATCTGAACTCTTCACCACAGAGGCAAGTGACCATCCCTTTGGTATTGGCATATTTGGATTTGTGGATGCTTTCACTAGAGATACTACTGTGGCGACTCCGCTAGACTTGAAGAGGAAGATTTGTTGATTACCTTTGTGCCACACAATGCCGCGCTTAATAGGCATTCCACTACCTTTGGTTCGCAGTTGTGGTTACTATACTTTGGCTTCCCCTATGACTATCAGACTGAATTTTACATCAATAAGTCAGTAGGGGGTTTTAGTGGTCTGATCTCCTGGTACAATCCTCGGCAAGATAGAAGATATGTTATGGTGCAAGTGCAGGTGATCCACATGCATTTAATCCCCAAGAGTTTTGTTGTTCGTCAGTTGGGAGGAGCTTGTGACTGCTGGACTGTTCAAGTCACTATTCTCCAGAGCAGTGATTGGAATGCAATGCTAGTGGAGTTGCCGCCTGCTGGAGAAGAGCCACCGCCGCCCAACGGTGACCCGCACCCCCTTTTTGGGCCTGACATGACAGCGGAACAGCTGTACCAACAGCAAGTTCACAATTGGTTTGCATAGAATGGCGCTCCACCACCGGCAGCTCCCGCAGATCACTAGGCCTCGGACGATGATGAAGTTCAGATTGACGCTGCTTGGGGGGAATGGCCTGCGCCTTCTCCACATGCATCACAGTTGCCACCATATCTGATGAACTTCCAGGCCTGGCTTGCAGCTCAGGGCCTTTTAGTGCAGGATGGCATTGTCTCGGAGAATAATGCTATGGATAGTGCCTCTCAAGCTTGGAATGATTCTATCACTGTCTCTGACAGTTCTAGCTCTAGCTAGGATGAGTTGCTTCTTGTTGCTCCTGCTCCCAATCCCTCGACCCATGAAGCTCCTGCGCCTGTAACGGTTATGGTGATAGTTCACAATACTGGGCTGAATTTTAGCCTGTCAGCTCAAGGGAATGAGGTAATGAACTTCCTGCTTGCTGCTCCTGCCCCCCGCAGGCAACTGAATGCTTTCCTCCTTGCTGCTATCCGCCCGATTTTGGCAACATTTGGCCCTTGGAGTAATGGTTATGGCATCAGAAATGTTAGTTCCCAAGTTGCAGTTCAGATTTCTTTGATTGGTAATGATATCCAGCTCAGACAGGCTATTAACACATCATCTGCTCCTCAGCCAATCAGCCACTCCAATGTGGTGATTGAAGAGATCACTGAAGATCCAGCGCCACTTGGTTCATCTGATGACACTATTGTACCTACTACAGAAACTGGGATGGTTTGTGATATCTCTATGGAAACTGGCATACACCCACCT
Organism: Triticum timopheevii; assembly: GCA_963921465.1. Lineage (NCBI taxonomy): Eukaryota > Viridiplantae > Streptophyta > Magnoliopsida > Poales > Poaceae > Triticum > Triticum timopheevii. The sequence continues at coordinate 580,182,831 of OY997268.1, forward strand.
GGCCTGACTATGGCACGAACGCACTCCTCGCCTATTGTCACTTCTGCCTCAGTGATTCGCTCACCACCTTCCCTCCTGAATGCCATTGAACCTATCCACATGAGCTCTGAATTTTCTGAAGACTATAATGCCTCCGAACATAACTTGTTAGAGAATACAGATTCAGAGAACAATTCTACTGTCAGTATCTCTTCAGAGAACACTTCAACTGAGCTGGAACTGGTTCGAAAGGACAGGAAGAAGAAGCCCCTGGAAGTTGATGCATCTACTCTGCGACGTAGTACTCGTACGAATAAGTACGATGGTTTCAAAGCCCCCTCCATGGCGGAAACATGGGTGAACAAGAGCAAAGGTAAGGCGCGTCTGGTACCTGCAGCTGCTGTCATCTGCAAAAAACTGAAAACCCTTCGTTATGATCTCAAGTCCTGGAGCAAAGGAATCTCTAAGCTATCCATCCTTATTCAAAATTGTAACTAGGCACTGCAAGAACTTGATGGACTGGAGGATTTGCGCCCTCTCACTCGGCCAGAATCCAACTTCAGACACATTGTCAAAGGCCACCTTCTTAAACGGTTGCAGTTTCAAAATCAGTACTGGAGGAAGAGGTGCACCATTAGGTACATCAAGTTTGGATCGGAGAATACCAAACTATTCCATGCGCTTGCTACTGAGAGATATCGCAAAAACTCCAAAGCCAACCTCAAACTTTCTGATGGATCTATAGCTTCTGATCACAATGCCAAAGAAGCAGCATTGTTTCATGAATATAAGCACAGACTAGGCCAGACATATCCATCTCAAATAAAGTTTGATCTCGCTACAATCATCAAATGAGTAGATGGCTTGGAAGTTCTGTCAGCCCCCTTCACTCATTCAGAGATTGATGCAGTCGTCAGAACCATGCCCAATGACAGAGCACCTGGCCCTGATGGCTTCAACGGGCAATTCTTAAAATCATGTTGGCATATCATTAAATATGATTTTTACAAGCTATGTGATGAGTTCTACAATGGCAATCTTGACTTGACGAGCATAAATTCAGGATACATTACTCTCATTCCAAAAAACAACTCCCTTGAGACAGTGAATGACTTTCGGCCAATCACTTTGCTCAATTGCTGCCTAAAACTCATAACAAAAATCTTGGCGAACATGCTACAGTAACTCATTCTGAAAATAATACACAGGAATCAGTACGGCTTCATTCGAACCAGAACCATTCAAGACTGCCTCGCATGGGCATTTGAGTATATCTTCCAATGTCAACAATCCAATGAGCCGATCATCTTGCTTAAGCTCGACTTTGCGAAGGCATTTGACACGGTTAATCATGCTGCTATGCTTGACATCATGCAACACATGGGTTTTGATGACCGTTGGCTTAACTGGATCCGATGCATTTTTGACTCTGGCAGCTCCTCCGTCTTGCTTAATGGTGTCCCGGGTCGTTAGTTTGCCTGCCGCGGGGGTGTCAAACAAGGTGACCCCTTCTCCTCGCTGATATTTGTGCTTGCGGCTGATCTTCTGCAAGCTGTAGTTAATGATGCATTCCACCAACAGAAAATCCAACTACCCATTCCGGCAAGGGGCTCCACTGATTACCCTGTCATCCAATACGCCGATGACACCATACTACTTATGCCAGCTTGCCCCCAGCAGGTCACGAACATGAAACTCCTCCTCACGGACTATGCTGAATCCATTGGCCTTAAACTGAACTTCAGTAAATCTTTGCTGATTCCCATTAATGTGGACGAGACCCTGGCAACCTACCTTGCTCAGCTTTGGCAATGCAACATTGACACTATGCCTTTTACCTACTTAGGCTTGCCAATGGGGACCACGAAGCCTTCCATGGTTGACCTAATGCCCTTTGTGGAACATACTGAATGCAAATTATTGTCCATTCTTTATATGCTGGACCAAGGAAGTAAGTTGACTCTTCTGAATTCTCTGATTACATCCATGATGATACACCCCATGTGCACATTGAAGTTTCCACCCAAGCTAGTTGAGCACCTGGATAAGATACATAGAAGGTGCTTGTGGCACAAGCAAACTGACCAGGGAGAAACTGTCAACTCATTGGCTGCTTGGGACCTAGTTTGTCGACCAAAAACCCATGGTGGACTTGGCATCATCGACATCAGGACACAGAACACTGCTCTCCTGCTAAAGTTTTTACACAACTTCTACAACAAAAAAGATGTCCCCCGGGTCAACTTGGTCTTGGCCACGTACTACAATAACAAAGTACCGCATGCCACAGAGCCATGTGGCTCCTTTTGGTGGCGCGACGTCATGAACCTGTCTGACATCTATCGTGGGATATCTTCGGTGCATATTGGCGATGGGACAATCACTCTTTTTGGAAAGACTTATGGAAGGAGCACCTAACTCAGGATGCATTCCCTAGAGCCTTTCCCTTCACTAAGTTGGAAGATGCCTCGGTTGCAAGCTTTCTGGCAATCAACAATGTTCAAACTGGCTTTCATCTTCCTCTCTCTGCTCAAGCTCGTGAAGAACTCAGACACCTTCAGGAATATAGTGCTGACACGGAGCCAGATATCGCTGCTCGGGATGTTTGGAGCTACCCATGGGGACCACATTATACCTCGGCCAAGTATTACAAGTTCTTCTTTAGAGACGTCACCGCTGATGATGCCTTCTCTTGGATCTGGAAATCTAAATGCACGATGAAAATAAAGATCTTCACCTGGCTACTCCTAGCAGACAGAGTCAACACTAGAAACATGCTGAAAAGGAGACACTATAATGTGGGAGATAATGTCAACTGCTCATTATGTACCCGACAAGAGGAGGAAACAGCCGAGCATTTATTCTTCAGGTGCTGTTTCAGTCAACAATGCTGGAGTACTCTTGGCATTACATGGTCGGTGGATGGTAACAGACTTGCTCTTTTCCATGAAGGGCGTCGTAGCTGGCAAACACACATGTTCATGGAAATCTTCATGTTATCTGCATGGAGCATTTGGAAGGAACGCAACGGCCTGATATTTAGGAGAGTTCCACACACCCTTGCTTCATGGAAGGAGCGTCTTAGAACTGACCTAGCCCTTCTATGCCATCGGGTTAAACCCTCCTTGGTTGAGTTCCTTTCTTTGTTTTTAGAGACTACTTTGTAATTCCCATTCCATTCACTTCCTACGATCAAAACCACCACACCCATGCGGTATATGGTGATTTTGGCCCTAGGAATCATGAGCACTTGCTTATGAACCCTGTGTAAACAATTCTGATTAATACATGTCAGTAGGATCCTCTCCTACCGTCTTTGATTGTTCAAAAAAACGGCGCATACGCATCTCTTGCAACACCTCTTTGCCATCGTTGCTCAACTAATAGTCGGAGACGAAGACGACCGCAGCCTCGGCCTTAGAGCTAGCACCGATGGAAAAACACGCATGGTGCACGCACACGAGCACATACGGAGTGCCCACGACGTGGTGGTGGTGCGTCCCCAGTCGCCTCTACTCCTTCTGCGCACGTTGTCTATCAAGGCGGCTGCATGCTAATGATGATGTGGGTGAGATCTTCTAGGACTCAGATGATGACGAGGAAAATTATGAGATACAAGGTGACGTACACCGTCAAGGTCCACGGTCAAGGGGGTGCTAGTAAGTGCTTATATGTGCTTAGAGCAAGTACAATAGAGCTGAGTCAGCGGGCTATAAGGAATAAACTAGTATATTTCTGCTTAGTTGGAGGAAAGAGAAGAGGAGAGAGAAGGTAAGCGGGCTCTTCGTGAAGAGCCAGCTCTAGCACGTGCTCCTAGGGACTTTGTGAGAATGAATGGTGGGCCACAGAATAAGAAAGTAGTAGTACACTCTTTTGATCTACTATTGTACATGTTGACTATAAGATGGGCTGTAGATGACATGGCACTGGCTTATAGCCAGCAGCTGGCTATACTATTAATGCTCTTTAGATGAGGTGCTAAGTGCATTAAATGGCTTACTAACTCAAGTCTTCAATGCATAGGTGCTTAGTTTATTGGTGCCACATCATATTTTATGCCTACGTGGCAGGCATAGCAGCTATACATGGTGGAGCACTGGGAGAGGCCAAGGCTGGTCATAGTGGGGAGTAACTTACACTATAACATATTACTATGTTACTCTAAACATCTCTATAAACTGGAAAGGAGGGAGTAGTAACATAGACTAGTGTCATATGCAGAGTATGGGAGCACATGACATTTCCCCGTCCGGATCGATCCCAAGTTGGCTTCTCACCTTCTTGGCCCAATAAAAACCCCTCCCCCTCCCGCGCGTGCTTCCTGCTCGGCGCCAGCTGAGCCCGCCGCTCCACATTGATGGCAAGTCAGGGTGACGCGACCTCTCACTGCTTTCGCCGTTGAAGCGGCACGCCGACCGAGGGCACTGCCCGCTGCACGCCTGACATTTCAGACTACATAGTGGATAGTAACTTTAGAGCACGTCTACAATTAGATGACATAAGAAGACTATAAGGATTTAAATATAGTATTTTTGTTTAGTTGAAGGAGAGAGAAGAGGAGATAGAAGAGAAGCAGATTGTGAACGTGTAGCCGGTTGTACTCCAACATACTTTGTGAGACAAAAGGTGGGGCCATTATTAATGATATTGTATTTATACTGAAGGGACTAACAGACGCCTTAATTACTCCGTTTTTGAGACAAACCTTGGTGGGGCTATTATTGACTTTTTTGAGCTATTATTGACTTGGACGTGGGGTTTGGGGGCCAAAGGCGTACTATTATACTCGCACGACCGACCTGACATGCTCTACCCTAGCCGCTGCTGTATCATATGGTTTCGCACCGTTCTAGATCTTAGCGCCGCCATGCAATTCTTCTCCAGCCCTCCTTCCGGCATGCCTTTAGTGATCCTGTACGGGAGAGGGGCGATCAGGTTTTTGGGGAGCACACTCCTGTGACTGCTGCCAGTGACAACTTCTTCAATGACAGCCTTCTTCCCCGACCTCGGTAACCTCTTCATCAACGACATGAGTGACAACATCAACCACATCGGTTCTGCTCCCGCTGTACAGTATGTGATTCTGTCCTTCTGGTTTAGTCCGCATCATTACTTTGATGTTTGCAATTGTCGTCATGATCTATTTACTGCTGATTCGGATTAAATCTCATACTAAATTGCTCATATATTCAACAATCCAATCCAAAAACCTGATTACAGGCAATTTACTCCGAGTGGTTTTGCTGCACTTTCGGAGCCGCCTACTTTTAAGGGGGTGCAATATAAAAGGTGGCGCACAAGAGCAGTATATTGGTTTTAGATCATGTACTGCTATGACGCAACTAAGGGTAAGCCTGAGGGCGATCTTAATCCTACACAGCAGGAAGCTTTTCAGAACATGGATACCCTCTTCAAAGCCGCCCTGCTGAGTGTTCTTGACGATTCCATTATGGATTCGTTTATGTTGTTTGACAGCGGCAAAGACATGTGGGCTGCGCTTGAGGCCACGTTTGGGCCCTCGAGCGCTGGCAACGAGTTGTACGTCATGGAGCAATTCTGTGACTACAAGATGACTGATGAGCGCTCTGTTGTTTAGCAGACTCATGAGATACAATCACTCTCTAAGGAACTTGAGTACTTTAAGTGTGTGTTGCCGGAAAAATTTGTTGCTGGGACCATAATTGCCAAGCTTCCACCTTTGTGGAACGATTTCGCTACTTCTCTGAAAAACAAGAGACATGAGTTTTCTTTTTTGGATCTCATTAGCACTCTTGATTTTGAGGAGAAGGCGAGAGCAAAAGACACACGTGCTCGGGTCGTCGAGGGAGCTTCTAGTGCCCACATGGTACATGAGACGAACTTCCAGCCCAACCAGCCCCAAAACAACAAGAACAAATCTTAGGGGAAAGGCAAGTTTGATGCAAAGAACAAGCTGTCACATTCTACCAACTTCAAGAAGAATTCTCATAACGGGAAGGGATACAAACCTCAATTTTGGTAGCACCACACAAAATTTATATGGCTGCATCTACCTGCTGTCAGTTAACCTCATGGTGCTCCAGGCATTCCTACATTCGTAACTAGGTACAATGACCACCGCAAGATGAAATTAGCTTATTCGTATGTTGACTTGCTGAATGCAGTGCGGAACGATCCTGTCATGTGTGGATGAGCAAACAAGAAGTGCAGCCGAAGGTGGAAATCAACCAAGGACTTATGAAATTATATATAATCTTCCTCAGGCAGGTCAGTATCCCCTTCGTCCAGATGATCGTGTTTTGTCATGCCGAGCTATTGATATGTGCTACTATTTTGCAACACCGTTTAAGTATAGCTATTGTTTTCCTATCTTTTTAGATTCAGGACAATGAATATGATTTCAGGGGAACTGCACAATATGGACCCATGTTGAGTCATCTCTATTGCCTCATGTGTTTGCTGCAAATGTGTCAACATCAATTGCAAGATGAGGCAGCTAGCTAGCTATGGAGTTGCCAACATGCTCAAAGTGCTTGCAACATTGAGAAGAAACAAGCATGCCTAGGAAATTAATGCGTGTGCAGGGAGGCCCTTTGCTCAGAGAAGCATCGACCGATTTTTCTTTATTTCCACACCTTCTAACAGCTTTGTATTGGTTATAGTATGGTGAATCATTGAGATGCATAGACATGCTGAACTTTTGTTCTTCTGAATGTTAGTTTAATGTGAGTGTCTGCATCCAGTACCGCATCCTCTAATTTGGTGGATGCACACAGAGAAAATAAATCTCCTTAATTTACTCCATAACCACCCTATTAAATAGGCCTAGTAACAAACCAGGCGCATGCAGTGGCCGGCGGGCACATGCATCCTGCATGCATGGCCAGTTAGCCAAGCCCATGCGCCAGCTCCAATGCAGCAATGCAAAAGAAGAGAGCGGTTCTTGGGAAAAAGCGAGTAGTTAGTGCAGCGGGCCTTATAAACACGATGAAACTTGCTCTCCCGCTTCCGTCTTCCCACCCAATTCCCGCCGCTCCCCAATCTTCCTCACTCGTCCAGAAAACCCCGCTCACCTTCTTCCTCACTCGTACAGAAAACGCCTGCTCCTCTTATTCCACTCCTACAGAAATCCCCAGCCCTCCTTCTTCCCCACTCGCACTGCCACTAGGCTCGTCTCTGGCTACTCTAATCAAACCCGTGAGCTCGGCGCAACACCCACAAGGAAAATGGAGTCTGCTGGCCCCAGCGCCAAGAAGATGAGGCTCCCGCCAGCGGTGACGCCGGTTGTAGCTCCCTCACCCGGCAGCGCGGGGAGAAGCTGCGAGCCCCCCCACCCGGATCTGAGGAACCGGTAGAATCCCTGGTGGACCGCATCAGCGATCTCCCGGGTGTCATCCTTGAGGAGATCATCTCGCTTCTCCCCACCAAGGATTGCTGCCGCACACAAGTCCTCTCAACTCGGTGGCGCCCTCTATGGCGCACCGCGCCCCTCAATCTCGACTGTCATCAGATATCTGTCCTTCCTGAATTTGATCTCCATAGAGCCATCATCTCTTCTCACCAGCAGGGCCCCGTTCAATGCCTCTGCATACCGACAAGCTACCTGCTGTCCATACCTGGCAAGGTGGACGCTTGGCTGACATCCCCTGAATTCGGAAAACTCCAGCTGTTTGAGTTCTACCATTACCAAGAAAGTTTCATACCACGAACATACCAAGAATTTGTGCCCACACCACCATTGTCCATCTCGAGGTTTTCCTCCTCTCTCCACACTGCCACCTTCGCCCGGTGCCATCTACCAGACGATCTGGTACAAATGCTTCGACTCCCACTGCTAAAAAAACTTTCGCTTGTGGTGGTTTATCTGTCGGAGGCCTCACTGCACAACATGATCCACTCCAGTTGCCCTGCCCTAGAGTGCTTGCTGATTGTTTTGGGAATAGAAATCGGTATCAGTTGTCTCCAAATAAAGTCGACTCACCTTAAAAGCATTGGAATTTGTTTTAAAGGACAACAGCTCATCATCGAAGATGCCCCTTCACTTGAAAGGTTGCTCCTTCATAATTGTTATACACCTTCAGAAATAACTGCCGTCTCTACGCCCAAACTGGAGACCTTGGGTGTAATTCGTGACCCATTTAGTAATCACAAGGAGTTGGTGTTTGGCTCCTCACTTTTTCAGGTACCGTATATTATCATCTACACATTTGTAATCATATGCTGCATTTTTCATTTGTGCGCATAAGTTTTATATCATCTTGGAGTACACTTTGGGTACTAGTATTATGTTATATGCTCAATGAAGAATTCGTCCATTGATAGCCTATCAATGCTGCTGGATTCTGTCAAGATCATATATATCAAAATGTATAGTTTTGACCTGGACATAATTATTGGCTTGCTACGATGCTTTCGATCTCTGGAGAATTTATACATAGAGGTGATGATTTCATGCACATTGAAAGCCCGTATATATTGTGCTAGAATTAACTGTTCAGCTGTCATTCTTTTGACATACACTTTTTTCAGACCTTAACTGTTTTCAATCTTCATGTCTACTTAGGCAGAACCACATGGAGAAAAACATATAACCAATCACTGGTGTAATAAGCACAAGGATTTTCTCAGTTCTCATGACATTCGTTTGAGGACAATAACGATGGGATGATATGCATCCAACCAGGCAAACAAAAGCTTTGTCACATTCTTCCTGTTGAATGCGAGGTTACTATTGTCCATGAGGCTTAATTTTTATAGCAAGATATTTCTCACGGACGAACATGTTGAACAGCAAAAAAAGAAGTTTTAGGTGGACGAATGGGCTTCTAAACGTGCTTGGCTTCTATTTACAATAAGTTGTAGACATGCTGAATTTTTTTTTTGCACAGGATGTTGATTTTATGGATCAGACCGATCCATTTGTTTGTGACTGCAAAAAAGAATGCTTGGGTTAGATGTTACTGTCATGTTCAATCTGGGTTTTGTCTAAAAATTTGATGAACAATTAATCCTTGGGCTTTTTGTACCATTTGTATGCTTGACTTGCATGTTGTTGCCCTCGTACTCCCCTCCACCTGCCACTACACTGCCGCATCTTCCATGTCCGATGTTCGTTCCCGTCCGAGGCCTTGCCGTCGTTCTCCGCCTTGGTTAGCTCGTTGTGCCCGCCACCGTCTGGCATTGTCAACATGGTCAACAACCAAGAGGAATCAGGAGACGACTGTATGTGGAGAGGCCGACAGTAGGGAACCACCAGGGTCATTGCATTTCGCAAGCAGGTGCCTTGTTATTACAAGCCAAAAAAATACTTCCTCCTAATTGTTTGACAACTAGGTTCCACGCCATTATCAATGTAGTCAATAAACGTGAAAATTACACAATGAGTGGATAACACCAGGGACTCAGCAGCTCGCCCAGTTGTTTTTCAGTTTCAGAGACAGAGCTCAACTGCGCGCTGTGCGGGGGTTGTGGCCTGTCTAGTCCATGCTTACACTTTTATTAAGCACATGACGAGCCCAGTTGATATATTTTTTCTTTCTGAAATTGGCTAGCCCAGTTCTTTTTTTTGGAGAATACCAAAAGTGAGGCCTACTTGCTTTTCTCAGCCCTGCTGGGCTGCAAATCTTTCAAGACGAGGAGGGATGTAAGTAGTAAGAAATGGGCATCCCCAGAAAACGGGCTATAAGTTGTAAGAAATGGGCTGTAAATTTTTAAACCAAAGCCAATTGGCAATTGCATTAAAATATCATTTTTTCAGGATTTCTCTACAATCTACTCTTATAAAAACCAAAGCCAACTGGCAATTACATTAAAATATCATCTTTTCTCCCACAAGATAAACTACTCATACAAATGCATCTTCATGTTCCGTGCAACGAACGGGCATCTTGCTAGTTAAGATTCTAAATTTAATTCATTTTTTTGCGGAGAATTGTTTTTTGAATTTTATTCTGATATAATTTTTTGAAAATTATTTTTAATGTGACTCAAAATTTCGTGATTAAAAGAGTTCGGACCCCACCGAAATATGCAAAATTTCGTTTAATTTTTTAGCAGTGCTCAGAATATATGGTCTGTAATGCTAATAAAAAGAATATGGGCTTCAAATATCCTTAAGAATTAGCAAATGGGCTGTAAATTATTGAAAATAATGGCTAATGGGTTGTATGCTGTTTTCCATAGATTTGGAGGCTGACTTCTGGGCCTACTAGGTTGACGATGACGCTGTCCTAAATTTTTTTTATGCGTACGCAAGGCTTTGTCAACTTAGTCAACACACATCAGTGACTGTTGGATGTCCATCCAATGGCCGCCGTGCTTCTTCAATCTCTGATCTTCCTGCTCCAGCCGCCCAAACCAGCACCGGCGGGACTGCCTGCTCCCTCCTCCCGTGACTGGCTATGCTGCCGCCAGGCCATCCCTCTAACCACCCACACCATCCTGTTATTTTTCGGTGACGTCAGCCTCACCCTGCAACCGACTAGTCAGCGCTCGTTCTCCCCTCAGCCTGGGCATCCGCTGCGGTGGCTTTGCCATTTCTGGGTGGTTCTCTTCCAGGGCCTCGCCCTCGTCCATCGTGTTTGTGCTCTCGGTGCGGCGAGGTCAACATGGTTAACAAACAACAGCCATCGGAAGAGGCTGACAGTAGGGGCCCACACAGGAAAATGCCTCCTTATTACGCCCAAAATAATGATTCCTCCACCTGATAGCTGGGACCCACCGGAAGGGCCTCTGTATTTCGCGAAAAAACGTCCCCCCTGCTGTCAGCTTGGACCCACCGGAAATGCCTCCTTATTATGCACAAAAAAATGAGTACCCCCTGCTAGCTGGGACTCACCTTGGTGGGAGGTTAACTTGTGGGCCTACTAAGTTTATAGGGACGGAGGGCTTTGTCAACTTAGTCAATATGAACGATTCTAGCTCCAGTGACCATACGATGTCCATCCAACGGTCGTAGTGCTTCTTCAACCTCTGGTCTTCGTGCTCCAGCCACCCAAAGCAGCGCCGGTCGTGCCGCATACTCCTGCCTCCCGTGGCCGGCTGTGATGCCGCAGAGGCCTCACCGCACCCTACTACACCCACCGCTGGCCAGGCCATCCCTGTACTCACCCACACCCCCTATTATTCTGCGGCAACAACAGCCTCACACCGCAGCCGAACCAGTGAACCCTCGTACTCCTCTTCGCGTGGGCATCCACTTCTGCATATTCCCCGGCTCCGCGTCATCCCCTTCCTAGGCCTCGCCGTCGTCCACCGCCGTTGTGCTCTCGGCGCGGCCTAGTCAATGTGGTCAATGATCGACTTCCATCGGAAGAGTACTGTACATGGAGAGGCTGACAGCTGAGTCCATCGCAGCCGCAAGGAAGTGCCTCCTTATTATGCACAAAATAATTATTCCTCCACCTGACAGCAGGGACCCATCGGACGGGCCACCGTATTTCGTGAAAAAAAAGATTTCCCCCCTGACTGTTGGGACCCACCAGCTACACCTTCGCACGCAAGGAAGTGCATCCGGGCAAAATAAAAACAATTCGCCCCCCTGACTGCTGGGACCCACCAACTACATCGTCGCACGCAAGGAAGTGCGTCCGAAAAAAACGATTCGCCCCCTGACTGCTGGGACCCACCAGCTACATTTTCGCACGCAAGGAAGTGCCTGACAGTCAGGACCCACCTGGTCGAAGCGTACGTAGCGTTGTCATTTTGGTCGTGAGCGTGTACGTACATATATACTGGTCGACGTAGAGGCGCGCACGTGTCGTAGTAGAGGCGTGCACGTAGCATGTACACGTATGTGCAACGGCCAGTGTGCAAGAAAGAAAATATGGCCACGTATGTGTACATACGGGAGGGGTCTCGAACGCCTAGTCGCGCATACGTACGGCCAGGGCTCGTGTACATGGCTGGGTCGGAACAGAGAAACAGTGTCGTCGTCGTGTTCATGGGGAGGCAACGGAATGCCTCGTGTTCATGGGGAGGCACCGGAATGCGTCGTGTTCATCGGGAGGCAACGGGGAACGCGTGGGAGCCAACCGGCTGGGTCGGAATGGAACGCGTGGTCGTGTTCATCGAGAGGGCTTGGACGGAACAGGCGATGGAAACGAGGCCTGGCGTACCGCAGACGGAGGAAACGGCGTTGTGTTCGACCGACCACGTTCGAAACAGGATACTGTTCATCGGGAGGGGTGTGGCGTATCGCAAAACGGAGGAAACGGACCTCCTATGGTCGAAACGGGGGTCTTGTTGATTGGGAGGGGTGTGGCGTACTGCAAAACAGACGAAACGGACCTCCTACGGTCGAAACAGGGGTCCTATTGATCCGGAGGGGTGTGGCGTACCGCAAAACGGACGAAACGGACTTGTGTTGGAGCTCTACGGTCGAAACGGGGGTCCTAATCATCGGGAGGGGTGTGGCGTACCGCAAAACGGGACTCCATGGGCAGCATCGATCTCCTCCAGCGGCAACATCGATCGGCTTCAATTAGCAGCAGTAGCGAAGGAATCGCTCGATCGGGTTCAGTTAACAGCCATCGATCGATCACTCGGGTTCAGTTACGCGTAGCCTGCAGTGCAATCGCTCGGGTTCAGTTAGAGCCCAGCGCCTCGCTCGGGTTCAGTGAGAGCCAGTGCCTCGTACACACGTGCGTACGTGTACAAGAGAAACGCGCATCGCTCGGCCCCCGACCTCCCACTGTAACCGGGAACTCCCCGAAATTTTCCTCGCCCTCGCTTATACCACGGTTTTTTCCGTCATGGACGGCCCAAATAATGTCATGCAGCTGCGTCTCCGACCCGCCCAGGACAAAAAGCCCATTTTCTGTCATGATTTTTTGTCATAGAAGTAGGATCCCACCACATCTATGATGATACCGGGTTTTGTCACAATTATCGTCATAGAAGTGTCATATGTATGACAGAAAAAAATTTCGTTCGGCCCAAAATGTCACGGATGTGTCGTTTTTCTGTAGTGCAAAGATGCTCTGCAGGCGCTCACGCTCGCCCTCAAGACAGCCACAGCAGCACAGCCCGCCAGCACTAACACCTCCAAGGCCAAGGGGGCTGCGCCAACTAAGAAGAAGAAGCTGTTCACCCAAGACAAGGCAGAAACCAAGCAGGTACTGATGTCTACTACACAACCTTCTTCTTGTAGTCGTTGTTGGGCCTCCAAGTGCAGAGGTTTGTAGGACAATAGAAAATTTCCCTCAAGTGGATGACCTAAGTTTTATCAATCCGTAGGAGGCGTAGGATGAAGATGGTCTCTCTCAAACAACCCTGCAACCAAATAACAAAGAGTCTCTTGTGTCCCCAACACACCCAATACAATGGTAAATTGTATAGGTGCACTAGTTCGGCGAAGAGATGGTGATACAAGTGCAATATGGATGGTAGATATAGGTTTTTGTAATCTGAAAATATAAAAACAACAAGGTAACTAATGATAAAAGTGAGCGTAAATGGTATTGCAATGGTAGGAAACAAGGCATAGGGTTCATACTTTCACTAGTGCAAGTTCTCTCAACAATAATAACATAACTGGATCATATAACTATCCCTTAACATGCAACAAAGAGTCACTCTAAAGACATTAATAGTGGAGAACAAACGAAGAGATTATGGTAGGGTACGAAACCACCTCAAGGTTATCCTTTCTGTTCTATCTATTCAAGAGTCTGTAGTAAAATAACATAAAGCTATTCTTTCCGTTCAATCTATCATGGAGTTCATACTAGAATAACACCTTAAGACACAAATCAACCAAAGCCCTAATGTCACCTAGATACTCCATTGTCACCTCAAGTATCCATGGGCATGATTATACGATATGCATCACACAATCTCAGTTTCATCTATTCAACCAACACAAAGTGCTTCAAAGAGTGCCCCAAAGTTTCTACCGGAGAGTCAAGACAAAAATGTGTGCCAACCCCTATGTATAAGTTCTTGGGCGGAACCCGCAAGTTGATCACCAAAACATACATCAAGTGGATCACGTGATATCCCATTGTCACCACAGATAAGCACGGCAAGACATACATCAAGTGTTCTCAAATCCTTAAAGACTCAATCTGATAAGATAACTTCAAAGGAAAAACTCAATTCATCACAAGAAAGTAGAGGGTGAGAAACATCATAAGATCCAACTATAATAGCAAAGCTCGCGATACATCAAGATCATGCCATAGAGAGAACACGAGAGGGAGATCAAACACATAGCTACTGGTACATACCCTTAGCCCTGAGGGTGAACTACTCCCTCCTCGTCATGGAGAGCATCGGGATGATGAAGATGGCCACCGGTGAGGGATCCCCCTTCCGGCAGGGTGTCGGAACAGGCTCCCGAGAGGTTTTTGGTGGCAATAGAGGCTTGCGGCGGTGGAACTCCCGATCTATTGTGTGCATTGAAGGTTTTAGGGTATGTGGACTTATATAGGCGAAAGAAGTCGGTAGGGGGAGCCTCGAGGGGCCCACGAGGGTGGAGGGCGCGCCCAGGGTGGGTGGGCGAGCCCCCCTATCTCATGGCCTCCTCGACGCTTCCCTGGCTTGCACTCCAAGTTCCCAGGATTGCTTCTGTTCCAAAAATAACTTTTCCGAAGGTTTCATTCCGTTTGGACTCCGTTTGATATTCCTTTTCTTCGAAACACTAAAATAGGCAAGAAAACAATAATATGGGCTGGGCCTCCGGTTAGTAGGTTAGTCCCAAAATTGATATAAATGTGTAAAGTAAAGCCCTTAAACATCCAAAACGGATAATATAATAGCATGGAACAATAAAAAATTATAGATATGTTGGAGACGTATCAAGCATCCCCAAGCATAATTCCTGCTCGTCCTCGAGTAGGTAAATGATAAAAACAGAATTTTTGATGTGGAATGCTACCTAGCATAATTCTCAATGTAATTTTCTCTATTGTGGCATGAATGTTCAGATCCAAATGATAGTTCATACTTACATAAGAAATAGTAATACTTCAAGCATACTAATCAAAGCAATCATGTCTTCTCAAAATAACATGGCTAAAGAAAGTTCATCCCTACAAAATCATATAGTTAGGCTATGTTTCATTTTCATCACACAAAATACTCCCATCAAGAACAACCCCGGTTTCAGCCAAGCAATTGGTTCATACTTTTTAATGCGCTTCAGCCTTTTTCAACTCTCACGCAATACATGAGCACGAGCCATGGATATAGCACTATGGGTGGAATAGAATATGATGATGGAGGTTGTGTGGAGAAGACAAAAAAGGAGAAAGTCTCACATTGACGAGGATAATTAACGGGCTATGGAGATGCCGATCAATTGATGTCAACATGAGGAGTAGTGATTGCCATGCAACGGATGCACCAGAGCTATAAATGTATGAAAGCTCAACAAAAGAAACTAAGTGGGTGTGCATCCAACTTGCTTGCTCATGAAGACCTAGGGCATTTTGAGGAAGCCCATTGTAGGAATCTACAAGCCAAGTTCTATAATGAAAAATTCCCACTAGTATATGAAAGTGACAACATATGAGACTCTCTATATGAAGAACATGGTGCTACTTTGAAGCACAAGTGTGGAAAAAGATATAGTAACATTGCCCCCTTTTTATTTATTTATTTATTTTTCTTTTTTTGGGCCTTTCTTTTTTGGCCTTTCTTTTTTCTTTCTTTTTTTTCTTTGGCCTTTCTTTTTTTTTTGGCCTTTCTTTTTTTCTTTTTTTATTTGGGGACAATGCTCTAATAATGATGATCATCACACTTCTATTTATTTACAACTCATGAATTACAACTCAAAACTAGAACAAGATATGACTCTATATGAATGCCTCCGACGGTGTACCGGGATGGGCAATGAATCAAAAGTGACATGTATGAAAAAGTATGCATGGTGGCTTTGCCACAAACACGATGTCAACTACATGATCATGCAAGGCAATATGACAATAATGATGCGTGTCATGATGATAAACGGAACGGTGGAAAGTTGCATGGCAATATATCTCGGAATGGCTATGGAAATGCGGTAATAGGTAGGTATGGTGGCTGTTTTGAGGAAGATATAAGGAGGTTTATGTGTGATAGAGCGTATCGTATCACGGGGTTTGGATGCACCGGCAAAGTTTGCACCAACTCTCAAGGTGAGAAAGGGCAATGCACGGTACCGAAGAGGCTAGCAATGATGGAAAGGTAAAAGTGCGTATAATCCATGGACTCACAATAGTCATAAAGAACTCATATACTTATTGCAAAAGTTTTATTAGCCCTTGAAGCAAAGTACTACTACGCATGATCCTGGGGGGGGGGGGGGAGGTTGGTAGGAGTTAACCATTGCGCGCCCCCGACCTCTACTCAAGGGATGGCAATCAAAAGAGCACTCTATGCAATAAATTTGTTACACAACTTTTACCATATGTGCATGCTACGAGACTTGCAAACTTCAACGCAAGCATTATTTAAATTCATAATCACCCAACTAGCATGACTTTAATATCACTACCTCCATATCTCAAAACAATTATCAAGTATCAAATTTATCATAGCATCCAATTCACTTCCTATGATAGTTTTTATTATACCCAACTTGGATGCCTACCATTCTAGGACCAATTTTATAACCATAGCAAATACCATGCTGTTCTAAGAGACTCTCAAAATAATATAAGTGAAGCATGAGAGACTAGCAATTTCTACAAAATTAAGCCACCGCCGTGCTCTAAAATATATAAGTGAAGCACCAGAGCAAAACTATCTAGCTAAAAGATATAAGTGAAGCACATAGAGTAATCTAATAGATTCCAATAAAGTGGGCTTCTACCAAAAGGTGTGTAGAGCAAGGATGATTGTGGAAAACTAAAAAGCAAATACTAATATCATACAAGACGCTCCAAGCAAAACACATATCATGTGGCGAATAAAAATATAGCTCCAAGTAAAGTTACCGATGAACGAAGACAAAAGAGGGGATGCCATCCGGGGCATCCCCAAGCTTAGGCTCTTGGTTGTCCTTGAATATTACCTTGGGGTTCCTTGGGCATCCCCAAGCTTAGGCTCTTGCCACTCCTTATTCCATAGTCCATCAAATCTTTACCCAAAACTTGAAAACTCCACAACACAAAACTCAACAGAAAACTCGTAAGCTCCGTTAGTATAAGAAAATAAAACAACCACTTAGGTACTGCAATGAACTCATTCTAAATTCATATTGGTGTAATATCTACTGTATTCAAACTCATCTATGGTTCATACCCTCCGATACTACTCATAGATTCATCAAAATAAGAAAACAACACATAGAAAACAGAATCTGTCAAAAACATAACAGTCTGTAGTAATCTGTATGAAACGTATACTTCTGGAACTCCAAACATCCTACAAAATTAGGAAAACCTGAGAAATGTGTGTACCAATCCAGAGCAAAAGTAATCAGATCATAAGCACGTCTCTGTGAATTAACAAAACTAATTTACTGGGTGCAAAAGTTTCTGATTCTCAGCAGGATCAACACAACTATCACCGTAAGCTATCCTAAAGGTCTTACTTGGCACTTTATTGAAACAAAAGATATAAGACATGATTACTACAGTAGAATAATCATGTGGACACACAAAAACAGTAAGGATAAATATTGGGTTGTCTCCCAACAAACGTTGTTCTTTAATGCCTTTCTAGCTAGGCATGATGATGACAATGCTGCTCACATAAAAGATAAAAATTGAAGCATAACGGGAGCATCATGAAGCATATGACTAGCACATTTAAGCCTAACCCACTTCCTATGCATAGGGATTTTGTGAGCAAACAACTTATGGGAACAATAATCATCTAGCATAGGAAGGCAAAACAAGCATACCTTCAAAACATTAAGCACATAGAGAGGAAACTTGATATTATTGCAATTCCTACAAGCATATATTCCTCCCTCATAATAATTTTCAGTTGAATTATGAATGAATTCAACAATATAACCAGCACCTAAAGCATTCTTTTCATGGTCAACTTGCATAGAAATTTAACTACTCTCCACATAGGCAAATTTATTCTCATCAATAATAGTGGGAGCAAACTCAACAAAATAATTATCATGTGAGTCATAATCCAATTGAAAACTAAAATCATGATGACAAGTTTCATGGTTATCATTATTCTTAATAGCATACAAGTCATCACAATAATCATCATAGATAGCAACTTTGTTCTCATAATCAATTGGAACCTCTTCCGAAATAGTGGATTCATCCCAAAATAAAGTTGACACTCTTCCAAACCCACTTTCATCAATATAATCATCATAAATAGGAGGCATTCTTTCACCATAATAAATATTCTCATCAAAACTTAGGGGACTAAACATATCATCTTCATCAAACATAGCTTCCCCAAGCTTGTGGCTTTGCATATCATTAGCATCATGGATATTCAAGGAATTCATACTAACAACATTGCAATCATGCTCATCATACAAAGATCTAGTACCAAACATTTTATGCATTCTTCTTCTAGAAATTGAGCACAATTTTCCTTTTCATCATACTCACGAAAGATATTAAAAAGATGAAGCGTAAGAGACAAACTCAATTCCATTTTTTGTAGTTTTATTTTATAAACTAAACTAGTGATAAAACAAGAAACAAAAGGTTTCGATTGCAAGATCTAAATATATACCTTCAAGCACTCACCTCCCCGTCAACGGCGCCAGAAAAGAGCTTAGTTGACGGGGTGTGAGTGCCGCTTACCTAGCCTCCCCGGCAACGGCGCCAAAAAAGAGCTTGATGTCTACTACACGACCTTCTTCTTGTAGACGTTGTTGGGCCTCCAAGTGCAGAGGTTTGTAGGACAGTAGCAAATTTCCCTCAAGTGGATGACCTAAGGTTTATCAATCCATAGGAGGCGTAGGATGAAGATGGTCTCTCTCAAACAACCCTGCAACCAAATACCAAAGAGTCTCTTGTGTCCCCAACACACCCAATACAATGGTAAATTGTATAGGTGCACTAGTTCGATGAAGAGATGGTGATACAAGTGCAATATGGATGATATATATAGGTTTTTGTAATCTGAAAATATAAAAACAGCAAGGTAACTAATGATAAAAGTGAGCGTAAACGGTATTGCAATGGTAGGAAACAAGGCATAGGGTTCATACTTTCACTAGTGCAATTTCTCTCAACAATAATAACATAACTGGATCATATAACTATCCCTTAACATGCAACAAAGAGTCACTCCAAAGCCACTAATAGCGGAGAACAAACAAAGAGATTATGGTAGGGTACGAAACCACCTCAAAGTTATCCTTTCTGTTCTATCTATTCAAGAGTACGTAGTAAAATAACATAGAGCTATTCTTTCCGTTCAATCTATCATAGAGTTCATACTAGAATAACACCTTAAGACACAAATCAACCAAAACCCTAATGTCACCTAGATACTCCGTTGTCACCTCATGTATCCATGGGCATGATTATACGATATGCATCACACAATCTCAGTTTCATCTATTCAACCAACACAAAGTACTTCAAAGAGTGCCCCAAAGTTTCTACCGGAGAGTCAAGACGAAAACGTGTGCCAACCCCTATGCATAAGTTCATGGGCGGAAACCGCAAGTTGATCACCAAAACACACATCAAGTGGATCACGTGATATCCCATTATCACCACAGATAAGCATGGCAATACATACATCAAGTGTTCTCAAATCCTTAACGACTCAATCCGATAAGATAACTTCAAAGGGAAAACTCAATTCATCACAAGAGAGTAGAGGGGGAGAAACATCATAAGATCCAACTATAATAGCAAAGCTCGCGATACATCAAGAGCGTGCCATAGAGAGAACACGAGAGAGAGAGAGATCAAACACATAGCTACTGGTACATACCCTCAGCCCCGAGGGTGAACTACTCCCTCCTCGTCATGGAGAGCGCCGGGATGATGAAGATGGCCACCGGTGAGGGATCCCCCTTCCGGCAGGGTGCCGGAACGGGCTCCCGAGAGGTTTTTGGTGGCTACAGAGGCTTGCGATGGCGGAACTCCCGATCTATTGTGTGCTTTGAAGGGTTTAGGGTATGTGGACTTATATAGACGAAAGAAGTTAGTCGGGGGAGCCTCGAGGGGCCCACGAGGGTGGACGCGCCGAGGGGGGTGGGCGCCCCCCTATCTCGTGGCCTCCTCGACGCTTCCCTGGCTTGCACTCCAAGTTCTCGGGATTGCTTCTATTCCAAAAATAACTTTTCCAAAGGTTTCATTCCGTTTGGACTCCGTTTGATATTCCTTTTCTTCGAAACACTGAAATAGGCAAGAAAACAACAATATGGGTTGGGCCTCCGGTTAGTAGGTTAGTCCCAAAAATGATATAAATTTGTAAAGTAAAGCCCATAAACATCCAAAACGGGTAATATAATAGCATGGAACAATAAAAAATTATAGATACGTTGGAGACGTATCAGGTACTGCTACGTCTTGAGCTTGCGTTGGCTTTCCTTGAAGAGGAAATGGTGATGCAGCAATAGTAGCGTAAGTATTTCCCTCAGTTTTTGAGAACCAAGGTATCAATCCAGTAGGAGGCTCCTCAAAAGTCCCACGCACCTACACAAACAAACAAAGAACTCGCAACCAACGCAATAAAGGGGTTGTCAATCCCTTCACGGCCACTTGCGAAAGTGAGATCTAATAGAGATAGTATGATAAGATAAATATATTTTTGGTATTTTATAATATAGATGCAAAAAGTAAAGATGCAAATAAAAGTAGATTGGAAGCAAATATGTTAAGAGATAGACCCGGGGGCCATAGGTTTCACTAGAGGCTTCTCTCGAGATAGCATAAGTATTACGGTGGGTGAACAAATTACTGTCGAGCAATTGATAGAAAAGTGAATTATTATGAGATTATCTAGGCATGATCATGTAGGCATCACGTCCGCAACAAGTAAACCGACTCCTGCCTGCATCTACTACTATTACTCCACACATCGACCGACTCCTGCCTGCTTCTAGAGTATTAAGTTCATAAAGAACAGAGTAACACATTAAGCAAGATGACATGATGTAGAGGGATAAACTCATGCAATATGATATAAACCCCATCCTTTTATCCTCGATGGCAACAATACAACACGTGCCTTGCAACCCTTTCTGTCACTGGGTAAGGACGCCGCAAGATTGAACCCAAAGCTAAGCACTTCTCCCATGGCAAGAAAGATCAATCTAGTAGGCCAAACCAAACTGATAATTCGAAGAGACTTTCAAAGATAACTCAATCATACATAAAAGAATTCAGAGGAGATTCAAATATTTCTCATAGATAAACTTGATCATAAACCCACAATTCATCGGATCTCGACAAACACACCGCAAAAAGAGTTTACATCAAATAGATCTCCACAAGAGAGGGGGAGAACATTGTATTGAGATCCAAAAAGAGAGAAGAAACATCTAGCTAATAACAATGGACCCGAAGGTCTGTGGTAAACTACTCACAACTCATCGGAAGGGCTATGTTGTTGATGTAGAATCCCTCCATGGTCGATTCCCCCTCCAGCAGAGCGCCGGTGAAGGCTCCAAGATGGGATCTCGCGGATACAGGAGGTTGCGGCGGTGGTTATTGTGTTTCGGTGGCTCCCTGGATGTTTTCGGGGTACGTAGGCTTATATAGGAGGAAGAAGTATGTCGGTGGCCGCCCAAGGGGCCCACGAGATAGGGGGCGCGCCCTGTAGGGGGGGGGGCGCCCTACCCTCTCGTGGCCACCTCGGCTGCTTCTTGACTTGCACTCCAAGTCCTCTGGATCACGTTCGTTCCAAAAATCACGGTCCCGAAGGTTTCATTCCGTTTGGACGCTGTTTGATATTCCTTTTCTTCGAAATATTGAAATAGGCAAAAAAACAACAATATGGGCTGGGCCTTCGATTAGTAGGTTAGTCCCAAAAATGATATAAATGTGTAAAATAAGGCCCATAAACATCCAAAAGGGGTAATATAATAGCATGGAACAATAAAAAATTATAGATACGTTGGAGACGTATCAAGCATCCCCAAGCTTAATTCCTGCTCGTCCTCGAGTAGGTAAATGATAAAAACAGAATTTTGATGTGGAATGCTACCTAGCATAATTCTCAATGTAATTTTCTTTATTGTGGCATGAATGTTCAGATCCAAATAATTCAAGATAAAAGCTTACAAAACATAAAAATAATAATACTTCGAAGCATACTAACAAATAATCATGTCCTATCAAAATAGCATAGCCAAACAAAGCTTATCCCTACAAAATCATATAGTTAGGCCATGCTTCATTTTCATTACACAAAATAATCCCATCATGCACAACCCCGATGACGAGCCGAGCAATTGTTTCATACTTTTTAATGCGCTTCAGCTTTTTTCAACTCTTACGCAATACATGAGCGCAAGCCATGGACATAGCACTATGGTGGTAAATGGTGGTGGTTGTGAGGACAAAAAGAGGGAGAAGATAGTCTCACATCAACTAGGCGTATCAATGGGCTATGGAGATGCCCATCAATAGATATCAATGTGAGTGAGTAGGGATTGCCATGCAACGGATGCACTAGAGCTATAAATATATGAAAGCTCAACAAAAGAAACTAAGTGGGTGTGCATCCAACTTGCTCGCTCACGAAGACGTAGGGCATTTTTAGGAATCCCATCATTGGAATATACAAGCCAAGTTCTATAACAAAAAATTCCCACTAGTATATGAAAGTGACAACATAGGAGACTCTCTATCATGAAGATCATGGTGCTACTTTGAAGCACAAGTGTGGAAAAAGAGATAGTAGCATTGTCCCTTCTCTCCTTTTCTCTCATTTTATTTTTTTTCTTTTTTCTTTTTTCTTTTTTTTCTTTTTTCTTTGGCCTTTCTTTTTTCTTTTCTTTTTGGCCTTTCTCTTTTTTTTACTTTTTGTAAAGTCCGAAGTCTCATCCCGACTTGTGGGGGAATCATAGTCTTCATCATCCTTTCCTCTCCGAGACAATGCTCTACTAATGAAGATCATCACACTTTTATGGATTTACAACTCAAACCTAGAACAAGATATGACTCTATATGAATGCCTCCGGCTGTGTACCGGGATAGGCAATGAATCAAGAGCGACATGTATGAAAATTATGAAGGTGGCCTTGCCACAAATATGATGTCAACTACATGATCATGCAAAGAGCAATATGACAATGATTAAACGTGTCATAATAAACGGAAGGGTGGAAAGTTGCATGGCAATATATCTCAGGATGGCTATGGAAATGCCATAATAGGTAGGTATGCTGGCTGTTTTGAGGAAGGTAAATAATGGGTTCAATATCGGCGAAAGTTGCGCAATAATAAGAGAAGCTAGCAAAGTGGAAGGATGAGTGTGCGTATATCCATGGACTCAAATTAGTCATAAAGAACTCATATACTTATTGCAAAAGTCTATTTAGCCCTCGAAGCAAAGTACTACTATGCATGCCCCAAGAGGGATAGATTGGTAGGAAAAGACCATTGTTCGTCCCCGACTGCCACTCATAAGGAAGACAATCAAAAGAGCACCCCATGCAACAAATTTGTCACACAACTTTTACCATACATGCATGCTACGGGACTTGCCAACTTCAACAAAAGTATTTCTCAATTTCATAATTATCCACTAGCATGACCCTAACATTACTACCTTTATATATCAAAACAATTATCAAGCAACAAATTGATCATAGCATCCAATTCACTTTCTATGATAGTTTTTATTATACCCAACTTGGTTGCTCATCATTCTAGGACCAAATTTGTAATCAAAGCAAATACCATGCTGTTCTAAAAGACTCTCAAAAAGAATATAAGTGAAGCAAGAGAGACTAGTAATTTCTTCAAAATTAAGTTACCACCGTGCTCTAAAAAATATAAGTGAAGCACTAGAGCAAAAACGATCAATCTCAAAAGATATAAGTGAAGCACATAGAGTATTCTAGCAAATTCTAATCAAGTAGGCTTCCCACAAAAGGTGTGTACAGCAAGGATGATTGTGGTAAACTAAAAAGCAAATACTAATATAATACACGACGCTCCAAGCAAAACACATATCATGTGGCGAATAAAAATATAGCTCCAAGTAAAGTTACCAATGAACGAAGACGAAAGAGGGGATGCCTTCCCGGGGCATCCCCAAGCTTAGGCTTTTGGCTATTCTTGAATATCTTGGGGTGCCATGGGCATCCCCAAGCTTAGGCTCTTGCCACTCCTTATTCCATAGTCCATAAAAGCTTTACCCAAAACTTGAAAACTTCACAACACAGAACTCAACAGGAAATCTTATAAGCTCCGTTAGTGAAAGAAAACAAAACCACCACATAAGGTACTGTAACGAACTCATTCTTTATTTATTTAGGTGTTAAACCTACTGTATTCCAACTTCTCTATGGTTTATAAACTATTTTACTAGCCATATATGCATCAAAATAAGCAAACAACACACAAAAACAGAATATGTCAAAAATAGAACAGTCTGTAGCAATCTGTAACTAACGCAAACTTCTGGAACTCTAAAACTCCTACCAAAATAGGAAGTCCTGGAAAATGTGTTTATTGATTAGCAGCAAAAAGAATCAACACAAAATCACGTTTCGGTGATTTAACAAAATTAAATTCGTGCGCGTAAAGTTTCTGTTTTTCAGGAGAATCGAATTAACTATCATCATAGGTTATCCTATAGGTTCTACTTGGCACAAACACTAATTAAAAGATAGAAACACATCTAAACAGAAGGTAGATGCAAGATTTATTACTAAACAGGAACAAAAACAAAAAACACAAAGAAAATTGGGTTGCCTCTCAACTAGCGCTATCGTTTAACGCTCCTAGCTAGGCATAAAAGCGAAGATAGATCTAAGTAGTGCCATCTTTGGCACTAGATTCATATGTAGCTCACATGATAGATTTACAAGGTAATTTGAATTTATTTCTTGGAAAGTGCTCCATGCATTTCTTTAATGGAAATTGGAATCTAATATTCCCTTCCTTCATATCAATAATCGCACCAATCGTTCTAAGGAAAGGTCTACCAAGAAAAATAGGGCAAGAAAGATTGCAATCTATATCAAGAACGATAAAATCTACGGGCACCAAATTTCTATTTGCAACAATGAGAACATCATTGATCCTTCCCATTGGCTTTTTAATGGTGGAATCCAAAAGGTGCAAATTTAAAGAGCAATCATCAAGATCATGGAAATCTAGAATATCACATAAAGTTTTCGGAATCGTGGAAACACTAGCACCCAAATCACACAAAGCAAAACTCTCATGATCTTTAATTCTAATCTTTATAGTAGGTTCCCACTCATCATTAAGTTTTCTAGGTATAGAAACTTCCAAATTAAGTTTTTCATCATAAGATTGCATCAAGGCATCAACGATATGTTTGGTAAAAGCTTTATTTTGACTATAAGCATGAGGAGAATTAACAACGGATTGCAACAAGGAAATACAACATTCTAAAGAACAATTATCATAATCAAATTCCTTGAAATCCGAGATAGTGGTTCAATACTATTTAAAGTCATGACCTCTCCAATCCCACTTTTACCAAATTTAGCATCAAGATCTAAAAACTCCAAATTCTTGGGACGCCTTCTAGGTAAAGTTGACTCATCTTTAGTCCCATAATTATCAAGATTCATATTTCAAAACAAAGATCTAACAGGAGACACATCAATAACTTTAAGATCTTCATCATTATTTTCATCTAACTTTTCTGGTTTGGCGGCCATCTTATTGACTAAGGTGGCTTGCTTCTCAGAAATTTTGTCTATAGCATTTTCAAGATGGGCAATTTGAGAGTTCACACCATAAAATTATTTATTCATATCGTCAAGCTCTTTGTTCATAAACCCCAAAAAACCTTTTTTGTTCCTTGAGCTCTTTTCTGAAGAAATTATTATGCTCAAATTGCAAATTCATAAAGCTTCTAATATTTGATTCAATCTCTTCCATCCTTGTAAGAAGGTGGTCAGTACTCTTAGGCAAAGCCATAAGGACAAACAAGCACACAAGCAAACAGAGAGAAAAGGCAAGCGGAAAGAGAGGAGGAGATTGGGAAAGAGAGGGCAAATAAAATGGCAAGGGTGATGTGGGGGAGAGGAAAACGAGAGGCAAATGGCAAATAATGTAAATGCGAGGGAGATGGGTTTGTGATGGGTACTTGGTATGTCTTGACTTGAGAAAAGACCTCCCCGGCAACGGCGCTAGAAATCCTTCTTGCTACGTCTTGAGCTTGCATTGGTTTTCCTTGAAGAGGAAAGGGTGATGCAACAATAGTAGCGTAAGTATTTCCCTCAGTTTTTGAGAACCAAGGTATCAATCCAGTAGGAGGCTCCTCAAAAGTCCCATGCACCTACACAAACAAACAAAGAACTCGCAAGCAACGCAATAAAGGGGTTGTCAATCCCTTCACGGCCACTTGCGAAAGTGAGATCTAATAGAGATAGTATGATAAGATAAATATATTTTTGGTATTTTATAATATAGATGCAAAAAGTAAAGATGCAAATAAAAGTAGATTGGAAGCAAATATGATAAGAGATAGACCCGGGGGCCATAGGTTTCACTAGAGGCTTCTCTCGAGATAGCATAAGTATTACGGTGGGCGAACAAATTAATCTCGAGAAATTGATAGAAAAGTGAATAGTTATGAGATTATCTAGGCATGATCATGTATATAGGCATCACGCCCGCAACAAGTAGACCGACTCCTGCCTGCATCTACTACTATTACTCCACACATCGACCGACTCCTGCCTGCATCTAGAGTATTAAGTTCATGAAGAATAGAGTAACGCATTAAGCAAGATGACATGATGTAGAGGGATAAACTCATGCAATATGATATAAACCCCATCTTTTTATCCTTGATTGCACCAATACAATACGCCTTGCAACCCTTTCTGTCACTGGGTAAGGACACCGCAAGATTGAACCCAAAGCTAAGCACTTCTCCCATGGCAAGAAAGATCAATCTAGTAGGCCAAACCAAACTGATAATTCCAAGAGACTTGCAAAGATAACTCAATCATACATAAAAGAATTCAGAGGAGATTCAAATATTTCTCACAGATAAACTTGATCATAAACCCACAATTCATCGGATCTCGACAAACACACCGCAAAAAGAGTTTACATCGAATAGATCTCCACAAGAGAGGGGGAGAACATTGTATTGAGATCCAAAAAGAGAGAAGAAACCATCTAGCTAATAACTATGGACCCGAAGGTCTGTGGTAAACTACTCACAGCTCATCGGAAGGGCTATGGTGTTGATGTAGAAGCCCTCCATGGTCGATTCTCCCTCCGGCAGAGCGTTGGCGAAGGCTCCAAGATGGGATCTCGCGGATACAGAAGGTTACGGCGGTGGAAATTGTGCTTCGGTGGCTCCCTGGATGTTTTCGGGGTACGTAGGCTTATATAGGAGGAAGAAGTACGTCGGTGGCCGCCCGAGGGGCCCACGAGACAGGGGGCGTGCCCTACCCTCTCGTGGCCGCCTCGGCTGCTTCTTGACTTGCACTCCAAGTCCTTTGGATCACGTTTGTTCCAAAAATCACGGTCCCGAAGGTTTCATTCCGTTTGGACTCCGTTTGATATTCTTTTTCTTCGAAATACTGAAATAGGTAAAAAAACAGCAATACGGGCTGGGCCTCCGGTTAGTAGGTTAGTCCCGAAAATGATATAAACGTGTAAAATAAAGCCCATAAACATCCAAAAGGGGTAATATAATAGCATAGAACAATAAAAAATTATAGATATGTTGGAGACGTATCAGGTACCAGTTGATGAGGATGGGTCCTTCGGCGCCACCTTCACCATAGGTGCCAATCTCGACCCTGACCAGGAGGAGGCACTGGTGAAATTCCTGCGCTCGATCAAGGAGGTGTCCGCTTGGGAACCCAAACAGCTAGCGGGGGTCCCAAGACAGGTGATTGAGCATCACCTGAATGTGTGCCCCAACGTACGCCTCGTGAAGCAAAAAGCGAGGCGGCAGTCCACCGAGAAGCAGGCCTTCATCGTCCAAGAAACCCGCAAGCTCGAAGCGGCATGTGTGATTCGCGAGGTTCGCTACCCCGAATGGTTGGCAAACCCTATTGTTGTGCCGAAAAAGGGAGGAAAGGAGCGCATGTGCGTCGACTTCACCAACCTCAACAAGGCCTGTCCTCAAGATCCATTCCCGCTCCCTCGCATCGACCAAATTGTCGACTCCACCGCTGAGTGCGACCTGCTGTGCTTCCTGGATGCATTTTCGGGCTATCATCAGATCAAGATGGCGATAGAAGACATGGAGAAGACGGCCTTCCTGACCCCGTGCAGGGTGTACTACTACACCTGCATGCCGTTTGGGTTGCACAACGCTGGCGCAACCTTCCAATGACTGATGCATATCGCCTTGGGCCGGCAACTCGGGAGAAACGCCGAGGCCTACATCGATGACATTGTGGTGAAGTCTCGGGAGGCGAAGACCTTGATCCAGGACCTAGAAGAAACCTTCGCGGGCCTCCGTGAAGTGGACCTGCGGCTCAACCAGGAGAAGTGTGTGTTTGGCGTTCCTTCAGGCAAATTTCTGGGCTTCCTCATGTCCTACCGGGGAATCGAGGCCACCCCAGAGAAGGTCAAGGCAATTGAAGACATGAGTCCGCCGCAAACTCTTAGAGAAATGCAGAAGCTCGCTGGGCGCGTAACCGCGTTAGGACGCTTCATCTCCAAGCTGGGAGAGCGCGCCTTGCCTTTCTTCAAGCTGATAAAGAAGAAGGGCCCATTTGAATGGACACATGAGGCTGACGAAGCATTTCAAGACCTCAAGAAGTACCTGACCAACCCTCCTGTGATGGTGGCCCCGCGCCCTCTCGAGCCCCTAGTGTTCTACCTCACCGCCACGCCCTACTCCACCAGTGCAGCTCTGGTGGCAGTTCGGGAAGAGCGCCAGGTCAAGGCTGCATCACGGCCGGCCACGGCCCCGGCCGCGGTAGCACGAGACCAGGGAGGCCTCGCGAAGACCATGACCTCGGCAGATGGAGACCAGCCTCAGCAGGAAAACGCCTCCAAGGCTGAAGAGGCTTTACCAGGCAGCCAAGTGCTGGGGGCTCCGTCATCTCAGGAAGCGTCTAATCCTCCAGAGGAGGCGAGCCTCGTCAGCACACCCACCTTCGTCGAGCATCCGGTGTATTTCGTCAGCACGGTGTTGCAGGATGCAAGGGCACGTTACCCCATGCCCCAGAAGCTCTTTCTCGCGCTATTGGTGGCCTCGTGGAAGCTGCGGCACTACTTTCAAGGTCACCCCATCAAGGTCGTCTCAGCCTACCCATTGGAAAGGGTACTCAGGAGTCCCAACTCCGCTAGAAGGGTCGCTGAATGGAACATTGAGCTGCAAGCATTTCAGTTGGAATTCAGCACAACTAGGGTCGTCAAAGGACAGAGGCGCCAGGGCTCAAAGCAGGCGAAGATCGGTCACTTTCCCCAGGAAGCGAGGCACGAGATGGCTGGGTCATGTACTTCGATGGAGCATTCTCGCGACATGGCGCGGGGGCTGGCGTAGTGCTTATATCCCCCACTCAGGACAAGCTCTATTACACCGTGCAGCTCTGTTTCCAGCAGGGCGAGAAGGTCTCCAACAACATAGCAGAATATGAGGGCCTCATAGCAGGCTTAAAGGCTGCAACAGCTCTGGGGGTGAAGCGCCTCGTCATCAAGGGCGACTCACAGCTCCTCGTCAACTTCTCCAACAAAGTGTACGCACTACAAAAAAATACACTTCCGTGATGATACGTGGTTATCACAGTAGGTCGCGTTTTCTGTCATGCATGTACATCCATGATGATTTTATGACAGAATCAAGATAGTCATACCTGTGCTGTTGTAGAAGTGTTCCATGATATTACCAAAATTATCATCACAGAAGTGTCCACTTCCATGACGATAAATCGCGCGTCACAGAAGTGCTTTCGTCAAGGGTGACCAACACGTGGCATCCACCGTAACGGAATGCCGTTGAGCTATCGGGTCGGGTTTTGGATCCGATAACGTTAACAGCCCCGACCAATGGGGAGTTTCCACGTGTAAACTCATCATTGGCTGGAGAAAACACGTGTCGGCTCACCGTTGGGACAGATGTCATCCGCTCATTGGACCGAAGGCGCCTATGATACGTTAACACGTGGCACGACCCAACAGAGGCCCATTCCTGTGAAAAGGCCGGCCCGTTTGACTTGGTCAAAAGGTGGCTGGCCGGCCCATGGAAATCTTGTTAACAGCCTGTTCGCATATAGCCCATTTACAGCCCGCTAACCCAAGTCCCGTTACGCCCTATCCAAATTAGGCCCAGTAGCGTCATCTGGGCCATCCAATATGATTCCAGCCCGTTTTCACTTCTGGCCCATGTATGGCCCATGACGTCTTCCGGGCCATATGAGGCCCTATGTAACTCTTGGCCTATTAATGGCCCATGGTGAAACTGGCCCGCAATGAATAGTGTATCACTTTACACCCATTAACGGCCTGTGGTGAAACTGGCCCGTAATGAACAGTGTATCACTTTATACTCATTAAGGGCCCGTTATTTAGTTGGGCCATTTCCAGCCCATGTTATCTTTCGGCCTTCTCAGAGCCCATTTATTCTTGGGCTCATTTCCAGCATTCGTTTACTTACGGCCCATTACTGTCATTTTCTGCTTGTGGGCCAAATTCAGCCCGTGGTTATAGTCAGCCCGTTTGTGGTACGTTAATACGTTGGGCCGTTTTCATAGCGTCATCAAATACGGCCTATTAAAGATGGCCCGTTACGGTCAGCCCATGAACGGACGATTCCAACTCTAGCCCGTTTATGGGCATAATGCGGCCTGTTATTGGCCCATGTTTGGCCAATCGATCATACACCCCGTATAAGGCCCACTGATGATACGACCCGTAGAAGGACCATTGTTTCTACGGCCCGTAGAAGGCCCATTGTTTCTACGACCCATAGAAGGCCTACTGTTTCTACGACTCGTAGAAGGCCCACTGTTTCTACGGCCCATAGGAGGCCCAGTGTCACTACAGTAAATATTAGCCCATTGTTATTGTGGCCTAGTTTTAAAAAAATAGGTTATTGCAGCCACTAGCAAACCGCGGAAAAAGAACTGCAATGACTACAAGCAAACAAATAAACAAGACAACAAGGAAATAAGTAAGCAAGAAACTTATGCTAGGCTATCACGGCTATCACACATATTACATCCACTGGGCACCAAAGTTCGCCACCAGTGCAAATAAACGCGCCGACAAAAGAATATACAAAACTGAGAGCACTTCAGAAGGTAGTAGGCCTAGCCAGGTCAGGCCCCCCAAATAGCTGAAGAAGTTGAGTAGACCTCAGTTGTGTCAATGATAGATGCATTAACACTAGATTTAAGACATGATGGTGTGCACGACAGTCCTCTTACATCTTCATTGCATCTTTGACTTCAAGTCGGAGCTGAGCTAAAGCAAGCCTTTCCGCTTTAAGTTGATACTGAAGAAGTCAAACTGATTGAGGCAGCGACTGCACAGAGGTTGTCTCACACCTGCTGGTGAGTAGCTTCAACTCACTGTCTTCATCAAGACAGGACCTTGGGGTCATCTCGCTGTCATGGTTTGGCTCACTATCTTCCCTAAAGGTTTGCCTGGCGTAAGGGATACGACTCCGAAAGAGAAACAAGGAGACACATAACAGGTTTCACAATTATATAAGCAAATAAATGGATCTGTTCTGCATAAGGAACATGTTTTTACAACTAGAATTTGAAACTAGTAGTTGTTGCAAACATCCAATTAGATGTAAACAGCGAAGCAAACAGCAGTGGAGGAAATGATGCCTATCCAAATCTATAGTAGAACAAAGTTTGAAGGCTTGAGAAGGATGAACTTACATTACATGTTAACACGGGATGGACAAAGCCCTTCTCCATGTTGATGGAAGGATTATTCAATAAATTCCACAAAGAAAATTCTTTATAAGTGTTGCCATTATTCTACATTTTGCAAAGAGTAAATATAGATCAAATAATATTGGAAGAAACAGAGGATAATGAAGCTCAGGTGCAGACTAATGATACATAATCAAATAGCAATTAATTAAGTACAACGTTACAAGGCAAAAGGGAGAGAGGTACTGACAAGAGCAATGCAGAGCCCATAATTGTTTTGAGATCGTATGATCCTTTGAGCAAGGAGATTCATCTGAAATTAGTTTCCATATAAGAGAGAAGGTAAGGCACAAGAAGAAATTTAGGAGTTCAAATTTTGAATTGATATCATAGACAGTACCTGATGCTGGGCTCCCAGCAGTTCTAATACGGGTTTGGCCACTGGAGTAGGGGTAAAGTGTGGTACAGTTGGGCCTGTGTTTTCTGTGGCTGCTGATCTATCTGATTTAACAGGTATCACTACCTTTTCCAAATACCTAGTTTGTACTCCTTGAGGATCTGCACTCATCCTCTTCCTTTTGGACATCTATTACGAAAGAACAACATTTGACTGAAAAAACATAGTGTGACGACACATGGAATAGGTACAGAAAATGGATAGGTATGGCATATACTCTTATATGATGCTTAAACTAAGCAGATGGTGTAACAAAGTAGAAGTAATGCAAGAGGCCAGATGCAAAATATGTGCGACCAATACAACTTTGCAAAGTTAGAGCAAGCACCTTGATGGGTGAATAAGATAGGCCATCCTCCACCATGCCAAGTTTGTTAGCCAGTGGATCGTTCCACAATATTCCTCTCGTGCGCCCATTCTCATATTCATTTTGATAATGTTCAATATCTGACATGCATGAAAACATAAAAACAAGTGAGATTTTCTTTGTAATGCAGAAGTGATTCTAATTCAATACTGCCTCCCTGTAAACCCCTTTGTGCTATCTCTGCAATTCTTTTAAAAGATGCCATGCATGCTGTAATTTGTTGTGTGCATTAATATAATGTGGCCTACTACTCAAAATATGAGAGCTCCAGAAGTGATGACACTTCACAGATGATAGCTTCAACATATAGTAAAGAAGAACAAGTCGACCTGACCTGACAGATTCAAAATATACTAAGGGAGAACAACTCGACCTGACCAGTCAACCGCAAGAGAAGAGTATCATCTTAAAGAAGATTGAAGATATTACAAGTCTTTCAATACAATGTCGGTTGGCCACCCATGGTGAACTAGAGCGCACAGAGAAATACTATTCTTTTCGGTCTCTCCATATGTGGCTCACATGCATTTTGAAACTAAAGTAGGAACATTTAGCTAACCAATTAAACATCTCTCAGTTTTACTAATATCAGCAATAATATCAGATATGAATTTGTACAACTAAGCTTGTTTAGCTCGATGGGTGGAACAGTGCTATTACGACACAAACCACGTAGGCTGATTGTGGTCATCATAAAATGGGGAAAACATAAGCATGATGAGTACAGCGTTGACCGTGGTAGTGGGATGGCAGATCTGAAGCTGCAAACCGTGCAAAGGGTAGTTAGCAACCGATGTTTGCTTTGAAATAACAACTAAGATTTGGTATGGACAAGAAAGTACGGTCAACAAGTGACAAAGAAATGCAATTATGCTGTCTCTCTATATGTCGAGACATGCATTTGGAAACTCAAGTGGGACCTTTAGCTAACCAATTAAATGTGTCGGTTAAATAATATCAGTATCATATCACAATCATATTTGAACAACTAAGCTTTTGAATTCTGAGTGTTGTGTTGTTTAGCTTGAAGGGTGGAGTAATGCTAGTACGACAGAAAGCACCTACATAGATCATAGTAGAGTAGATAAATGGGAAAAACCCTAAGCATCAAGAGAAAAATCAGGAAAGTGGAACTAGCTGGACCAGTGGGTGGCGCACATGCTTTTCGAAACGAATATAGGAACATTATGTGACCAATTAAACATTCTCTATTTTAGTGATGTGAGCATCATATCAGATTCGTATTTCAACACGTAAGCTTTGGGTTGAGGTCTTGAGGAGCAGTGCTAGCACAACACGAAGCACCTACGATGATGGTAGTGAATATAAAGGGGGGAAACCATAAGCTTTACGAGTATAGTGCCCGTGCCATGGCGGATCTGAAGGTGCAAACCGGACAAAGCTACTTTGCAACCAATGTTTGCTCTCAACTAGCCACTACGATTTGGTACGGACAAGAAAAGTACAGTAAACAAATTACGATCTATTTTCCGGGTGAGATCAATAACTTAAGCACATATAGAAGAGTACTACCTCGATTGCGACGCCGTGTAGGCCTATGCTGATACATTGAGGGTGCTGCGGGTGAGATGGCTGTCGGCGGTGGGGAAGAAGAATTTAGACGATAGACGCCCGGGTCGGGGGATATATCCTGTTGCCGTGGACGAGGCGGTTGTAGTTGCGGCAACGGCAAGGTGGACGACGGCGCCGATGAAGCGAGAGGAGGCGATGAAAGGATCCTGGTCCAGCGCCATGGATGAGAGACGTCCATCTCTTGCAGTGGACGACGGGTAGGGGTAGCGTCTCCGACAAGGTGAAGGATGGGGTGGCGGACGGAGGAGGCTGGCCGCAGTGCGGAGGTTGTCGTGCCGCCGATGGTGTATGAATGGGGAAATGGAGGGGAGGGGGATCTCAAACTTTGGGACGCGCTTCTCTGAAATGGGGGAAAGTTACGAACTTATCCCCCGTTTAAAATTTCGGACATCACGTCGGTTGGGGATAGGACGGTAATCTCGCATCTCCCAATTATTTGCCGGTAACTATTTCGGGCAAGGAGAGGGTGTTTTGCCACCCACGGTTGGCGCCCACGGTGTATGAACGGGGCTGATAGGTAGGGCGGTTGTGTCACGTCTGATGGAAGTTACACATCTACCCCTATTTAAAATATTAGCCTACATCGATTTCGGACGAGGAGAGTTTGTTTTTCCGCCCATCGTGTATGAATGGGGAAATGGAGGAAGAGACACATGTCTTTCGGACGAGCTTGAATCAAATTTGTTTTGCCGCCCACGTTTGGCGCCCACCGTGTCTGAATGGGCTCAGAGGCCGTCGTGTCACGTCTGATTGAAGTTACTAGTCTACCCCTATCGACAGCAGTGTAAATCCGGTCGATAAGGATGTCAAGTGTCAGGGGTAGACAGTAATTTCCATCTCGCAAACACTTGCTTCAGGCAGCCCACAAATTATAGTGGGTGTTTAGCCGCTTCGTTCAAAACTTGGGAGAATTAGCATTCACGTTTGCCCTGGGACCTGGCAAACTAAATTCAAATCCAATTTGTATTCGATTACGAATATCCATAGATGATTATACGTTTTTTTTATTTATTTCTTCAAAACCACAACAAAGATTTATTCCACCTTTATATATGATTATGATTTAGAAATGTCGTGATCTTCGAATTCAGTAGGTTGGATACACTCAGTCAAACAGTTATTTCATCCAATACAATATGCTCACACGAAAAACAGTTCACCTTATGTCAATCATACAAGTACCAAGGATTACCTCACCTAAAAAATTCGGATCATTACAACACATGGACAACATAGGGGTCTTGCAACATAATCCATTCAGAGATATGACACAACATGCAACTACAATAATCTAATGACAATTTCAACTGGTATGTAAAGAAGAACCGGTATTACCTTGGGCTTCAGATAGCAGAAACAGCAGGACCTCCTCCGTCTTCAAATGCAACATTCTTACTTCCTCCAATTCTTGGGTTGCTTGCATAATGAGTTCCGCTAATTCCGTAATTTCCAGCCTCAAGAT
The DNA here is from genome assembly GCA_963921465.1 of Triticum timopheevii. NCBI lineage: Eukaryota > Viridiplantae > Streptophyta > Magnoliopsida > Poales > Poaceae > Triticum > Triticum timopheevii. The sequence goes on from OY997268.1 coordinate 580,218,565, forward strand.
AAAGATTACCTTATTCATGGCAGCCATACCATCTCTTTCTGCCTCTAGTAGAGCCCCAAGCACTGTAATATCTGTGCTCAGACTGCTCTCCGGCGGTGTTGCGTCTGAACTTCTACCATCTGGTAACATGGATGGCGCACTGCTTCCACAAATAGATTCTGGGGTTGTACATTGTGTCCTAGTGTGAACGGCATCCTGAAAGGTTTCCGCTGGACATAAGTAAGAGATAGTTATCATATGATCCAGGCAGTAAGCTTACATGGTAAACGACGGACGAATTATTGCCGAGCATGGCAAACTATATTTAAATGGTTCGAAGCAGCATCAGCCGAAAAGAAATTAAAATGGTAAGATGAAACTAGGGATGTAAGTGGCAAATAAACGACATCCGCCAGTCCCATCTAGTTAGTTTTTGCTACCTCCCTAGTTCATTTTCCTCAAAAAACAAAAAACTCTTTTGAACTATCATACCACTAGTGGACTTTAATTGGGATTAAATGGGACCCAGTTGACATTCCTAGTTAAAAGGGAGTGTATCACCGCTATATTTATGTTGCCAAGGCATCTAAGCAGTTGAAATAATCTGAGAAAGCACTTAACACTGTGGCCTCATATAAACTACGAAGACAGTCTTGTGATGAAGTTGAGAGGAAAAGTTAAGGACTCAAATGAAATAGGCATGCATTTATTTACGATAGTATAGCAGGCACTGCTGACATATTGGCCAACTCAGGTATAGCATAACAACAAACAAGCATTCGAATCAAGCAATATAGCAAAGCAGACAACTGAACTATTTGTAATTCGGTAGGATTACACGTTGAGGGCACAAGCCAAGAAAGCAGCCCACTCGCATTACATTTGACATGTACTGAAACACACTAGCTTACCATATGTTGCTGTGAATCCTAGCTGCTGTTGCAATGTTCTTTGAAGATATCGTCAGCATCCCGTGGTTGCAAATCTAGTTGTTGTAGTTTATTCTGCACCATCTATTTAGGTAAAATTAATTTTAATCGCATGCACTAGTCCGAATTGATCATCAATGGTTCATCTAAACTAATGAAAGAAGGGTGTGTGCATACACGACAATATATCTGCTTCCCTCTATTTTTATGCTTGTTCGAGGTGCCAGCCCCAACAGAACAAATATTTTGCTTGATGGGGTTGGCAGCTCCATAATTAATAGAAGCATCAAATTACTCATGCAACTTGGGAAGATCAAGAACACACAAACAAGTAATGAACAGAGGCTTGGAGCAGTGATGTAATAGCTAGCATCAGAAAATGTAGGGTAAAACAAACAAAAAGCAGCGGAACCACATGCTAGTTTGCTGATGTGTAATTAAGCATAGAGAACATTAAGCAGTCTGATGGAACCAACAGGTGGCATCAGAACAAAACTAAAGCATATTAACTATATGTGCACTGGTATGTATTTTAGCACATGTAACATGTTCACTGCGAGAAGTACGGCCCTACAGGTGCAAGCAGAATAACGCATCTCATGAAAAACTGAATGATGCCCTGAAGAAATTCAAAGGTGCGGTGCTTATGCTAGGAAAGTGAACGTAGGCGCCGGCCGTTGGATAATAGTACCTGATTCTCGGCGGCGTATGGGTATCATTGTCATACTTGATAGCTAATGATCGTTGATGCTGCTCGTGTTGCGGTTGAGTTTGGGCCGGCTGTCGCCATCGCTGAAGCGGCTCCGGTGCTACGGTTGCGGCGCCTGTCGACATACAAGAAAGCTCATCTGTGGTAAGTGAACAGTTGCATGATAAAGAGAAAAACCAAAGTATTACAAATCGAAATAACCTGATGAGGCTACGGCGTCGGTAAAGCAGGGCCGGTGGAGTTGAATATGGCGTCTGTGGAGCGGGTCCGGTGTAGTGGACGAAGGCTTCGGCGGGGCGCGTTGTACAGTGCTTTCCATGAGGCGGATCTGTTGCGGCGGACGAGGGCATGTATGAAGGGCCAGCGAAGGGGCGGACGAGGGAGTCAGTGAAGGGCCTACGCTGTGGTGGACGAGTGCGCCGGTTAAGCAGATCCGGTGCGGTGGACCATGATGGCGGTCAAGGAGATCTGGAGCGGTGGACAAGCCAGTCGCTGAAGCGGCTCCGATGAAGTGGTGAGTTGGCAGTTGGGGGTTCCAAGGTGCGGAAGGTAGATCTGGCGGGGTGTGAAGTCCACCGCTATGGCGGAGGACTAGATTCGGCGGCTTGCCGTGGTTGGGGGGGGGGTCGGGGAGGGGAAGGGGAGGGGCTCTAGGGAAGAATGTTGGGGGCAAAGAGGGGAAAAGAATGGAGTTACCAAAGCAGCCCTTTTCCGTTCATGTGGAAGGGATAAAACAGGAATATCGCAGGGCTAAACTTTCGGGCGCGTGATATTTCGATGTGAGCTAGAAGTTTGAAAGCTTTTGGCGCCTAAAATTATAAGTATTCTGCTCTCGTACGGCCGACTATGATATCATGGCCGACAATTTGTTTGTTTTGCACGCAAAAAAATGTGCAAGTTTTGAAAATCAATGTCTCCAACTCGAAACTTAGATTGTCCATTCAATTCAAATATGGATCATTGAGCTACTACAAGTAAATACCATCATACGGTCCGATTCAAATGAAATTCCAAATGTGTTTATCCTAAATATGATGACAAAAGCAAAAAATGTGTATGTGTATGAATAAAGTGGATGATTATAAAGTTTGAACATGCCCGTATGTGTATATCTCTAGGTTTAATATATGAATTTGAAATCACGAAATCCCGGCTTAAAAAATGTACCTCCGTTTAAATGAATTACAAAAGCTAATGATGGAGTCGAATTCCAAAATTCCAATCTTAGGTTTGTAATTCTGGTACATCAAGGTATATCACGCATGTTCAAAAGTATCATTATCTCATAGTACAAACTGTGAAACAAATTGATCAACCATGAGTGCACAATATCTCAATTACGCTAAAGTCCCTCAAATATAGACACCTCATTCTTTATCTGAAGTCAACCCCCCCCCCCACCACCACACACACACACATAGAGAAGTCGTTCTCTCCCCCAAACACCAACACACGAGCACATTAACACCCCTCTCTCTTGTAAAGTCCGGACCCCAACATAGGTCTCTATCACTTTGTCTCTCGGGCATGCACACATCTCTTCCCTCACTCTCTAGGTCTCCTGCTATCTCTCTTACCCAAGCACACGCACTATGTAGAGTGTATATTTCCCATACACACAAAATGTCGCCCCCTAACGTCTATCTCCCTAGTTATGTGGTTCTCGCGCACTCACCTCACACACCACCCCCACTGCAAACAAGCACACTTTGTCTCCTTGTGCACCACTCTCCTCTTTCTATCTCTCCCACATGCGGACCCGCCCCAGCTCCTTCCCTCTATACATATATGTCGTGACTCTTTGCATACCTCCCTAATGTATAATCGTTCTCGATTTTGCAGATTGTTCTCTACACCATCTATTCTAGATCTCTCATGAAGTCCCTATCACACACACGATGACTCGCTTCCCTTGCGTCTCCGTTCATAGGCCAATTTCGGACAACATCAACATTGTCTCCCTATCTATACGCCATTTATGGACATAAACGACCCTGCTCGCCCCCTCTCTTCCTCTCTCTCTCTCCGTCGCTAGCTCTCTCTTTCTCTTGCTCTCACACCCCTCTCCCACACACACACTCGATGTCTCTTCCAAATAGTCTGTTCCCCCCGCCCGCACCCGTGCTATCTCGCTACTACACGTGTCACACCATTCCCCCTTCCCTTATACTAGGTTTACATCATTAGTGGTCTCTCTACTCCACATACACTCTCTCCCTCTCACACACAAACACGTGCACAAACACACACAGACACGCACAAACACCCATTTATCTGGATCCTCATCTCTCCCCATGTCCGCATGTGTATCTCACACACTCACTCTCTAATTATGTATATGTGTCTCCACGTTACACAACACAAAGCCCCATGTACATGTCTCTCTCTATCCTCCACACACATAGGCACAAAGAATCTATTATCATTGCCTCAGTCTCTAACATATCACACACACACACACTGTCTCTCTCTCTCTCGCGCGAACACGCTTAACAAGGGTTTCCCCGTGAATAACTTACCGTCTATTCATCAACAATCGTGGCAGTACGGCGAACACGAGACATGAAAAAGAATAAATCTACACGTGCTTAGACCACCTAGTATGACTACTAGGACTAGAGCAAGCCAAAAAGCGCGCCGCCGTTACTCCCTCCTTGTCGGCGACGGGAAAATCTTTGTTTTACAGAGTCGAGAAGTCATTGTGCTAAGGCCCCACATGCCTAGGCGTTGAATAGAATGTAGATGCTAGTTTACGGAAGCAAGTATCGATAATACATTTGTATCTCCATACTTATATTTCTTCTCTTATAAAAACCGAGTTGGTGATGATGGTACGTGTGCCATCTTGCAATATAGACCGTCCGATCTATATCTGACGGATGGAAATTAAACTAAAAGATACCCGCACCCCTCTCCACATTTGCAGACAAGGCCTTCCCTCGTTCATCCTTATCTCCAACAAACTTCATTATTGAGCAATTAAGAAAGGAAGCCTCTGGAACAAACTGGACTGGTGGCCATTGCCGGCGTCGTCAATCCCCATGCCTCCGCTCAGTCCGACCACCAACCACCACCACACCCCACTCCTCTTCACCTTATCTCATATTTCTCGAGATATCATTAGTTTTTACAGATGGGATTACTCCCGCAAGGGTCAATCACAACAAGTGTATAAAAAAATGCATCTTGATGTTCCGTGCAATGCACGGATCTTACTAGTACTCCTACACAAGACTAAGTTGGTGATGCTGGTGTGTCTTGCCATCCGTCATTTCTGACCATTAGATCTACATCTAACGATTGTGAGGTAAGTTGTTGCCTTTTCTCGCCAACATCCCACTTGTCTACCAATTTGCAGAAAAACCCATAATTAGTATTTTAAAACCAACCACATCCCTCCCTGACCTCACCAAAACAGCCCAAGGAATATATTCTAATTGAAACATAATATATCTCTAGTGACATATGTATATCAAAATTAGAGTGTTTTGTACCACGTCTGTGAATAAGTATTATTCTAATTATGATTCGTTGCAACGGACATGAACATTGCTAGTATTTTCAACCATGCATTTTTTCCCTAGTATTCCATAGTTTCGAGTTTTCCATCAAGATAGTAGTCACTCATGGTTGATATTTACTTTCAATCATGTACACATATGCACTATGTAACTAGCCTTGCTTATAGCCTTCCAAAGCTTAACTTTCACTCCTACTTACAATATGTAGAGTATTTAACAAAAAACTACCACTTTCAACCAGCCCTAGGAAGAATCTATTGTACAAAAAATAGCAAAAAGATACCCAAAATTTCTTAATCCACGCCAAAAACTACTACCTAGTACTCCTACCGATTAGGTTCGTTTAAACCCATTTATGACAGGGTTGGCCCACACGTCCGTGCTGACGAGGCAGCTTAAACCAACACATTTTGTTTGACCGTTGACATGAGGGACCCACATCTGACCTTCCATCCTGTTATTCCCCCTCAAATCATTATTTTTCCTGAACATTACTTCAAATAGTACTGATGCATGTTCGTCGATGGCGCCGGTGAAGAGCGCGTTGGCCGCCGCACCGCTGGACGGGCCGGACGCCACGCTGGCCTCCGCACGGGTTGGCAGGCTGGCCCGAGCGTGACTCACGAGCAAGCAAGCCGCCGCGCTGGCCTTTGCTCGAGCCAGATTGCTGGACTTAGCACGACGCGCGCAAGCAAGCTGCCGCGTTGCCGTGCCAATCTAGCTAGCAAACCTTGCAGACAAGCAGCTGGATGGAGCTATCTTGGCTAGCTAGCGGATGCGAGCGCTGGACGGAGCTGCCATCCGGGCTGCCGCAACATGGGCTCGGCACCGCCAACGGTTTTGACCTCGCCTTCTGCTAGCGGCGGTAGCTGCGTCCCATGGCCGAGGATGACTAGGTGGACGGGCCGGAGGTAGGAGGTCACTCTAGGAATTTTGTTGGTAAGAGCATGTACAATGGTTGATAAGGTAGTCTTATCTTAAGTCTGCCACGTATGCAAGTGGTAGTAGTTTCTTGGCATTTTAGTGGTTTCTTGCATTATTAGGAGTTTCTTGTAAGGAACAATGTACATACTACCAGTGACAAAAGGCGATTCTAGGTTGCGTTGTACTCCAACGAGTGCTACTCATTTTGTGGGTTCGATCCCGGCCGAACGCATGGCGGCCTTTTTTAAAAAATAGTACTACTACACTTTGCTGCGAGGTAATATTTTACACGGGTAGTTTGAGTTTTGAAGTCAAACGAACGTGCGGCCCCACAATCTGGGTGCACTGGACAGCCTAGCCACGTGAATGGGTTTTCCTTCCCAGCATCCCGTGGCTCGCGTGCTCGCCCTAGCCGCACCTCGCTTGCAGCTTCCTTATCAGCTAGTAGCATATTTAAACTAGCGCCTCCCAATTAAGCTCGAGGAGCCGGAAAAGCCTGGCGGGGCATTGGGAACTGTGCAATATGGCTCTATACTACGTAAAGTGCTCTACTACTACTCTGTAGCTTGTGGCGTTGCACGCATGGACTTCACTCCATTATCGGCTCTACTATAAAAGAAATTCCTCTTGACGTGTTTTTTTTAAACGGAGGCAAAAGCTTTGCTTCATCTCATTCATAAAGAAGGAACTACTAACAAAGTTCGATGAGATCCATTACACCTCCATAAATGGAAGTGAAAAGCCTAGTCTCACTGTATCAAATAACTCAAATGTTCTGCCCCTGCAGTAACCGTCGTTGATAAACAGGCTACTAGTGTGTGCGTGAGAGGAGCGGCTAAGTAGGCCAGCTACGTGAGAGGAGCGGCTGAATAGAGCACCGAGAGTACCCACTAGGCCACTACGCAGGTGTACTTCCCCTGCATTGATAGTACAGTGATGGTTCTAGAGAACAGTAGTACCCTCCACTTCCAACTGTAGCTCCTTGGCCCTGAGATTCAAGAGTTCAAAACTGGTGCACTATACTAGACTAGACTAGAAGTACAGTACATCGCACTACTAGTTGAGAAAAGTGGTACTAGTACTGCTATAGTACGAGTACGTACTCCTCCGTCACATAATGTAAGATGTTTTTTGACACTAGTTGGCGTGTACAAAAAATGACAAAAACATACCCAAAATTTCTTAATCCACGCCAAAAACTACTACCTAGTGCCAAAATTTTCTTACTTGTGCTATTATTTACAGTATAATGCAATCCCATAACATTCCAGAATGCTAGTACTAGTAGTATAATAGCCTCACTCCTTCACTGAGGAACGATCTACAGTTGGAAGGGACGAGGCCCTGGGGTTACTACGCTCTTATATCCTCCTCACCAGTTCCCCTCCCCCCGAAGAGAAGGCAGTTCGTCGTTGCTCCCATGGATTCGCCAGGCGGTTCTCCTCCTCGTCGGGGCTGGGAGACCTTGGACGACGATCCTCTGGGAGAAATCGCATGCCGCTCCGACGTCCTCACCGCCACAAGACTCGGTGCTTCTTGCACCAACTTTTTCAAGACGCTGCTTAAACAAGCTTGGGAAAAGGCCATGTTTGTTGGTCTTTGTCGGTGTCAAAACCGGCGGATCTCGGGTAGGGGGTCCCGAACTATGCATCTAGGCGATGGTAACAGGAGACAAGGGACACGATGTTTTACCCAGGTTCGGGCCCTCTTGATGGAGGTAAAACCCTACGTCCTGCTTGATTGATATTGATGATGTGGGTATTACAAGAGTAGATCTACCACGAGATCAAGGAGGCTAAACCCTAGAAGCTAGCCTATGGTATGATTGTTGTTATTCTATGGACTAAACCATCCAGTTTATATAGACACCGGAGAGGGCTAGGGTTACACAAAGTCGGTTACAATGGTAGGAGATCTACATATCCGTATCGCCAAGCTTGCCTTCCACGCCAAGGAAAGTCCCATCCGGACACAGGACAAAGTCTTCAATCTTGTATCTTCATAGTCTTGGAGTCCGGCCGATGATGATAGTTCGGCTATCCGGACACCCCCTAGTCCAGGACTCCCTCAGTAGCCCCCGAACCAGGCTTCAATGACGACGAGTCCGACGCGTATATTGTCTTCGGTGTTGCAAGGCGGGTTCTCCTTCAAACTTCATGTTCCTGTCGAATAGTGTCCGGCTTACTTATAAATGTTGTGCTCCTTGGCTTCTACGTCCAATAATGGCCCTCTTCCACGTGTCGTATGAATGCGAAAAGCTAGGGTATTTTTACATTTTACCCCCTAGCCGTGCGAACGAGCCGCCTATAAGAGAGGCGAGGATCTAGATCCAACTCACACCATCCTCCTTCCGCAAGTACTCATCGAAGCGCCTCTGACAAAAATCCATTCTATCATGGATAGTCGACGCGGCTCCTCCTCTCGCGCTCCCAGCCCTCAGCCAGGAGATTGGGGGAGATGCTCAGTTCCACACAGCGAGCTAGTGGCGCACCAAACCGAGGGATATCTTACCCCAGCCTTCATGGTTCCGGTACGAGCCGGACTGGCCACCTTCAGGGGTGGAACGCTGTTGGAAATATGCCCTAGAGGCAATAATAAATTAGTTATTATTATTATATTTCCTTGTTCAATATAATCGTTTATTATCCATGCTATAGTTGTATTGATAGGAAACTCAGATACATGTGTGGATACATAGACAACACCATGTCCCTAGCAAGCCTCTAGTTGACTAGCTCGTTGATCAATAGATGGTTACGGTTTCCTGACCATGGACATTGGATGTCGTTGATAACGGGATCACATCATTAGGAGAATGATGTGATGGACAAGACCCAATCCTAAGCCTAGCACAAAGATCGTAGTTCGTATGCTAAAGCTTTTCTAATGTCAAGTATCATTTCCTTAGACCATGAGATTGTGTAACTCCCGGATACCGTACGAATGCTTTGGGTGCACCAAACGTCACAACGTAACTGGGTGGCTATAAAGGTGCACTATAGGTATCTCCGAAAGTGTCTGTTGGGTTGGCACAAATCAAGACTGGGATTTGTCACTCCGTGTAACGGAGAGGTATCTCTGGGCCCACTCGGTAGGACATCATCATAATGTGCACAATGTGACCAAGGGGTTGATCACGGGATGATGTGTTACGGAACGAGTAAAGAGACTTGCCGGTAACGAGATTGAACAAGGTATCGGGATACCGACGATCGAATCTCGGGCAAGTACCATACCGCTAGACAAAGGGAAATGTATACGGGATTGATTGAGACCTTGACATCGTGGTTCATCCGATGAGATCATCGTGGAACATGTGGGAGCCAACATGGGTATCCAGATCCCGCTGTTGGTTATTGACCGGAGAACGTCTCGGTCATGTCTGCATGGTTCCCGAACCCGTAGGGTCTACACACTTAAGGTTCGATGACGCTAGGGTTATAAAGGAAGTTTGTATGTGGTTACCGAATGTTGTTCGGAGTCCCGGATGAGATCCCGGATGTCATGAGGAGTTCCGGAATGGTCCGGAGGTAAAGAATTATATATGGGAAGTCCTATTTTGGCCACCGGAAAATGTTCATGATTTTTCGGTATTGTACCGGGAAGGTTCTAGAAGGTTCCAGAGTGGGGCCCACCTGCATGGGGGACCCACATGAACGTGGGTTGTGGGGTCAAGGCCCCACACCCCTGGTCAAGGCGCACCAAGATCCCCCTAGAAGGAATAAGATCATATCCCGAAGGGATAAGATCAAGATCCCTAAAAAAGGGGGATAACAATCGATGGGGAAGGAAATGATGGGATTTCTTTCCTCCCACCTTTGCCAACGCCCCAATGGACTTGGAGTGCAAGAAACCAGCCCCCTCCACCCCTATATATAGTGCGGAGGCGCATGGGAGCTACAGGCTTCCCCTGGCGCAGCCCTCCCCCTCTCCCAAGTACTCCTCTCCCGCGGTGCTTGGCGAAGCCCTGCAGGATTGCCATGCTCCTCCATCACCACCACACCGTCGTGCTGCTTCTGGACGGAGTCTTCCCCAACCTCTCCCTATCACCTTGCTGGATCAAGGCATGGGAGACGTCACCGGGCTGTACGTGTGTTGAACGCGGAGGTGCCGTCCGTTCGACACTAGGATCTCCAGTGATTTGGATCACGACGAGTACGACTCCTTCAACCCCGTTCTCTTGAACGCTTCCTCTTAGCAATCTACAAGGGTATGTAGATGCACTGTCCTTCCCCTCGTTGCTACTCTCTCCATAGATAGATCTTGGTGACACGTAGGAAAATTTTGAATTTTTGCTACGTTCCCCAACAAAAGCAGGCGGAGAGCGTCCCCAACCCTTGCAAAGGAGAGCGGGTATGCTTCGTCCCTTATCTAATAAGGGGACTCGGATTTCCCATACATCTGTTTCTCCGGGGGCTCCTAGAGTTCTACGGACTCCAGCTTCACCACCTTACACCTGCCTCCATTTTGCACATCGCGGGCTTTGTAGCTCTTTGCGAGCTGTTCTTGGGCATCGAGCCCCATTTCACGCTGTGGAAGAGATTGTTTTGCCTCGTACCCCGTTCTCACGAGGGGTCGATATATCAAGTGGGTGGAGCCAAAATATGGCACATCGCCGGGACCGGATATCTATCCAGCACCCCGAAGAAGGCATCCGAAGACTGGCCTTGGGAATGGTTCTACATGGAGGACGCCCCTCTGCTGGATCCAGTTCGGATCGGCTTCCCGGAGTTCAGCAATGCTCCCTTGAAGAAACGCCTGAGTTGGCGCCCGCGGAGCCGTCAACGGGAAGATGATGGGAGCGTCCATTATCTGATGGGCCGGATTAGGTTACTGGCCCACTCCGGATTGACCATGATTGGAATCATGGCCACGTGCATTATGCGAGGGGTGAAGCCGCTCCAATATAGGGGCCACCCTATGTGGGATTTCAACGGGGAAGATGACGCCACCCGTCATGGCCGCAGAGGGCCGGGCTCGGCCGCCGATCTCGTAAAGATCCTGTCCGGCTTGTACAAGGGGAGAAGGAGGACTTCCTCCGCACGAGTCCATTGAATGGATTCTCCATGAATAACCCTCGGAGCTGGGTAAGCGGATGTTTATCTATCCGATCCATATTTCCAAAGTCAAGTGTCTTACCTTGTGACTTTGACGCAGGAGCTGCGCCGGGACGTGGAGGGCATACAAAGCCTGACTCCACAGCCCGAGGATCCGGGATGATCCCTTGATCCGGCCTCCGAAGAGGATCCGGACATAAAGGTGGAGCTGATCGACGGGGTGTTCCACCAACTTAGCATGGACGATGTTCTAGTCGCCATTACGGCTGACTACCCCGATTTATTTCCGGCTTCCCAGGTGACTACGACCGGAGTCCTGACACCATCATTTGATCCATGCTCATTTCTGACCATCTTACACTGATGGTGCATCGCAGGAGGCGTCTTTAAGGCGGGAAGCTGAACCCGCGGCGGCTGACCAGCAAGGGTCAGTTCGGCCCAGCAGGCGGAAGAGGAGTGCGACGCGAATTGAAACGTCGCCGCAACGGTACATCGCACCGCTGTTTTTAAGGGAAGGATCCTTAGGAGGTATATTAACGCTCATGACTTTTCGAGGAGAAAGAGCGCTCGCCGGACAGTGTCCGGAGAGGTTGCCAATCAAGCCTCCGCCAGCCATGCTCCAACGCGTGGTCCGGAAGGGGAGGCGAACACAAGGCATGAGCCGGATGCTCCTCCAACGGAGGATGCCGACAAGCTGTCCGCCACCAGGTCTGAGGTGGAGAGCGCCATGAATCACAGGCGTCGCCGAACAATTCTTCGTGATGCGTGTTTCTCCCCGGAGGCGTTGAATGCCTTCAATGAGGGAGACGCGCACCTTCGTGCCGCTCAAGATGGTTTAACCAGAGCCACGAAGCAGTATGTGAGGGACATACGGGTAAGCAATTTTAATAGTTATATATGCCAGTAGCCCCCGAGACTTAAAATAGTTAAAATAACTGATTTAAGGATCATTTATTATGCAGGTTCTTACGGAGAAGAATACCCACCTGTCCCAGGAGCTTCAAGAGTGCAAGGCCCATCTTGAGGCCGCACTGGCCGCCACAGGGGGAGCTACAGAGACCCCAGCTGGTAATACATACTTCGAAAAGATAAGTAGTTAATAAAGTGCGGCGTGTGCGTAAATCTGACAATAATATTGCAGAGGGTGCCGGACTAGATCCGGACAAGCAACACCTACTGCGTCAGCTGAAGGCCGGCGAGAGGGTGCTTATGAAGGTGCAGGAGGAGAGGAACAAGCTCCAAGATGCCCACACCCAGCTAGGAGAAGAGCTGAAAGATGTTCGGGCCCAGCTGTCTGGCTCCGTGAAGGAGAATCAGCGGCTTCGTCGCGGCATTTATAGTAAGTGCTTGAGCAAACTCCTTTGAAAAGAAGAGTTCGCGAGGAAGTCGATTGACAGAAATGTGTCTTTAGGTGTGCTCACAGGTCGCCCTGCGGAGGGAATGCCCGGTTCAACGGGTGACCAACTCCCCGATCTGATGCAACTGCACGAATATGTTCGGCCAGCGATGAGTGGCGTCGCCCAGGCCTTATGGCCGTCCGTCTCCCTACCTGAAAGCCTTAAAGGGCTTGCCGAGAAGCTTCAGGGAGCACGGCAGCGCTTCCGTCTGTGGAAGATATCGGCCTGCCGTCAAGGCGCCAGGGAGGCCTGGGCCATGGTGAAGACGTGGTACAAGAAGGCGGACCCGAACCGCATGGCCGAGGTCGGACCTGCGGGGCCCGATGGGAAGGAGATCCCTGTGAGCTTAATGTACGACCAAGTAGAGTTGGCCGCGAAGTATTCCCAACAGGACTGTAAATTAGACAGCCAGTTAGACGGGATTGAAGAGGAGTACAATCAGTCAATTTGACAATGTATTTTAAAATGACATGTAAAATGCCTTCTAGCTGGATTGTAGATCATTTGTCTTTGCCGACCTATTCGCTTCAACCTCGGGACCTTAGAGTCCAGAGTGTGTCCGAATACCTTCTCAGTTATGAAAAAACCGGGGCATGCATGGAGACCAAGCGTAGGGGTCATTAGTGCTTTATCAGACAAGTGCCCAACTAGTTATGTTATATTACATGGTTAGTAAGAAACATCTTCCAGGGAGAATAGTTCCATTAGGGGTTCCTTTCCCTGGGAGGCATGCCCTAAGGTCCATGCCCATACTGCGAAGAGAGCAGAAAAAACATCTGGGGGCAGATAAGTTAAATAAGTAATAAATCATCTTTCAAGTCACTGACCGAATATTCCCTTAAGAACACTAGCTTTCGGCTTCACCCAGTCTGAGGTACACATCCGGCTGACCCGGCAGTAACAATCGCAGAGGTGCTCCCTTTACCTCCTAGCCGAAAAATCGGGAACGTAGGGGTAAGCACAGGAGCCAGGCAACCCAGCTTGGCCAAAACTTAAGTCATATCGATGCATATAATGGTGAATAAAAGGTACATGCGGAAGTATGACACATGTGTTGGGCATGAAGCCCGTATAAATAAGCTTCTGTTAAAGAAGCCCCCAGGTATAATGAGTGCTAGGAGCACATCAAGTGTGTGCGAACAATGCGCAAATCAGCCTATCAAAGGCTTTTACTAAAAAAAAGTGAGAATAAGGAGGGGGACAAGAGACAGTGAAAATGTAAAAGGTGGACGGAGGACGGAGACAAACTCTGAGTCCGGCGTTAGGCACAGAATCTTCGGAGATGGGCTGCGTTCCATGGGTTCGGCTCGAGTCGGTTGTCAGATGCGTTACATAGACGGTATGCTCCGCCAGTCAGGACTTGGTCGATGATGAAGGGACCTTCCCACTTGGGCTTAAGTTTGTCCTTTTTCTTGTCCGGCAGGCGTAGAACAAGTTCGCCAACATTGTAAGTTTTGGCCCGTACTTCTCTGCTTTGGTATCTTCGAGCCTGCTGCTGATAGAATGCGGAACGAGCTTTTGCCACGTCCCACTCCTCCTCTAAGGCGTCCAAACTTTCCTACCGATCCAACTCGACTTCTCTTTCTTCGTACATGCGCACGCGTGGTGAGTCATGAATTATATCGCAGGCAGAACTGCCTCTGCGCCGTACACCATAAAAAATGGTGTGAATCCAGTAGTGCGGTTTGGCGTGGTCCGCAGCCCCCAGAGTACGGAGTGGAGCTCCTCTACCCAGTGCGTGTTAGATTCCTTGAGGGACCGCACTAGTTTGGGTTTGATGCCGCTCATGATTAGACCATTTGCTCATTCGACTTGACCGTTAGTTTGGGGGTGATAGACTGAAGCGTAGTCGAGCTTGATGCCCATATTTTTGCACTAGAGTTTAACCTCGTCGGTCGTGAATTTCATGCCGTCATCAGTGATGATGCTGTGGGGGACACCATAACGGTGTACTACCCCGGATATGAAGTCTATCATGGGTCCGGATTCGGCCGTTTTAACTGGCTTGGCCTCTATCCATTTGGTGAATTTGTCCACCATGACCAATTGGTATTTTTGCTTGTGGGTTCCCCCTTTAAGGGGTCCAACCATATCAAGCCCCCTGACCGCGAACGGCCAGGTGATGGGTATAGTTTTGAGGGCGGTGGGTGGCATGTGGCTTTGATTAGCAAAGAGCTGGCAACCGACGCATCGTTGGACTAAGTCCTGAGCATCTGCACAGGCAGTTGGCCAATAAAATCCTGTACGGAAGGCCTTGCCTACAAGGGCCCGGGCTGCGGCGTGGTGCCCACCGAGTCCAGCGTGAATTTCAGCCAGGAGATTTCGCCCTTCCTCTTCGGAGATACACCTTTGAAGGACTCCGGTTGTGCTTTTCTTATAAAGTTCTCCCTCATGGACCTTGTAGGCTTTAGATCGCCGAACTATGCAGCGGGCCTCATTTTGGTCTTCGGCGAGTTCCTGCCTAGTTAAGTAGGCTAGGAATGGTTCCGTCCACGGGGCGATTACTGCCATTATTTCGTGGGCTGAGGGCTTGGCGTCAAAGTCTCCATTTACTTGGGATATTGCGAGGTTTGAATCCCCGCGAACCTCTAGGCGTTGAATGTCCATGGAGATGGCCATCCGGAGACCATGTAGAAGGGCCTCGTATTCGGCTGCATTGTTGGCGTCCGTGTACATTATTTGAAGTACGTATCGGACTGTATCTCCGGTTGGGGACGTTAAGACGACGCCAGCCCCCAAGCCGGCCAGCATTTTAGAGCCGTCAAAGTGCATAATCCAATTGGAGTATGCGCCGTACTCTTTAGGGAGTTCGGCTTCAGTCCATTCGGCGACGAAGTCAGCCAAAACTTGTGACTTTATAGCTCGCCGCGGTTTGTAGGTTATATCGAATGGTAAAAGCTCAATGGCCCATTTTGCAATCCTGCCCGTTGCGTCACGATTGTTTATGATGTCGTTGAGAGGTACTTCGGAGGCCACTGTTATCGAACACTCTTGAAAGTAGTGTCGCAGCTTCCGGGATGCCATGAACACCGCGTACGCTATCATTTGATAATGTGGGTACCGGGACTTACATGGAGTTAGGACAGTGGATACGTAGTACACTGGTTTTTGAAGAGGGAATTTGTGCCCTTCTGTTTCTCGTTCGACGACGAGCATCGCGCTTACAACTTGATGTGTTGCCGCGATATATAACAACATCGGTTCGCCCAAGTTGGGCGCGGCCAGGACCGGATTTGTTGCCAGTATGGCCTTTATGTCTTCGAGTCCGGCTGTGGTAGCATCCGTCCATTCGAAGTGTTCGGTGCGCCTGAGGAGGCGGTAGAGGGGCAATGCCTTTTCTCCCAAATGGGAGATGAAGCGGCTTAGGGCCGCCACGTATCCAGTCAATTTTTGTATTTGATTGAGGTCTTTTGGGATGTCCAATTGTGACAGAGCTCGGATCTTGGCTGGGTTTGCTTCAATTCCTCTACCGGATACAATGAAGCCCAAGAGCTTTTCGGCTGGTACGCCGAAAACGCATTTTTCCGGGTTAAGCTTAATGTCATATGCTCGGAGGTTGTCGAATGTGAACCTCAAATCGTCTATTAGAGTTTCGACATGTTTGGTTTGGACGACCACATAGTCTATGTATGCCTCCACAGTTTTGTCGATCTAGGTAGCCAGACATGTCTGAATCATGCGCTGATATGTTGCGCCGGTGTTTTTAAGTCCGAAGGGCATTGTGTTGAAGCAGAATGGTCCGTATGGAGTAATGAATGCCGTTGTGGCCTGGTCTGTTTCCGCCATCTTGATTTGATGGTATCCAGAGTATGCGTCGAGGAAACACAATGAATCGTGCCCCGCGGTAGCATCGATGATTTGGTCGATGCGGGGGAGAGGGAAAGGATCCTTTGGATAGGCCTTATTAAGGTCTTTAAAATCCACACAAAGGCGCCATGATTTGTCCTTTTTTGGTACCATTACCAGGTTTGCTAGCCAGTCCAGATGTTTTATATCTCTGATGAATCCGGCTTCCAATAGTTTGGCTAGCTCCTCTCCCATTGCCTGTCTTTTGGGTTCGGAAAATCGTTGAAGAGCCTGTTTGACTGGCTCGAATCCTTTTAGGATATTTAGGCTGTGCTTTGCCAGCCTGCATGGGATTCCTGGCATATCTGAAGGGTGCCAGGCAAAAATGTCCCAATTTTCCCGAAGGAATTCTCGTAGTGCGGCTTCTACATTAGGGTTTAATTGTGCCCCAATGGAGGCTGTCTTTGTGGGGTCCGTAGGATGGACCTAGAATTTGACTATTTCGTCTGCTGGTTTGAAAGACGTGGACTTAGATCTCTTGCTTAGTATCACATCGTCCCTATTCACCGTGGAGCGTAGTGCCGTGAGTTCTTCTGCCGCTAGTGCTTCAGATAGTGCCTCTAGGGCTAGTGCGGCTGTCTTGTTTTCGGTGCGGAGTGCTATGTACGGTTCACTGATCAGAGTGATGATTCCATTGGGCCCGGGCATTTTGAGCTTCATGTACCCGTAATGGGGTACGACTTGGAAAATTGTGAACGCCTCTCGCCCTAATAGAGCGTGATATCCGCTGCTGAACGGGGCCACTTGGAACGTGACTTCCTCGGACCTGTAGTTGTCCGGTGAGCCGAACACCACATCTAGTGTGATTTTTCCTGTGCAGCGTACTTCCCAACTAGGGATTATTCCTCTAAAGGTTGTGCTGCTTCGCTCAATGCGGCTCCAGTCTATTTCCATTTTTTGGATAGTTTCCTCGTAGATGAGGTTTAATCCGCTGCCACCATCCATGAGTACCTTGGTAAGACGAAAGCCGTCCACTATGGGACTGAGGACCAATGCGGCTGGTGCTCGGGCTCTTCAGAATTTAGGTTCGTCGCTGGCATTGAAGGTGATAGGCGTGTCGCTCCATGGATTTGTTGTTGCTACTTGGTAGAATTCGGCGAGGCTGCGGATTGTTCGTTTCCGCATATTATTTGATGCGGAAGTCTCGAAGACTGTTGATACCGTACTGGTGCTGTTGGGCTGGTTGTCCGGGGCTAGAAGCCCTTCGCCACTTTTGGCCACCTGCTGTAGTGTCCAACATGCCCGGAGGATATGTGTTGGAGTGGCGCCTTCTGCATTATGGATTTTGCAGGGTTCGCTGAGCCATTCTTCCAGTACGGTTCCGTACCCTTTGGGGGGGTTTTGCTTTTTGGTTTTTGACCCAGGTGCTGTAGCGTGGTGCACCCTTTTATTCCGGACTAAGGTTGTGTTTAGGGCCGGATTGTCCCAAAATCTAGTTTCGGTTTTCCAGGCACTCTCCATCGCACAGTATTTTCGTACTATGGTCGCCAGGTCGGTGAAGCGCGTGACCTCGCGAAAACTTATGGCATTCATGATTCCCTTGTCAGTGCAATTATTGCAGAAAATAGAGATTGCGCTTTCCTCATGGCAGTCCTTTATCCTGTCCATAACCAGGAGGAATCTAGCCCAGTAATGATGTACTGTTTCATCGGGCTCTTGCCGTATTTGAGATAGATCGCTTGTGTTTGGGTGGGCGGGTGGAACTAAATTCGGAGCCCCGCCCAATCTGAGGCTCAAAGGCCGAGGAATTTCCGGATTTGGAAGCTTGGATTGCTGGAGACCGTCCAACGAATCTAGTCCGCTGCCTGACTTTAGGTTTAGTACTCGATTGACGTCCGTCCCTCCGCGGGAATCCGGTGTGGAGGGATCGGGAATCCGGACATAACTGGTTCTTAACATAGGGGAAGAGTCGCCGCGTTGTTCTTCTACCACAGCAACATGGTGGGTAGCTTGGGGAGAGTTAATTTCTCTCAGATCGGTTTTAAGCCCAATCTGATCGTAGTCTGTAGCGACTCCCAGGGCGGCGATGCGATCCAAGAGCTCATTTACGGAAGAGAGCTCCATCGGATCTAGCTGCTCGGCGAATTCCGAGTTGATTCGGAGATCGCTTTTGATGACCCGAGAGGTCATCGTCGAAGCGGTCGCCGGATAGCTTGACCGGCGGCCAAAGCTCCTTTGGCAATGGTACTGTCTTTAAAGACGGGAGGAGGCATCCTTCCTGATTGCGACGGCATAGAGGAACTCTCAATGAAAGCACCAATGTCGGTGTCAAAACCGGCGGATCTCGGGTAGGGGGTCCCGAACTGTGCGTCTAGGCGGATGGTAATAGGAGACAAGGGACACGATGTTTTACCCAGGTTTGGGCCCTCTTGATGGAGGTAAAACCCTACATCTTGCTTGATTGATATTGATGATGTGGGTATTAAAAGAGTAGATCTACCACGGGATCAAGGAGGCTAAACCCTAGAAGTTAGCCTATGGTATGATTGTTGTTATTCTACGGACTAAACCATCTAGTTTATATAGACACGGGAGAGGGCTAGGGTTACACAAAGTCGGTTACAATGGTAGGAGATCTACATATCCATATCGCCAAGCTTGCCTTCCACGCCAAGGAAAGTCCCATCCGGACACGGGACGAAGTCTTCAATCTTGTATCTTCATAGTCTTGGAGTCTGGCCGATGATGATAGTTCGGCTATCCGGACACCCCCTAGTCCAGGACTCCCTCAGTCTTCCATGCGTCCTCAAGGAGAAGGTTCTTCTATGGGACAATCCTTCAAACAGTCCACCGCTCCCTGGCCATGGTTGCACGTTGACTCCCCTAGAGTTGCCGACGTTGAGAGGTAGTCGGATTTTGTCTGATGAGCAGGTTAGTAATGGAGTTTGATCATGTAGTACTTAGTTATTCCATTTCCATTCCATAATTTCTCCGCTGCCCACCGTCTTATATATAGGTCTGGGTCGGTGCCAACGAAGATTGGCTTGCATACCTCCGGCCGGATACCACCATCATTTTGCACAACATCCACAGCAGTGCGGCCGTTCCGGTAGACCCCTTCTCCACCATTGGGATCGGCCTTCCGGACTGGCTGGGCTTGAATACGTACGATGATGCCTACATGAGATTGAAGAAGATAGCAATTGCGGACCCGCCGACAAAGCTACGCGGCTACGACGATTACTATCTCATCGCGGTGTTCGACATAAGGATTGCCATCAATGCAAGACGTATTAACGGCAGAGGCTGGCGCATGTTGGCGGCGGCAGATTTGTACCCCTACATGTTCGAAGACGTCGTGCGCCATCTAGGCCGCATCTTCGTGGTGACAAGCTAGGGGACTTGTTTCATCTGGTTCCATCCTACGGTACGGGAGATTACAAACGGAATGCACAAACCATCATTTGCATCCCTAACGGTACTCCATTATTTTGCAGGGACCAGTCATCCCCCGATCAAAATAAGATCGTCGATCCTGGATGTGCATTTGCATCTGTGATTCCGTCTAACCTGGAACGTTGTAGCTGACTTTGGCATATTGGGATCAACTATCTTAGCAGTCGTTACCCATGGTACCACTCATGTGCAACATGGTCACACAATCTACCACGATCGGACCATCACCATCTACCTAGGTATTCCAGTTTTTAACCCTCTTGCCTTCTCTTTCAATGTTGTACTAGTAGTATACTTAGTAGTACTAGTAGGAGTACTTTTTACCTTGGAGGACGCGTATAGCTAGCTAGGCCCTTGAAGACTTGAACCCAATAGCTGCCACCATTTTTGTTTTTCCATGTCTTACTATCTCATCCATGTAGCCAAGAGTGGCTATATATAATAAGCCGGTTATTTTACTTCCTCTATACAGGAATAGTACTATTTGCTGCACAGTATTACTGACCGCCATATTTGAGCACATCATTATTATGCATGGACCTTGACTATGTACGTCACCATGTGTCCAGATCTGGGATGCCGCGTGTACTAGATGAACGGCGCTGAGTTCGGCCCCCGTGATGCTATGTGGGTGCCGAGGAACACTCTTGGAGAGTACTCGCTTTTTCATCAGGGACAGCTACCCCATTGTGAAGTGGATGCCACCTTCCATGCACGACACGGAAGGCCTGCTATTCATGAAGCATGGTTGTGTCTTCAGTGCGCACTGCCGGATGAACGACATGCTGGGACACGCTATCCCTGATTTATGCCACTTCAGCTTGGACGAGTCTCCATTGTGTGGAACCGGACTAGAAAGCTGCGACAATGATTCCCGTTGCCCACCGCTATGGATCGTGCCATCCATGAAGGACACCTGGGACTGGAACCTGGAGGAGGACATGCATGTAGCCCATCTATAACGTGTAATTGGAGTACGGTAATTGTGAACGGTAGCACTGTGAATATATGTAGACTAGTCGTGCACAAATTTATCACATGAATTGGAGATGAACTTGTGTGGCATACTAGCATTTTTCCTTTAGAATTTATTACTAGTAAATGTATTATGTGTACGTGCAACTTGTGTGGTTGTTGCATTGGCTCCAACATGCTCTTTGAGAAAAAAAGGTGGCACAGCTTTGGATATACATGACGTGGCGGCATCATACAGTAGCATCGTTCACTATAGTTGTAGTACACTCCTACTAGGACGACAACTCCTATAAAACCTTGCGCTTGGCTCTTTGCCTCTTCGGGAGGTTCAACAGTTCGTACTCATGTGAACCTTGCACTTGGCTCTTCGCCTCTTCGGAAGGTCCAACAATGATGATACTACAGTACAATATGCTTCTGGCAATTTGACACCGATTGAACTGCTGCACGTCCACCGCGAGGGCGAGGGCGAGGGTGAGGGAGAGGGAGAGGGCGCTGTAGTCAAAACCCTCTCCTCGTCCTGCGAACCACCGCGCGCGTGGGCGAGGGAGAGGCATAGTAAGCAAGCTTCTCCTCGTTCGGCGAGTTGACGGGACACATCAAAGCAGTACTGGTACTAGTAGTAGTCCATACCGCGTCCTTTCCGATTAATATGGCTTAATTTGAAACGAGAAAAATATACTGGCGGTCAACGTATGTAACACTACTCTCTTTACGGTCACTATATATACTTTTGCGGCGATTATACGATCACTAGCTCATCGTAGAGCACCGTATTGCACCCTACTGACCGACCACATAGTCGACGTGGCACTTTATTGACTGGTTAAATTGTCACTTGTTTTCTGGGTCCCACCTGTTAGTTGGCAGAGCAAAGAAATCAGTTAAACAAAACTTTACGCAGGCGCAACACGAGTCCAACCCTTGCGCGCGAACCGCCCTGGCTCTGTATGTGAGTGCATGCACGTGTCCTCCCTTGGTCTTCCAACAAAGAGTGTACATCGGCTATAAAACAAAGAGTGTAGTACATGATGTACATCTACAATTCCAATGCATTTAGCCTTTAATCTAAATCGATATTGATTGACTAATGCACCAACTTGTGCTGTAGGTATAGGCTACATGTCTATCCTTAATTACAGCATGCAACGGCCTTCATTTAATCTTCTTATCTCAATGGTCGCATGCACACATAAGTCTGCTACTTTTGGGCGTTAATTATGCCCTGGTCAATGTGTAAATCTCTAAATGTACAGTCTTTCACGGACATATGGAGTAGGTTGAGCACTTGAGCGTGAGCGTGTGTGTTGCGTCGTGTGCTGTGTGCCGCATGGGTGCGTGAGTGTTGCGTGCGTCCATGTGTACATTTGAGTGTTGCATGTTGCATCCATGCATGCATGCATGGGGCTTACTCCCTCCCATTGACATGTTCATATTTCAAGCTTCCTTTGTTCCCTCCATATAGTGATACTCCCTCTGTTCCCAAATAGTACGGAGTAAAATCCTCCCTCTGTTCCCAAATACGGAGTATTTGTCTTTCTACAAATTTCAACAAGTGACTAGGTACGGAGCAAAATGAGTGAAGTGAGCATAGAGGCATAGGGATACTGTAGAAAGGAAGTCCTCGTGATCCATTATTCCCCATCTCGGTCAGAGAGAACTATTCAACTAGTCTTCGCAGTGAAGTGACAATACACGCAGCAGCAGATGGGACACGTAATTAATAAGCTGAACCAGCGTGTTGTTGCTACTAAATCAGCCTTACCCAGTACTGCCATCATGTGTGCCAGTAGAGCACGCTTCCACAAATATGCCTACGCACCTATGTCCTCCGTTAACTGACATATGGGCCCTCTTTTGGTAGACCCACATGTCATCGGTGTAACTATTTACACTCCGAAGGACGGTATATCCTGGTAGTAGTAGTAGTAGAATTGAGATTTAATGCACTTTCTTCCCCGTCTTTCACTCTTCTTCCTCCTCTCTTCTTCTTCCTCCTCTCTTCCCCATCGTCGGCCGCACACCATTTACTCCCGCTCACTGCTCGCCCGCCCGCACCATCTTCCTTGGTAGCTCACGCGTACCATATCCCCCCGCTCACTGCTCGGCCACATGAGGAGAAGCTTCTTCGCTCGCCCACTCGAATCCACTTCCCCGCTGGCTCGCAGGCACCGAAAATCCCAATGGCAAAACCGACTGACACGCAGAGCCGCGATTGGAATTCCCTCCCCGATGTTCTCTTGGAGCAGATCTGTAGTCGTATGGACCTACTCAGCACCGTCTGTCTGGCCGCATGCTCGGTGTCTTTGTACCATCTACTCGTCTGCAACCGGCCGGCTCTTTTCAAGACACCCTGCTTGCTGATGCCCGATCCTCGCAGGTGGCCCAGACACCGACTTGACGATCCTACGGAGGTTGCCGTGGTGCCCCTTGACATGCTACCACTACCCGTCCACCTGTCCTTCATGCGCAGCCACTACTGGGCGAGCATGAAGGCCAACTGGATCGTCCTCATCCACCACACCGGTAGTCCGTCGCGTCTCGTGGATATGTACACCCAGCGAGAGATCACCCTTCCATCGTTGGATACCGCCGCCATTGAGCCTCGCGTCCCGCCGGACACTCCTGCCTACTACGCACGAGACGCGTCAAGCTTTTGGCTCGACCTCTGTTTGCAGAAAGTTGTAATCTGCAAAGTGCCCACACCATCAGAAGACTACATGGATTACAAGCTCATTGCCTTGTTCAACATGGGATTAGTCTATCTGGAATCCGATCGCCATACATGGTTATGGCTCATCATCAATCCTGTTGAGGCAACATTTCTGTCTGATGCTATAGTGCACGATGGCATCGTTTACACGGTCGACACACAGATTGGCTGCCTATACTAGTGGAATCTGTCGTCGTGTAATTGTTCTATCTCATCGCATCTTTAACTTATGAATACAACTTCCTGTTCATTTGTTACAAATTTAGAATGCATAGCATGTCTATAACCACATCATTGCTATATGTTCCTCTCATTTCCTAGATTTTTATGACCACACATGTTATTGTTAGAGTTGATATGAGAACAATTGGCATCTAATGATTGTTAGAATACATATTATGAGCATAACATCATGATTGCTATATGTTACTCTCGTTTACAAGATTTTTATAACAACGCATGTTATTGCTTAGAGTTGATATGAGAACAGTAGTAGTAAGTACTATGGTAGAATATGAGTAGGCGTTGTCATAGCTGTTTTCCTCTCATTGTTACATGATGTTTGAACCATGACATATCGCTAGAATATGAAAGCCATTGGCTTTTTTTAACTTGGGGTATGATTATGACCACGACATTGCAATTCTCTATCTATGATATGTGTCACTGTTATAATAATCTTAATTCCACACATACTCTGAACATGATTGCTTATTTTTGTCCTTTTGGTCTCCAATTTGAATTGTTGCAGCAGACGCAAATGCGCTAGGCTTCACGATTCCAGGACCTGGAATCATACCAGCCGATGGGTGGTGGTTTATCGCTCATTCAGCTGACGGCGGTCATTTGATGCTCATTCGCACGTACCAAATTGACCAAACCATTACATCAAACCACATGCAGTACAATGCGTGGGGCGTTCGTGACATTGATGGCTATGGCTGCTTCGTGTTCGAGAAAGATCACAGCTCCGTTGGGCCATGTGTATTCAACTGGAGGCAGGTTTATAGCCTCGGCAACCACTCCTTGTTCCTCGGGCTCAATTATCCGATCGTCCAACCAATCATCGACCATATCACTGGTGATGATTATTGTGCTATACAACTTCCATTCGTGAGGGGGGGGGCTGTGTTTACACATCATACCATGGGTTTCATGAATCACCATATCCAGAGATTTGTCGACATAGCTTGTTGCCAGATAATCTTTAGTGTGTGAAAGGCATCAAGCTTCCATGTGATGGATGGCTTTTGCAAACCCGACATGCGGCGATGTGGTTCATGCCAACAGAAAATATGCACAACTTGATTCGTGCTGATATCTAGACTGAGCCATGTATTCTGCTGCTGTAGCACGACCCTCTTTTGTTGGATATTATGTATGTTGTTAGTTTGAAGCACTCCTCTGGTTTGAAGGATAGATACCTTCCTGGGATCAAGTGTATCCTAACTCACCTGCGTAGGATGTACTGATAATGATGATGGAGATGCTGTGCAGAAGCCATATATATACATATATATCAGTTAGGCTTCAAGTGCGTACTTGTTAGTTAAACCTATGTATAAATTGTGACACTAAATATGACTAGTAAGTAGTACAGTAGCAGTACTAGTATACGTCGGTCAAATTATTCATCATGTCCACACATTGAATTGATGTGACAACACACTGCGCATGAGGTGACACAAGAATCCCGGCGGTGTGTTCGGGTATTCTGGACTTCAGATTTGGAGTACCACTTATCTGTCGAAATCTTTCATCATTCACTTAAAACAGTCGATTGATCATACATTGAGTACCATATAACTGGATATGCCAAATTGAGTGTTGACGGCGCGAGATTTCAGTCTCTCATCGATTTGTTCATACCAACCATCGACAGCGAGCACGGCATATGCCACACCCAACCTGAGAAACTTCCAGGTAAGACACCGATCGGCCGTCTACTTGCACAAACATATTCCTTTGTTTATAGCTCTATTTTTCTTTTTAGATGCAAACCTGGTGAAGCAATTACAATTTGACAGTTAATAAAAAGTGAAACAAGTGACTGCAACATGCCAAAGATGTTATGAAAATGCCAACTAGGTACACTAAAACCTGTATTCCACAATACTGCAGGTATCACACTAAGTGGCCTAAGGAAGCATTTCTTCCAGCGCAATTCCAGGGCGTTCAAAAGGGGCACGTTGACGCGTCGCAAGATACAGTCGGAGTGCGGCATGCACGCGATGTGGCACAAGACCGGCAATACCTTGCCGGTGATGGTCAACGGCCGACAGACGGGCAGCAAAAAAGGTTCTGGTGCTGCACACCAACAAGAACTTCGACCAGCAAAGGACCAACTAGGTGATGCACCAGTACCACCTCGGGGACCTGGAGCAAGAGAAGGAGCGGGAGCTGGTCCTCTGCAAGATTTTCTACCAGACGAACACTAGGGCCAGGAGTAAAAAGATTATAAGTTAGTTTGGTATTGGTAGTTGTACTACCTTATCGTCCGCAAGTTGGTATTGTTATTAACGATCTTTTGGTATGAATTTGCATTTTCTTCCAACCATCATGCCGAGGGTCGACGTGGATATAAAGCTGAATCATTTGTTTCGAAATGAATTTTCAGACACCTGATTTTTATTTGATGGGTAGCATAAGCACCCGCCGTTCGGATTCCCAGTTCTCCATTTTTTCGAAACAAGTGCATGCACTTATTATCACGATAAAAAACAATATCCGTGCTGCATCCCAGTTATCAGTCTGTACTTGCATAATTCTCTCGTTTATTGAGAATGTATATTGTTTTTTCAGGTCGAGCAAGTTTCAACTGGGCTATAGATCCTGGGCAATGGGGCACAAAGATCCAGCAGGTATCTACTGGCCTCTGGCCCGCCAGTGTTAGTTATATTTTGTCTTACAACATCTGCATGCAGTTTTTTTACTGAATCAAATACACAACCCAGTTCTATTTTTCTCTTGAAACGCATGTCCTACATCCGTTTTCTAATCTCTACCTATAGTTTTACTAGTTCATATACACGTATCATTATATTGAAAACGCATAAAATTCCCTTTTCATATTTACATCCTTATTTTTGTTGTTTTTTCCCACCCAGCACTGATTTTTTTACCACTGGTTTTCCCTTAAACGAACTCAATTGTCCCACGTCTTATTTGCTTACAAAAACAAAACAATTTTTTTGGCAAATCAATAAGTTCTTAAAAAATGTTTATCATTTCGAGATTACAACAGTTCGGACTCCTCCGAAATATGCAAAATAAGGTTGAACTTTTTGACCGTGGTCCTGGGCAAAAAATGGGTTGTAATAGATTACTTAAGAATTAGCAAATGGGCTGCAAATTATAAAAAATAGCAAATGGGCTTTATGTTGTCTACCACAGATTTGGAGGCTAACTTGTGGGCCTACTAAGTTCATGCGTACACAAGGTTTCTCAAAAAAGAAACTTAGTCAACAATCGACTCTACGAGTGTCAGACCGTTAGATGTCAATCTAACAACAATCGTGCTTCTTCAGTCTCTGATCTTCCTGCCCCAGCCACCCAAACTAGCGCCGTCGGAACCGCCTGCTCCTGCCTCCCGTGGCCAGCAGTGCTGCCGGGCAGGCCTCACGGCCCCATCATACTCGCATCCCTGGCCTGTCTATCCCTCTACTCACCCACACCTCCTGTTATTTTCCGGCAATGATAGCCGGACCAGTCAACCCTCGTACTCTCCACCGCGTGGGCAACCACTGTCGTGTCTTCCCCGACTCCGTGTCGTTCCCTTCGTAGGGCTCGCCGTCGTCCACCACCCTAGTGCTCTTGGCGCGGCGTGGTCAATGATGTCCATCCAACGGCCGTAGTGCTTCTTCAACCTCTGGTCTTCTTGCCCCAGCCGCCCAAAGCAGCACCGGTCGTGTCGCATGCTCCTGCCTCCCATGGCCGGCTGTGCTGCCGTGGAGGCCACATCGTCCCCATACTACTTCCACCACTGGCCAAGCCATCCCTCCACTCATCCACTCCCCCTGTTATTCTGCGGCGACGGCAGCCTCACACCGCAGCCGAACCAGTGAACCCTCGTACTCCTCTCCGCATGGGCATCCACTGCCACGTCTTCCCCGTCTCCGCGTCGTCCCATTCCTAGGCCTCGCCGTCTCCTACATCTTGAGCTTGCATTGGTTTTCCTCAAAGAGGGAGAGGGTGATACAGCAATTGTAGCGTAAGTATTTCCCTCAGTTTTTGAGAACCAAGCTATTAATCTAGTAGGAGGCTCCTCAAAAGTCCCACGCACCTACACAAACAAACTGAGAACTCGCAACCAACGTGATAAACGGGTTGTCAATCCCTTCACGGCCACTTGCGAAAGTGAGATCTAATAAAGATAGTAAGATAAGATAAATATATTTTTGTTATTTTATAATATAGATGCAAAAAGTAAAGATGCAAATTAAAGTAGATTGGAAGCAAATATGATAAGAGATAGACCCGGGGGCCATAGGTTTCACTAGTGGCTTCTCTCAAGATAGCATAAGTATTACAGTGCGTGAACAAATTACTGTCGAGCAATTGATAGAAAAGCAAATAATTATGAGATTATCTAGGCATGATCATGTATATAGGCATCACGTCCATAACAAGTAGACCGACTCCTGCCTGCTTCTACTACTATTACTCCACACATCGACCGACTCCTGCCTGCATCTAGAGTATTAAGTTCATAAGAATAGAGTAACATATTAAGCAAGATGACATGATGTAGAGGGATAAACTCAAGCAATATGATATAAAACCCATCTTGTTATCCTCGATGGCAACAATACAATACGTGCCTTGCAACCCTTTCTGTCACTGGGTAAGGACACCGCAAGGTTGAACCCAAAGCTAAGCACTTCTCCCATGGCAAGAAAGATCAATCTAGTAGGCCAAACCAATCTAATAATTCGAAGAGGCTTGCAAAGATAACTCAATCATACATAAAAGAATTTAGAGAAGATTCAAATATTATTCATAGATAAACTTGATTATAAACCCACAATTCATTGGATCTCGACAAACACAACGCAAAAAGAGTTTACGTCGAATAGATCTCCACGAGAGAGGGGGAGAACATTGTATTGAGATCCAAAAAGAGAGAAGAAGCCATCTAGCTAATAACTATGGACCCGTAGGTCTGTGGCAAACTACTCACAACTCATAGGAGGGGCAAGGATGTTGATGTAGAGTCCCTCCATGGTCGATTCCCCCTCCGGCAGAATGCCGACGAAGGCTCCAAGATGGGATCTCGCGGATACAGAAGGTTACGGTGGTGGAAATTGTGTTTCGTCTGCTCCCTAGATTTTTTGGGGTACGTAGGTATATATAGGAGGAAGAAGTACGTCGGTGGACGCCCGAGGGGCCCACGAGACAGGGGCGCGCCCTACAGGGGGGGGAGCCCTCCTATCTCGTGGGAGCCTCGGCTGCTTCTTGACTTGCACTCCAAGTCGTCTGGATCACACTACAGGAAACAGGAAATTTGCCGTCTGTGGATTACAGACGGCAAAGACCTAAATCCAGACGGCAAAGATTTTGCCGTCAGGAAGCAGACGGCAAAGTCAGACGGCAAAGATTAGTCGGCAAAGAATACTTTGCCGTCAGCTTTTTATCCGACACACGGCAAAGAATTTGCCGTCAGCTGAACCTTCTTTGCCGTCAGCCTTATAAATCACAGACGGCAAAGAGAAGTAATTTTGCCGTCAGCCACACTACAACTTTGCCGTCAGCTCCTCACGTCTTTGCCGTCAGCCTCATACATCACAGATGGCAAAGAAAGCGGTCAAAATAAAAAAATAACAGTGGCGTTGCTCCCAAGCTATGGGCAACGCATGCAAGTGCACTGCCCTATCTAATCTTTCTTCATTCTTCATCATTTTAAGAGAGAAAGGCTCGGTCGTGCCTAGTGCCTTTCATTTAACATTAGTGGAGTACAAAATGTAAACGGGACCGAGAGAGAACTAAAGTTACAGAATAGTCCTTGAAATTAACACAAAGGACCCTAAAACATAAAATGGAAAAGCAATCGGGTCCTTGTTCTTCGCTACAGTGGTCCGCTCGCCCCACCTTCCAGCCCAACGCCCGCTGCGGCACTCTGTCGTGCTCTGCTCGCCGCGCCGCTGTCTGGACCTGCTGAGCTGCAGGGCTCTGGCCCAGCCGCGCTCGGGAGCTGACTCGCTCCGGCGCCGCGGGGAGGCACGCAAGCGAGGCGGAGTGCTTGGCTGCTGTCGTCGCGGAGTTTGCGAAGCGGAGCGCACGACTGCTGTCGAGGCCGGGCCGGTGCCGGGGGTCGAGGCCGTCGGAGGCCTGCAGGGGTGACGGGTCCGGGGCCGCCGGAGGCCGGCGGGGGTGACGGGGTGCGCAGGCTGTAGGGGGCGATGAGGGACGGGGCGCGGAGGCCGCCGGGGGCGACGAGCGACCAGGCCGGGGCCGGCTGCCGAGATCATGGCCAGCGAGGCCGGAGCCGGCCGGCGAGATGGAGGCCAGCGAGGTGGTGGCGGGCGCCGGCGGGCCTACGATTGCGACGGGGGAAGTGGATGGGGCCGACGGCGCTGAGAGGCGAAGGGGGAAGCGTCCGTGGCCGCCGGGCGAAGGGTGGCCGGTGAGCCCAGGACTGGGGGGTGAGGTGTTGGCCGGGGCTGGGGGTCGAGGTGGTTGCAAGCGCCGGCGGCAGCTCGATTTGGATCGAGAGGGAGAGAGAGAGACGTGCGACGGGGGTGGGGATAAGGGAGACAGAGCATGGGGCGCATGGGTGCTACCCTGGGGGCGCGTGCATCGTGGGTGGGTGGGGTGTGGATGGCCTGGTGGTTAGGGATGTGCGTCTATGATGTTGCCAAGTCATCGATCCATGTGATCGATCCGCGTGATGTGTTTCTTCTTTGCCGTCTGCGGAAAAAATACAGACGGCATAGAGCTCACTTTGCCGTCTGTGAAATAAAATACAGATGGCAAAGAATCTTTGCCGTCTGCTGAAAAAAATACAGACGACAAAGAATCTTTGCCGTCTGTGATTTTTGTTGAAGACGGCAAAGTGAGCTCTTTGCCGTCTGTGATTTTTCTGGCAGATGGCAAAATATATTTTGCCGTCAGTTTTTCTTTGCCGTCTGCTGATGTCGGCAAACCCTTTCTTTGCCGTCTGCCCGACGAAAAGCTGACGGCAAAGATGCCCCCTGACGGCAAATTATCTATTTCCCGTAGTGTCACGTTCATTCCAAAAATCACGCTCCCGAAGGTTTCATTCCGTTTGGACTCCGTTTGATATCCCTTTTCTTCGAAATATTGAAATAGGCAAAAAAAACAGCAATACGGGTTGGGCCTCCGATTAGTAGGTTAGTCCTAAAAATGATATAAATGTGTAAAATAAAGCCCATAAACATCCAAAAGGGGTAATATAATAGCATGGAACAATCAAAAATTATAGATACCTTGGAGACGTATCAAGCATCCCCAAGCTTAATTCCTGCTCATCCTCGAGTAGGTAAATGATAAAAAGAAATTTTTGATGTGGAATGTGTAACGCCCCGGATACAACTTTCCATATTTGTAACTCCAACTCTTGCCATTTCCGGCTATGCGATATGTTATTTCCTCCGTGGTTGGGTTTTTGTCCTTTGTTTTGCATTTTGTTCATGTCTTGCATTTCATATCATAGCATCATGCGCATTGCATCTGCATGTTTTCATAAAACTCGCAGCCGTTCGTAGTTGCCGATTCTCTCTTTGTCTCTGTTGACAAATTGTCAGACTCTTGTCTTTGTTGACCTCTCTCAGACCCCTCGCGTGCGTCCGAAACTAGCCCCGAACCCGAACCGCTCAGTCATCACCGTTGGATTCGGATCATCTCCAAACATCTATAAAATATCTGCGTTTCTCCATTGGACTCCCCTAACCTTCTATTCTTGACC
This sequence comes from Triticum timopheevii, assembly GCA_963921465.1. Taxonomy (NCBI): domain Eukaryota; kingdom Viridiplantae; phylum Streptophyta; class Magnoliopsida; order Poales; family Poaceae; genus Triticum; species Triticum timopheevii. The sequence continues at coordinate 580,249,935 of OY997268.1, forward strand.
GTCCGATTTAATCGGAGGGTCCAAATCTACCCTAAACCCCCCTTTCCCTATATATAGACCAACTTCATAGCTAATCTAGCCTAACCCTAAAATCTAGGAAGTTTGTCCCTGCCGCCGCCGCCACACTCATCTCCCACCTCGGGATCCCCATCGCTCGAACCCATTCCATCCCCTTCCTCGTGTTCACCACCACACCAACCCGAGCCCTCCACCTCTCCTTCCACTCCGCCTCTCCATCGGGATCCTCCTGCAGCACCCCTGCCTCGCTGCGCCCGAGCCCCATATCTCCTTAGCCGAGCTCGATCGGGGGAAAAGGTGCCCCGATCCAACTCCTTTGCCCTGCCGTACCAGAGGCCATGGATGGCCTCATCACCGCGCTGCTCCGGTGACCCAGCCCGCCGGTGACCTCAACCACCTGGGCGTTGCCCTCTTCCTCCAGGCCAGTAGCCCGAGCTCCTTCTCCCGCACCCATGCCTTGCCTCCGCAAGCCACTGCCCGCCGGAACAGCACCAACCCCTGCAGCCACCTCTGCCCTCACCTCGAGCCGGCCACAAGCAGCGCCGCTAGCAGGACCTCGCGCCCCTGCTATCTCCCCTTCTTCTTTCTTCCTTCTCCCTCTACTGCTCTCTCCCTCTAATTTTTCCCTATCTCTCTCTCCTGTACCTCGAGCAGGAGACCAATTGGCCGCTGGATCGACACCATGCTGCCTCGATCCCTTTTGGCAGCAGCCGTCGCCGCCGACCTGCTACCTCGCCGCCCGGATCCGCTTCCTCCGGCCGCCTCCACCGCCCAGGGTCCTGGCGATCTCACCGTCTCCGCCCTCCGTCCTTGACCATCGCGCCGGAGATCCCCGACGCCGCTGCTTTGCTTCTGCTCCCTGTCGAGCAGAGGACCGCGCCCTGCTTCCCTACATCGATCGCGTTGACCGCGTCGCCAAGGCCGCTCTAGGCCTGCGATGCCTCTTCCACCGGCTGGGCCTCAGCCCACTAGGCGAGGCCACCTCCAACCCCCAGCCTCTCCTGTGCACTACCGGGCCAGCCAGATTCGGCCCGTGTACGTTTTTTCCCAGATCTGCGAATTTGCTAAGTATCGAGGGTATTACAGATTTGCAAAAAAACCCTCATGCTTCATGCATTTAATAACTTCAGAACCGTGCATCGGATTAAAATGATTCAAGCATGTAAAATGCTTAGAATTTTGTGTAGATTAATAATTTGCCACTTTCATACATGTTAAATATGTTTAAACTTGCTGTTTATTTAATTTTGCATAAATGCCATGCTAAAATGTTTTATTTCATAACTAAATAGCCGTAGCTCGGTTTTAAATAAACTTTATATGTAAATGGGGTGGAAAAATGCATAGATTAATTTGGTGCACTTTATTTTATTGCTTAACAACAATAAAATATGGTTTAGGGCAGAACAGTAGCAAATTCATAATATGCATCTGAGGATTTTCCGGACTTGTTGTTTGTTGTTTCCAGCCTCATTTAAATTACCTAGATAGTTAGTTTACTTATGTTTCACCTCTTTCCATGTTTAAAAACATTTAATATTGTTGTGTACCTAAACGAGAGTGAACTAAATAACTCGAATGTGGTGTTTCGTCAATATGCAACTCGTTGCATATTGAGCTCCACTTAACTTGTAGTATTGTTTGTTGCACTTTGCCATGCCATGCCTCATTAAACCGGACACGCATCATACTTGATTGTGCATCATGCCATGTTTATGTGATGTTTGTTTACCATGTTGTTTGCTTCTTTCCGGTTTGCTTCTCTCGTTAGCTTCGGTTTCGTTCCGAAGTTGTGAGGATTCATTCGACTACGTCTGTTTGTCTTTTTCATGGACTCGTTCTTCTTCCTAGCGGGATTTCAGGCAAGATGACCGTCACCTTGGATCTCACTACTATCATTGCTATGCTAGTTGCTTCGTTCTATCACTATGCTATGCTACCTATCACTTGTTCTTCAAGCCTCCCAATTTGCCATGTCAGCCTCTAACCTTTTTCACCCTTCCTAGCAAACCGTTGCTTGGCTATGTTACCGCTTTGCTCAGCCCCTCTTATAGTGTTGTTAGTTGCAGGTGAAGTTGAAGATTGCTCCATGATGGACAGGATTATGTTGGCATATCACAATATCTCTTATTTAATTAATGCATCTATATACTTGGTAAAGGGTGGAAGACTCGGCCTTATGCCTGGTGTTTTGTTCCACTCTTGCCGCCCTAGTTTCCATCATACCGGTGTTATGTTCCTTGATTTTGCGTTCCTTACGCGGTTGGGTGATTTATGGGACCCCCTTGACAGTTCCCTTTGAATAAAAACTCCTCCAGCAAGGCCCAACCTTGGTTTTACCATTTGCCTCACCTAGCCCATTTTCCCTTGGGTTTCCGGAGACCGAGGGTCATCTTTATTTACCCCCCTGGGCTAGTGCTCCTTCGAGTGCTGGTCCAAACTGAGCGATGTCCGGCGCCCCTTGGGCAACCAGGGTCTATGCCAACCCGACGTCTGGCTCATCCGGTGTGCCCTAAGAACGAGATACGTGCGAATCCTATCAGGATTTGTTGGCACATCGGGCGGCTTTGCTGGTCTTGTTTTACCATTGTTGAAATGTCTTGTATAGGGATTCCGAGACTGATAGGGTCTTCCTGGGAGAAGGAATATCCTTCGTTGACTGTGAGAGCTTGTGATGGCTAAGTTGGGACACCCCTGCAGGGTATAAACTTTCGAGAGCCGTGCCCGCGGTTATGTGGCAGATGGGAATTTGTTAATATCCGGTTGTAGAGAACTTGACACCAGATTCGAATTAAAATGCATCAACCGCGTGTGTAGCCATGATGGTCTCTTTTCGGCGGAGTCCGGGAAGTGAACATGGTTTTGGGTTATGTTTGACATAAGTAGGAGTTCAGGATCACCTCTTGATCATTGCTAGCTTCACGACCATTCCGTTGTTTCTCTTCTCGCTCTCATTTGCGTATGTTAGCCACCATACTTGCTTAGTCACTGCTGCAACCTCACCACTTTACCCTTTCCTTATCCATTAAGCTTTGCTAGTCTTGATACCCATGGTAATGGGATTGCTGAGTCCTCATGGCTCATAGATTACTACAACAACAGTTGCAGGTGCAGGTTATGCGACGATCATGACGCGAGTTCTTCTTCTGCTTCTTCTTCGATCAGGGGATAGGTTCCAGGTCGGTAGCCTGGGCTAGCAGGGTGGATGTCGTTCGAGTTTCTGTTTATGTTTCATCCGTAGTCGGATGGTGCTCTTATGTAAGATGATATTGTATTCGTGTGGCATTGTATGCCTTTTGTATGTATCCCCATCTATTATGTAATGTTGATGTAATGATATCCGCCTTGCAAAAGCGTCTCCAAGATGTGCTTCTATCCTTGGTGGGACCTTCGAGTTCCTTTAGGATAGGGTCGCATCTTGGGCGTGACAAGTTGGTATCAGAGCCAGGACCGAATATAGGAGCCCCCTTGTTTGTTGGCCGTTGTTGAGTCTAGTAGAAAACTATTTTGAGTCTTAGGATTATATATATCGGAGAGTAGGATTCTTTTTACTTCTCAGCCCCCTTTGTCGCTCTGGTGAGGAGTCTCGACGTAGATGTTTTGTCTTTCCTCTCCTCAATTTTTCACAAATTTGTTTTAGGATCACGCGGGTATCTTGGGATTGTTCCGATATTCTTGTGATGAGAACATTGTTCTTGGTACCTCCTGACATTTAGGGGTTGTGGAAGTGTCCTGGGGAGTTGAGCTCCGAGGTGTTGTCGTCATAATTTTATCGTTGCAGTTCTGGAATACCTGAGTTTTGCCGACATCGAAAATCTCTTTTATGCAGTTGTTGGTGAGATAACCTCGACGCCACCCAGTACTGGGGAGTTCGGGAGTATTGGCATAGCTCGTATAACGGATGCTTTTCGAAGGTTGAGGTACACGATTTCCGAAGGTTTCTTGGTTATGTGTTGACGGATGGATACAACTTGGATGTAGGTATTGTTAGTTTGGGTGAGATATTTGCTTCCCCTGTATCTCCAACACCAGATTGCATAACCAGAAAGTTTTGGGAGTTTATAGGTGGGAATTCAAGTAGCTCGTAGGATATCTTTCCTACAGACACATGATACAATATGGGATCTATCGTATGTTTGTTCCGGCTTATTCTGCAATTCAATCCTTTGTTTTGTTTTGAGTTGTGGTATTCGAGTTGCTTCAATGTCATGTGTTGATTCCATACCTTTCAAGCGGTGTTCTCATATTTCTATGAGAGTGCTAATCCTTCTTGTTTATCGAGATTGTCATGTCAATTCTTTTCCAAACCGGCGTGCTTCTCTTAAGTGGATCCGATCATTTCAACATTCGCGAGATCAATTCAAAGTTTTCTCAACGGTGTCCATTCCATCTGCCCCAAGTTGCCTTTGTTTTCCCGCCCTCCCACCCTTTTCTTCAAGGACTCAGATTTCTTAATCAAGTATCCTTTTATTGATGGGAAGTCTCTCCATTCTTTTCCGTTAATGTTCTTATCCGGTGATTCTCAGGAAGGTACTAATGGAGCTTTGAGTTCATCATTCTTCGTTATTTTTCTTCTCCGGTGGATTTAATTCAAGCTTTCAGTGTTGATCATATCCCTTTCCTTGTTTCAAATGTTTTTCCATGTCGGTGCACCTCTTAATTGTTCACCTCTCTCTATTATTATCCGGAGTGCTCAAGATATCTCAGAAGAATCATGTTTCCATTCTTAATCCGTTTGAGTTACTTCAAGGTTTTTCTCTCATTCAAGCTATTTAATTCTACCGGTGCAATCTCTATTTCAAGCAATCCTTCAATTATGTTTCTTTTGAGTGGGCCCTAACCCACAGGTCTTTTCCCAGGATCTTACCTGACTCTTCTAATTCTCCCGGGGTTATTCTCAAATTCTTTTCAAGTGTGACATAAGTATGAATTTCATCAGTCAGATCTTTTCCAAGATCAATTTCAAATCATTTTCATTGTTGCCTCAACCTCTTCGTTTTTCGTTCCCCCGGAGTGCCTTAACAATTTTGGTGGTGTTCCTCATCGTTATTTCAAGACCGAAGAAGAATTTTTCCTCTAAATCTTGGTCCATTATCTTGAAGATTCATGGTTATAGCTTCATGCCATCCTCATAATTGTTTTTTATTGTGACAATTCTTTTCTTACCACCCGGAGCATTTCATGAGTTCTTTCCATTTTATTCCTATGAAGGCCATCATTTCGGGTTTATTCATTCTCAGCTTTTAGCTCTCCTTCTCCATATTCTACCCGTGCATCATTCAAGCATTCTCTAATAAGCTCATGATCTCTTTGTTCACTTGTATCTAAATCCCCTCAAGTATCTTCGTTCGTTTTCTAATTCTTCCCGGTGTTTCTTTATCTTTTCTTCTTTCATTTTCAATTCTTACGATGGGTCGTTCGAGATTCCTCTTCCTTTATTACCGTATCATTTTATTCATTATTTCCAATCCTCCCGGTGATTCGTCGAAGACTTCTTCAAGTTGGCGCTATATCTCTCTTCAATCCTTTCTACGAGAATAACTAGTATGCGAAATCCGTTGCTTGTCATTAATTTAAATTGGTGATGGATACGCATAACAAAATTCTTATTCTTGTTTCATCCAAGTGATCTAGTTTCTTCTTTCCAGAGTTGTTCATCATGTCACATTTCTTGGTTTGAGATGGTTCACCTTTTCTTTTCCGGAGTTCCAAGTTTTCCGATTTATCTCGTCACGAAGCTCCATCTAAATCATCACAAGGCTTCACTTGTGTTTTCAACTTCCCTTTCTTTTTATCATCCTTTTATTGCCGGAGTTCTTCATGGAGGCTCTACATGGTGGTTCATCATCCTTCAATTGTTCTTCAAGATTTCTCTCGAAGTTAAGATCCGCCAAGCTATACTCTAAAATAAACATGGTGCTAAACACATGTTTTATTTATGAGGAGTTCAAGTATTCTTCTTCTTGCATTCCAAAGTGCAATTCTTTCTACCCTATCTTTTGAGATGGTGTTATGTCACTCTTGACAATTTCCTTCATGTTTCATGATTCATATGTTTTCAAGAATGAGGTATTTTAAATCCATCAATCTCTTTGTTGGAGTTATCTTGGGATATATTTCACCTAAAGCCTTCCATTGGGAATGTTGCTATTTGTGGTGCGTATCTATGATCCAAGTTATCTCTCTATCATCTTGGTGGAAGAAGTTTTCATCTCGTCGGTGTTATCAATTATATTATTTGTTTCCGTGGTGGCAGAATTTTGCCTCAATTTTGAGAAGTTTTCCATAAGCCAACTACAAGCTTATTCGTTTCGTTGTTGGTTTTCCAACGACTCCGTATAACTTTCTTGGAAGGGTGCTTTCCAAGTTCTCTTGTGGCAAAAGTTGTCATTTTCTCCATCTGTTATTCCAATGATCTATCTTCTATTCTTTCTTCCGGAGGCATTGTAATGTTGCTCTTTTCACTCATCATGTCGAATTGTGAAGGTCATGTTCTTTTCATGCTTATCCATTTAACCGGCGTGTCGTGTCCTCCATTCAAGTTCTTTTCATCTTAAGTCTTGCATCTCTTTTCAACTGGAGTGCTGTCCGAAGTTGTTCTTCCTTGTTCCTTGTTTATCTCGTTTCAACCAGAGTTGTTCCAATTCTGTTTTGTCCATTGTACTCGTCATTCATAGCTTTGCAACCTCCAAGGTTCACATGGTGTTTCTTCTTTCTATTTTCTACCGCAGTGCTCTCAATTTTTTTCAACTCTGTTATGTTATTTCTTTCAACTTTTCAACCTCTCAAGGTTCTTTGGTTTCACTCTTTTGTCGAAGAAGCAACTTAGTTTACCTATTATCTTCCTCTTCCTTTTCCTTCTAGTGCCATCCTAGATCTCGGGACGAGATCCTCTTGTAGTGGTGTGATGTCTACTACACAACCTTCTTCTTGTAGACGTTGTTGGGCCTGCAAGTGCACAGGTTTGTAGGACAGTAGCAAATTTCCCTCAAGTGGATGACCTAAGGTTTATCAATCCGTAGGAGGCGTAGGATGAAGATGGTCTCTCTCAAGCAACCCTGCAACCAAATAACAAAAAGTCTCTTGTGTCCCCAACACACCCAATACAATGGTAAATTGTATAGGTGCACTAGTTCGGCGAAGAGATGGTGATACAAGTGCAAAACAGATAGTAGATATGGGTTTTTGTAATCTGAAATAATAAAAACAGCAAGGTAACTAATGATAAAAGTGAGCGTAAATGGTATTGCAATGATAGGAAACAAGGCCTAGGGTTCATACTTTCACTAGTGCAAGTTCTCTCAACAATAATAACATAGATAGATAATATAACAGGCCCTCAACATGCAACAAAGAGTAACTCCAAAGCCACTAATAGCGGAGAACAAACATAGAGATTATGGTAGGGTACGAAACCACCTCAAAGTTATTCTTTTGGATCGATCTATAAAAGAGTTCGTACTAGAATAACACCTTAAGACACAAATCAACCAAAACCCTAATGTCACCTAGATACTCCATTGTCACCTCAAGTATCCGTGGGCATGATTATACGATATGCATCACACAATCTCAGATTCATCCAACCAACATAAAAGTACTTCAAAGAGTGCCCCAAAATTTCTATCGGAGAGTCAAGAACGTGTGCCAACCCCTATGCATAGGTTCCCAATGTCACGAAACCCGCAAGTTGATCACCAAAACATACATCAAGTGGCACATGATATCCCATTGTCACCACAGATAATCACGGCAAGACATACATCAAGTGTTCTCATAAAAGACTCAATCCGATAAGATAACTTCAAAGGGGAAACTCAATTCATCACAAGAGAGTAGAGGGGGAGAAACATCATAAGATCCAACTACAATAGCAAAGCTCGGGATACATCAAGATCGTGCCATAGAGGAACACGAGAGAGAACATGAGAGAAAGAGATCAAACACATAGCTACTGGTACATACCCTTAGCCCCGAGGGTGAACTACTCCCTCCTTGTCATGGATAGCGCCGGGATGATGAAGATGGCCAGCGGTGATGGGATCCCCCCTTCGGCAGGGTGCCAGAACAGGGTCCCAATTGGTTTTTGGTGGCTATAGAGGCTTGCGGCGGCGGAACTCCCGATCTATCTTCTGTTCTGGAAGTTTTACGATACGTAGGTATAGATGAGTGTAGGGGGTACGTCGGTGGAGCTACAGGGGCCCCACGAGGTAGGGGGCGCGCCCGGGGGGTGCGCACGCCTCCCACCCTCGTGGGCAGCCCGTATCTCCCCTGACGTGCACTCCAAGTTCCCTGGGTTGCTTTCCTTCCAAATGTAACTTCTCCAGTTGATTTCGTTCCGTTTTGACTCCGTCTGATATTCCTTTTCCTCGAAACACTGAAATAGGTATAAAACAACAAATCTGGGCTGGGCCTCCGGTTAATAGGTTAGTCCCAAAAATAATATAAAAGTGGATAATAAAGCCCAATATTGCCTAAAATAGTAGATAAAGTAGCATGGAGCAATCAAAAATTATAGATACGTTGGAGACGTATCAAGCATCCCCAAGCTTAATTACTGCTCGTCCTCGAGTAGGTAAATGATAAAAAAGAATTTTTGATGCGGAGTGCTACTTGGCATAATTTCAATGTAACTCTTCTTACTTGTGATATGAATATTCAGATCCGAAAGATTCAAGACGAAAGTTCATATTGACATAAAAATAATAATACTTCAAGCATACTAACAAAGCAATCATGTCTTCTCAAAATAACATGGCAAAAGAAAGTTCATCCCTACAAAATCATATAGTTAGGCTATGCTTCATTTTCGTCACACAAAGATGTTCCCAACTTCTATACCCCCGATGACAAGCCAAGCAATTGTTTCATTCTCAAATAATTTCAAACTTTTTCAACCTTCACGCAATACATGAGCGCGAGCCATGGATATAGCACTATGGGTGGAATAGAATATGATGATGGGGATAGTGTGGAGAAGACAACAAGGAGAAAGTCTCACATTGACGAGGATAATCAACAGGCTATGGAGATGCCCATTAATTGATGTCAACATTAGGAGTAGGGATTGCCATGAAACGGATGCACTAGAGCTATGAATGCTCAACAAAAGAAAACTAGTGGGTGTGCATCCAACTCGCTTGCTCACGAAGACCAAGGGCATTTTGAGGAAGCCCATCATTGGAATATACAAGCCAAGTTCTATAATGAAAAATTCCCACTAGTATAAAAAGACAACTCATGGGACTCACTATCATGAAGATTTTGGTGCTACTTTGAAGCACAATATATGAGACTCACTACATGAAGAACAAGGTGCTACTTTGAAGCACGAGTGTGGTAAAAGGATAGTAGCGTTGTGCCTTCTCTCTTTTTCTCTCATTTTTTTTGTTTGGGCCTTTCTCTTTTTTATGGCCTCTTTTTTTCGTCCAGAGTCTCATCCCGACTTATGGGGGAATCATAGTCTCCATCATCCTTTCCTCACTTGGGACAATGCTCTAATAATGATGATGATCACACTTTTATTTTTCTTACAACTCAACAATTACAACTCGATACTTAGAACAAAGTATGACTCTATATGAATGCCTCCGACGGTGTAACGGGATGGTGCAATGAATCAAGAGTGACATGTATGGAAAATAATGCATGGTGGCTTTGCCACAAATACGGTGTCAACTACATGATCATGCAATGGCAATATGACAAAAGTAATGTATGTCATGATGATGATGGTGGAAGTTGCATGGCAATATATCTCGGAATGGCTATGGAAATGCCATGATAGGTAGGTATGGTGGCTGTTTTGAGGAAGATATAAGGAGGTTTATGTGTGATAGAGCGTATCGTATCACGGGGTTTGGATGCACCGGCGAAGTTTGCACCAACTCTCAAGGTGAGAAAGGGCAATGCACGGTACCGAAGAGGCTAGCAAAGGCGGAAAGGTGAGAGTGCGTATAATCCATGGACTCAACATTAGTCAAAAGAACTCATATACTTATTGCAAAAATTTAGAAGCCATCAAAAATCAAGTACTACACGCATGCTCCTAGGGGGATAGATTGGTAGGAAAAGACCATCGCTCGTCCCCGACCGCCACTCATAAGGATGCACAAGCCAGGTACACTTCATGTTTCAAATTTGTTACACAACTTTAACCATACATGCATGCTACGGGACTTACAACTTCAACACAAGCATTTCTCAAATTCACAATCACCCAACTAGCACGAATTTGATATTATCACCTCCATATCTCAAAACAATTATCAAGCATCAAACTTATCTTAGTATTCAATTTACTCAAAATAAAGTTTCACATATCTTGAACACTAAGTATATTAATATTAAGCAAATTACCATGCTATTAACGACTCTCAAAATAATTTAAGTGGAGCATGAGAGATCAATAGTTTCTTTAAAACAAATCCACCACTGTGCTCTAAAAGATATAAGTGAAGCACTGGAGCAAAAAATTATCACACTCAAAGGATATAAGTGAAGCACATAGAGTATTCTAGAAAATTCTAATTTGTGTATGGCTCTCTCTCATTAAAGGATTTCAGATCTTGGTACTTTATTCAAACAGCAAGCAAAGCTAAAGAAAACTACATTGCAAGGATAGCACAACTCATGTGAAGAAGCAAAAACTTAGGCTCAACCGATACTAACCGATAGTTGTTGAAGAAGAAAGGTGGGATGCCTACCGGGGCATCCCCAAGCTTAGATGCTTGAGACTTCTCGAAATATTATCTTGGGGTGCCTTGGGAATCCCCAAGCTTGAGCTTCTGTGTCTCCTTAATTCCTCTCATATCATGGTTTCTCTTTTTTATCAAAAGCTTCATTCACAACAAACTCAACAAGAACTCGTGAGATAGGTTAGTATAAACTAATGCAAAACCTTATCATTTTCTACTGTAACAAATCACTAACATTATTATTCCACATTGAATACTAAATGTCTCTGCATATTTAATACTCCTATCATCAAATAGAATCATTAAACAAGCAAACATATGCAAACAACGCAACCATAACAGCAATCTGCCAAAACAGTACAGTCTGTAAAGAATGCAAGAGTATCAATACTTCCTTGACTCCAAAAATTATGAACTAAAATTCCCACTGTAATAAATTTATCAGAGCTCAACATGCAAAAAGATTCAACATTATACCGCTCTCTGACTTTTCTAGGGAATTTTTGCAACAGAGGTAAACTTTCTGTTTCCAAACAGCAACATGCAAACTAGCAAAATAAGCATGGCAAAGGCTATCCTTGACTTTTTTATTGAAACTAAAGAGGCAAAACATTATTCTAACTAACAGCAAGCAAAAACTAACAAGATATAATGACGCTCCAAGCAAAACACATATCATGTGGTGAATAAAAATATAGCTCCAAGTAAAGTTACCGATGGTACGAAGACGAAAGAGGGGATGCCTTCCGGGGCATACCCAAGCTTAGTTGCTTGGTTGTCCTTGAATATTACCTTGGGATGCCTTGGGCATCCCCAAGCTTAGGCTCTTGCCACTCCTTATTCCATAGTCCATCGAATCTTTACCTAAAACTTGAAAACTTCACAACACAAAACTCAACAGGAAATCTTATAAGCTCCGTTAGTGAAAGAAAACAAAACCACCACATAGGTACTGTAATGAACTCATTCTAAATTCATATTGGTGTAATATCTACTGTAATCCAACTTATCTATGGTTCATACCCTCCGATACTACTCATAGATTCATCAAAATAAGCAAACAACACATAGAAAACAGAATCTGTCAAAAACAGAACAGTCTGTAGTAATCTGTATCAAACGTATACTTCTGGAACTCCAAAAATCCTACCAAATTAGGAAGTCCTAAGAAATCCGTGTACCAATCCAGAGCAAAAAGAATCATATCAAGAGTACGTTTCTGTAGATTAACAAAACTAAATTACTGGGTGAAAAAGTTTCTGATTTTCAGCAGGATCAACACAACTATCACCGTAAGCTATCCTAAAGGTCTTACTTGGCACTTTATTGAAACAAAAGCTATAAAACATGATTACTACAGTAGCATAATCATGTTGACACACAAAAACAGTAAGGATAAATATTGGGTTGTCACCCAACAAGCGCTTTTCTTTAATGTCTTTCTAGCTAGGCATGATGATGACAATCATGCTCACATAAAAGATAAGAATTGAAACATAACGGGAGCATCATGAAGCATATGACTAGCACTTTTAAGTCTAACCCACTTCCTATTCATAGGGATTTTGTGAGAAAACAACTTATGGGAACAATAATCACCAAGCATAGGAAGGTAACATAAGCATAGCTTCAAGAATTTAAGCACATAGAGAGGAAACTTGATATTATTGCAATTCCTACAAGCATATGTTCCTCCCTCATAATAATTTTCAATAGCATCATGAATGAATTAAACAATATAACCAGCACCTAAAGCATTCTTTTCATGATTTACTAGCATAGAAAATTTACTACTCTCCTCATAAGAAAACTTCTTCTTTATGGCAAACGTATCATCACAATAATCATCATAGATGGGAGGCATGCTTTCATCATAGTAAATTTCCTCATGAAAGCTTGGGGGACAAAAAATATCATCTTCATCAAACATAGCTTCCCCAAGCTTGTGGCTTTGCATATCATTAGAATCATGGATATTCAAGGAATTCATACTAACAACATTGCAATCATGCTCATCATTCAAAGATTTAGTGCCAAACATTCTATAGATTTCTTCTTCTATCACTTGAGCACAATTTTCGTTTCCATCATACTCACGAAAGATATTAAAAAGGTGAAGCGTATGAGACAAACTCAATTCCATTTTTTGTAGTTTTCTTTTATAAACTAAACTAGTGATAAAACAAGAAACAAAAAGATTCGATTGCAAGATCTAAAGATATACCTTCACTTACCTAGCTTCCCCGGGAACGGCGCCAGAAAAGAGCTTGATGTCTACTACACATCCTTCTTCTTGTAGACGTTGTTGGGCCTGCAAGTGCACAGGTTTGTAGGACAGTCGCAAATTTCCCTCAAGTGGATGACCTAAGGTTTATCAATCCGTAGGAGGCGTAGGATGAAGATGGTCTGTCTCAAGCAACCCTACAACCAAATAACAAAAAGTCTCTTGTGTCCCCAACACACCCAATACAATGGTAAATTGTATAGGTGCACTAGTTCAGCGAAGAGATGGTGATACAAGTGCAAAATAGATAGTAGATATGGGTTGTTGTAATCTGAAATAATAAAAACAGCAAGGTAACTAATGATAAAAGTGAGCGTAAACGGTATTGCAATGATAGGAAACAAGGCCTAGGGTTCATACTTTCACTAGTGCAAGTTCTCTCAACAATAATAACATAGATAGATAATATAACAAGCCCTCAACATGCAACAAAGAGTAACTCCAAAGCCACTAATAGCGGAGAACAAACATAGAGATTATGGTAGGGTACGAAACCACCTCAAAGTTATTCTTTTAGATCGATCGATAAAAGAGTTCGTACTAGAATAACACCTTAAGACACAAATCAACCAAAACCCTAATGTCACCTAGATACTCCATTGTCACCTCAAGTATCCGTGGGCATGATTATACGATATGCATCACACAATCTCAGATTCATCCAACCAACATAAAAGTACTTCAAAGAGTGCCCCAAAATTTCTATCGGAGAGTCAAGAACGTGTGCCAACCCCTATGCATAGGTTCCCAATGTCACGAAACCCGCAAGTTGATCACCAAAACATACATCAAGTGGCACATGATATCCCATTGTCACCACAGATAATCACGGCAAGACATACATCAAGTGTTCTCATAAAAGACTCAATCCGATAAGATAACTTCAAAGGGGAAACTCAATTCATCACAAGAGAGTAGAGGGGGAGAAACATCATAAGATCCAACTACAATAGCAAAGCTCGGGATACATCAAGATCGTGCCATAGAGGAACACGAGAGAGAACATGAGAGAAAGAGATCAAACACATAGCTACTGGTACATACCCTTAGCCCCGAGGGTGAACTACTCCCTCCTCATCATGGATAGCGCCGGGATGATGAAGATGGCCAGCGGTGATGGGATCCCCCCTTCGGCAGGGTGCCAGAACAGGGTCCCAATTGGTTTTTGGTGGCTATAGAGGCTTGCGGCGGCAGAACTCCCGATCTATCTTCTGTTCTGGAAGTTTTACGATACGTAGGTATAGATGAGTGCAGGGGGTACGTCGGTGGAGCTACGGGGGCCCCACGAGGTAGGGGCGCGCCCGGGGGGGGGGGGGGGTGGGCGCGCCCCCCACCGTCGTGGGCAGCCCGTATCTCCCCTGACGTGCACTCCAAGTTCCCTGGGTTGCTTTCCTTCCAAAAATAACTTCTCAAGTTGATTTCGTTCCGTTTTGACTCCGTCTGATATTCCTTTTCCTTGAAACACTGAAATAGGCATAAAACATCAAATCTGGGCTGGGCCTCCGGTTAATAGGTTAGTCCCAAAAATAATATAAAAGTGGATAATAAAGCCCAATATTGCCTAAAAGAGTAGATAAAGTAGCATGGAGCAATCAAAAATTATAGATACGTTGGAGACGTATCATGGTGGAGTGTTGTAACGCCCTGGATACAACTTTCCATATTTGGAACTCCAACTCTTGCCATTTCCGGCTATGCGATATGTTATTTCCTCCGTGGTTGGGTTTTTGTCTTTTGTTTTGCCTTTTGTTCATGTCCTTCATTTCATATCATAGCATCATGCACATTGCATCTACATGTTTTTATAAAATTCGCAGCCGTTCGTAGTTGTCGATTCTCTCTTTGTCTCTATTGACCAATTGTTAGACCCTTGTATTCGTCGACCTCTCTCAGACCCCTCGCGTGCGTCCGAAACTTGCCCCGAACCCGAACTGCTCAGTCATCACCGTTGGATTCGGATCATCTCCAAACATCTATAAAATATCTGCGTTTCTCCATTGGACTCCCCAAACCTTCTATTTTTGACCGTCCGATTTAATCGGAGGGTCCAAATCTACCCTAAACCCCCCTTTTCCTATATATAGACCAACTTCATACCTAATCTAGCCTAACCCTAAAATCTAGGCAGTTTGTCCCTGCCGCCGCCGCACTCATCTCCCACCTCGGGATCCCCATCGCTCGAACCCATTCCATCCCCTCCTCGTGTTCACCACCACAGCAACCCGAGCCCGCCACCTCTCCTTCCACTCTGCCTCTCCATTAGGATCCTCCTGCAGCACCCCAGCCTCGCTGCGCCCGAGCCCCATCTCTCCTTAGTCGAGCTCGATCAGGGGAAAAGGAGCCCCGATCCAACTCCTTCGCCATGCCGTACCAGAGGCCGTGGATGGCCTCATCACCGCGCCGCTCCGGTGACCCAGCCCGCCGGTGACCTCAACCACCAGGGCGTTGCCCTCATCCTCTAGGCCAGGAGCCGGAGCTCCTTCTCCCGCGCCCGTGCCTTGCCTCCGCAAGCCGCTGCCCGCCGGAACAGCACCAACCCCTACGGCCACCTCTGCCCTCTCCTCGAGCCGGCCGCAAGCAGCACCACCAGATGGACCTCGCGCCCCTGCTATCTCCCCTTCTTCTTTCTTCCTTCTCCCTCTATTGCTCTCTCCCTCTAATTTTCCCTGTCTCTCTCTCCTGTACCTCGAGCAGGAGACCGACCGGCCGCTGGATCGACACCATGCCGCCTTGATCCCTTTCGGCAGCAGCCGTCACCGCCGGCCTGCTACCTCGCCGTCCGGATCCGCTTCCTCCGGCCGCCTCCACCACCCAGGGCCCCGGTGATCTCACCGTCTCCGCCCTCCGTCCTTGACCACCGCGCCGGAGATCCCCGACGCCGCTTGATGTAGGGTAGAACCCTAGGAAGGACCTTTTCACACTTGGAGGGGGAAAACGAGAGAAACCACAAGAACAACAAGAACACAAAGATGAACACAAGAGGCAATCACTCCAACAATTCCCGATTACACATCCACTAGGGTAACAACACAAGATCCACAAGTCACAAACACAATCAAAGGAAAGATACAATGGCAAAGTTCATCCCAAATCCAAAGGAAGAGGGGTCTTGAAGGTAGTCTTCTCCCAATGGAGGTCTTGAAATCCTCAAGGATTCTTCTCTATGGGGTCTTGATCCTCAAAGAGGGAAGGTAATGGAGCAAAGCTCACCAAGATCTCATCTAATACTTTGCTAACCCTAAACATGGTCCTAGGTACGGAATATATTGCCTCGGGGTCGAAGGAGAAGAAGGGGAGCCGAAGATGCAATCTCAGCCGGCCATCCTGGGAGGCCCGTGCGCACGGGGGTCCCGTGGGCATGGTACAGGCCCGTGCGCACGGGTGCTTCAGCGCCAGCTTCCTATGTAGTCCGTGGGCACGGGGTCTCGGGGGCCCGTGCGCACGGGGTCACTTGGGACTTCCTGTATTGCGGCTGTTGCACTCCGTCTTGATTCGTACGGCCTTGGGGTGGTCCTCCTTCTCGTTGGGGATGCTCCTGAGCTTCTTGGTGATGTTCCACTTCATACATAAGGAGGCATAGCATATCTTGGTGAGGTAGCAAACATGTTCCATTCGTGTCCACATTCAAGTCTAGTAGGAAGGAGTTCACCTCAGTGTCGAGAGCACGTGCTCTAGCTCTTGTCATGGGTCCTCGTGGGGTTGGATGTGTCGATGTAGAGTCCATGGGGATGATGGAAGGATGCTCCGCATCATCTCCCCTCCCTTGGGAAAGATCCGACCTCGGATCAAAATCTTCATCACCATGGAAAGGCGAGAGGTCGTTGACGTTGAAGATGTCGCTCACGTTGTACTTGTATCGAGGGAGTTCAATCTTGTAGGCGTTGTTGTTGTAGCATGCTAGCACCTTGAAGGGTCCATCGGCTCAAGGTAGAAGTTTGGACTTGCGTTCGTTGGGGAAGCGGTCCTTTCGAAGGTGTAGCCACACGAGATCCCCTTTGTTGAAGATCGTGGGTTGCTTGTTGATGTTGATCTTGGTCGCTAGTCGATGTACTTGGCGCTCGATGATGTTCCTTGTATCTTCATGAATCTTCTTGATGTAGCTTGCTCGTGCGCTCGCATCCATGTTGGTGCTCTCTTGTAGAGGGAGAGGTAGAATGTTTGAGGATGGTATGCGGATGAGAACATGAGCTTGATTCCGAGCTTGGCGCATAGAGTCTTCCAAAAGTAACTCAAGAACTTGATGTCAGGGTCATAGACGATTGTCTTTGGTACTCCATGGAGGCACAAGATTTCCCTACAAAAGAGATTTGCAACGTGTGAAGCATCGTCTAACTTGTTGCACGGAATGAAAAGTGCCATCTTAGAAAATCGGTCCACAACAACAAACACGGAATCCTTTCCATTTTGAGTTCTAGGCAAACCAAGTACAAAATCCATACTAATGTCTTTCCAAGGTTGATAAGGAATAGGAACAGGCATGTAAAGACCATGAGATTGAGCTTTAGACTTAGCTTTGCGACATGTAGAGCATCGGGTGGTGAAGCGTGAGACATCACGGAACATCTTGGGCCAAAAGTAGTTCTTGGAGAGCGTGGCGAAAGTCTTGTCGCGTCCAAAGTGTCCCATGAGTCCGCCTCCATGAGTCTCTTGCAAAAGGAGCAAACGAAGAGAAGACTCGGGAATGCATAGTTTGTTAGCTCTCATAAGATAACCATTCTTGATGTAATATTGTTCCCAAGATGTATGTGTCAAACATTTAGCATAATGAGGTGCAAAAGATGGATCATTAGCATACAAGTCTTTTATGTGCTCAAAGCCAATAACATTCAACTCAAGTTTAGTGACAAGCGTGCATATGCGTGAAAGTGCATCGGCAACTACATTTTCCTTACCCTTAATGTACTTGATCACATATGGGAAAGATTCAATAAATTCACTCCATTTGGCATGACGCTTGTTCAACTTAGTTTGACCTTTTAAGTATTGAAGTGTTTCATGATCGGTATGTATGAAAAACTCATGAGGTCTAAGATAATGTTCCCAAACATGTAGGACACGCACTAAAGCATACAATTCTTTTTCATAGATGGGATAGTTAAGTTGAGCACCGGAGAGTTTTTCACTAAAATATGCAATTGATCATTTTTCTTGCATCAAAACTCCGCCAATTCCGGTACCACTTGCATCACAATGAACCTCAAAAGTTTTGTCAAAGTTGGGCAAAGCAAGAATCGGAGCATCAGTAAGCAAAGACTTGAGCTCATCAAAAGCGGTGGATTGCAAAGATCCCCAAACAAAAGTAGCATTCTTCTTGCTCAAAGCATGCAAAGGAGTGGCGATAGTGCTAAAATCTTCCACAGAGCAACGATAAAAACCTGCGAGACCAAGAAAACTACGCACTTGTTGAAATTGGTGGGCTGGGGCCAAGTTTTAATTGCTTCAATTTTAGTTTCATCAACATGGACACCCTTGGAAGATACAACGAAACCCAAGAAAACCACTTTTTCAACACCAAATGTGCACTTTTTCATGTTGGCATAAAGAATTTCATTGTGAAGTGTTTGCAAAACAACCCTAACATGATCAAGATGCTCTTTCATGGTTTTGCTAAACACAAGAATATCATCGAAGTAAACCACAACAAAGACTCCAATATAAGGTCGAAGTACATGATGCATGAGACGCACAAAAGTACCGGGAGCCTCCGATAAACCCATAGGAATAACTAACCACTCATATAAGCCAAATTTGGTTTTGAAAGCAGTTTTCCATTCATCACCCTCTTGTATGCGGATTTGATAATAGCCACTTTTAAGATCAATTTTCGAGAAAAAGTTGGCTCCACTAAGTTCATCAAGCATATCATCTAAGCGAGGAATGGGATGCCTATAGAGAATGGTGATAGCATTTATAGGTCTACAATCAGAACACAAGCGGAAACTTCCATTGGACTTAGGCACAAGTATAACGGGAATGGCACAAGGGCTTAAGCTTTCACGTACATGACCGTTGTCGATTAGTTGTTGTACTTGCCGTTGAATCTCCTTGGTTTCTTCGGGATTGACACGGTATGGAGCTTTGTTTGGGAGTGGCGCTCCGGGGATGAGGTCGATTCGATGCTCAATGCCTCGTAGAGGAGGTAGACCCGGAGGTAGCTCATCGGGGAAAACATCTTGAAATTCCTGCAAAAGAGATTGAAACACCAAAGGTAGCTCATGAGCGGTGTTAGTTTTTGGTTCTCCATCCTTGCACACAAGGACAAAGTGCATCACACTCAATGGGTTCTCACACACTTCTCTCATCTCACTTTTTGTGGCAAAGAGTATGAGGTTTTTCTCTCTAGGCGAAGAGGCGCTCAAGTTTGGCTTGTTGCTCTCACTCATGTGTGGGTGGCTCACTTTCTCACTCTTCTCTCTATGGTGGGTGGCTTGCTTGTCGGCTATCACTTGACTAGGAGACATAGGTCACAACACACATTCCTTCCCTTTTATCTTGAAGCTATAGTGATTGGTACGCCCATTGTGGATGAAACCACGGTCGAATTGCCATGGTCGACCAAGAAGGAGGCGGCAAATGGTCATTGGGACCACATCACACTCCAAAGTGTCTTTATATGCACCAATTTTGAAGGATACTTGGACCGTATGCTCAAATCGTATAGTGCCGGAGTCAGTTAGCCATTGGACCTTGTAAGGGTGCGGGTGCTTCCTCTTGACCAATTGGAGCTTGGAGCATAGTTCTTCACTTGCCAAGTTGTGGCAACTACCTCCATCGATGATGACCTTGACTGACCTTCCATTGATGTCGGCCTTGGTGTGGAATATATGGCATTGTTGGTCTTCTTCTCATTGATGTTGAAGTGTCAAGACCTTGGAGACAACAAGGGCGGGGCTCAAATCCTCATCACAAAAGACTCTATCATCTTCATCGTCATTCACGCGCTGGTGCATGGCCACTTGCTCAATAGCTTCCATTTCATCTTCACTCATTTAGTCGTAGGTGCCATCGTTGTTGAGGATCATGGTGCACTTGTTTGTGCATTCATAGGACTTGTGGCCTCGGCTGCCGCAAGTGAAACACTTGAAGGAGCTTGTCTTGACGGTCTCATCGGTCGGAGTAGATGAAGAAGCACGCGGCTTGAAGTTTCTTGTAGTAGGAGGAAGACAACTTGAACTTGACGGATGTTTCTTGTAACTTGGCCTGTCGTCGTTGCCTGGAGAAGGCTTGGTGGGCGTGGATGTTGGAGGAGTTGTTGAAGCTTGATTGTTAGAGAAGCCGAATGTCTTGGATGAGTACTTGGCGTACTTGAAGTCATCTTGAACTTGACGTTCCGCCTTTGTCGCTTGATGCACGAGCTCGATGAGGTTGGAGTAGGGTTGGAAGTTGGCGATCTTCTTGATGGGATGATTGTGTCCATTCAAGAATTCTGCCATGGTTTGCTCATCATCTTCCTTGACATTGACTCGAATCATGGCTATCTCCATTTCCTTGTAGTGTTCTTCAACACTCTTTGTTCCTTGCTTGAGGAGTTGTAGCTTCTTGAAGAGATCACGGTTGTAGTAGGTGGGCACAAATCGTGCTTGCATGACATCCTTCATTTGAGCCCAAGTGGTGATTGGAGGGTCACCTCGTGCTTCTCGGCGCTCAAGGACTTGTTCCCACCATATGAGCACATAGTCTTGGAACTCAAGAGATGCCATTGCGATCTTCTTCTCTTCCTCATAGTTGTGCAAATGAAAGATTTTGTCTACCTTCAATGCCCATGAGAGGTATTCTTCTGGATCATTGCTTCCATTGAACTTGGGCATTGTGAATTTGAGCTTTCCATAGCGTTGCTCTTCATCTTGATAGCGGTTGTGATATCGCTCTTGCCTTGGAAAGTCCTCGAAATCTTGTTCCTCATGGTGTCGCTCTTGGCGCAAAGGAGGGTCTGGAAGCACTTGTCCCACTTGGTGTCGCTCTTGTTGCATTTGGGGTTTAGGTGGAGCTTGACGAGCTTGTGGAGGAGCTTGAGAAGCTTGACGGTGCACATGTGGTTGATAGTTCCTCTCTTGTATTTCTTCTCGAAGGGCTTCCTCTTGATTGCGCCATTCGTGATTGCGGTTGGCGATGGCTCGACTTGATTCTTGAAGGGCACGTTCCGACTCAAGAGCTTGTGCTTCACGTTGTTGTTGTTTAAGATGTTGGGCCTCGGCGTCTTGCTCCTCTTGGTGTAGACGCGCTCGTTCTTCTTCTTCTTGGCGACAAAGTCGTTCCCGTTCTTGAGCTTGAGCAAAAGCGACTTGGTTTGATTGAGGACGAGGAACTTGCTCATCGACTTGCTCTTGTGAATGCTTGACGTGTAGCGGGTTGGGAGATGCATGACGGTCTTGACGCGCGACTCGTCGAAGAATGGTCGATGACGGTGTACTTGAGCCCGAGAATGTGTCGTCGGAGTGTCGACTTGAGTGGCTCCGTCTTGAGTAGGAATAAGTTGAATGAGGCCGGTTGACGAACAGAGCCCGGATCTCGTCCATTCTTGCATCATTCTCTTGCTTGTGCGCGTCGAGCTTGTTGTCAAAGTAGTCTCGTGTACGTTGCTCGGAGAGTCGCAAGTCGGTGGCGAGGTTGTTGATGCGGTCGTTCATTTCTTGTTGCTCCTGATGTAGCGCTCGTTGTGCCCAAAGAGGTGGTTCTTGGTGATGAATGATGACATGTCGTCATCTTGCTCGATGAAGAGTGGGTTGGTAGAGGAACTTGGCCTATCCATCATAAGAAAGTGGTGGTGAGTAGGAAAATGAGAGAACAAAACCAAAGTTACCTTTTTCGAAGATTGTGGATGTAATAAGTATGATCCCACGTGATGTTACAATAGGGTAATTGGTACCGGGAATTTTTTCTCACACCTACAAGTAAATGGTCTATGGAGGAGCTTGGTTAGGAAAGGCACAAATAATTCAAGCAAATGTTAGTCAAGATGTTGATAAAATTGAGAATATTCACAAATGGTAATAAGACAAATAGATCAACCTCCAAGGATAACATGAGGAACACACACACGGAAGATAAATGGGATGCGCACAACCAAGGGGTGAGCTCGAAGATATCGAAACACATGAAAAGCTCTTGTCGTACGGATACTAGAGAGACGCTAGCTCGATTGCACTAATGGGCTAGATATGCTAGTGCACCAACCTAACAGAGAATCCACTCGTCTCACTATCCCAAGTATGCTTATGTATGTGGTGACCAAGATGATGCACGTATGCTAAGGCTCGATGCTATTGCTTATAAGCTCTTTGCTTCTCTTCTCTTTTTCTTAAAAGCTTTTTCTCTTTTTTTCAACTATGCCATGATGCTTGATATGCGAGCCACACAACGAGGTAACAAGTAGTAAATGCACGGGATGTACGGAACACTAAATGGTGCACTAAGGCATGGCCTGGAAATACTCAACAAGCTAGTCTCGATGGGTAAGCTACGCAAAAGGGCTCAAAGCTATCAAGTTAATGGCAAGGGAGTACAAGGTGTCGTCGATGTTACCGTCCTTGCTTACGGTTGAAGATGATCTTGTCGAAGCCAATGTGTTGTCCGAGTCGATGATTGGTGGCGATGATGACCAACTAGCGCCTAAGTAGCCGAAACACCTTAGGACACAAGAGAAATCGCAACCGAACACTCAAACAAACACGTGGAATGGTGTGGAAGAACACAAGAGGTGGTGGTGGAACGAAATGAGAAAAACAGAAAAATGGCCAAAAGTTCCTGGATAGCCCGTGCGCACGGGGTAAGTGAGGCCCGTGTGCACGGGGTCCCATGTGCACAGGGTCCCGATGGCCCGTGTGCACGGGGTCTCCCGAGAGCGGATGAGCTGATCTGATTTCGTGGTGATTGCAAGTTTTTGGCCAAACTCGAACGGTGGAAAGGTGGGGATGATGGTGGAGGGGTAGATCCACTTGCCAAACACCAAATTCGTGGATCAAATCAACCAAATCTCACAAGATCAACAAATTGCAAGAAAAAATTTTGGGGCTATTTTTGGTGGGGATTTTCGGATTAGGACGAAAAACAACAAAATCAAGCTAGAAAGTGGAAGGTAGGGACTCCAAGATGTGAATCAATGTGGCTCATGATACCAAGATGATGTAGGGCAGAACCCTAGGAAGGACCTTTTCACACTTGGAGGGGGAAAAGAGAGAAACCACAAGAACAACAAGAACACAAAGATGAACTCAAGAGGCAATCACTCCAACAATTCCCGATTACACATCCACTAGAGTAACAACACAAGATCCACAAGTCACAAACACAATCAAAGGAAAGATACAATGGCAAAGTTCATCCCAAATCCAAAGGAAGAGGGGTCTTGAAGGTAGTCTTCTCCCAATGGAGGTCTTGAAATCCTCAAGGATTCTTCCCTATGGGGTCTTGATCCGGAAGGTAATGGAGAAAAGCTCACCAAGATCTCATCTAATACTTCGCTAACCCTAAACATGGTCCTAGGTACGGAATATATAGCCTTGGGGTCGAAGGAGAAGAAGGGGAGCCGAAGATGCAATCTCAGCCGGCCATCCTAGGAGGCCCGTGCGCACGGGGTTAGTTGGGCCCGTGCGCACGGGGGTCCTATGGGCACGATACAGGCCTGTGCGCACGGGGTGCTTCAGCTCCAACTTCCTGTGTAGTCCGTGGGCACGGGGTCTCGGGGGCCCGTGCGCACGGGGTCACCTGGGACTTCCTGTATTGCTGCTGTTGCACTCCGTCTTGATTCGTACGGCCTTGAGGTGGTCCTCCTTCTCCTTGGGGATGCTCCCGAGCTTCTTGGTGATGGTCCACTTCATACCTAAGGAGGCATAGCATATCTTGGTGAGGTAGCAAACATGTTCCATTTGTGTCCACATGCAAGTCTAGTAGGAAGGAGTTCACCTTGGTTTCGAGAGCACGTGCTCTAGCTCTTGTCATGGGTCCTCGTGGGGTTGGATGTGTCGATGTAGAGTCCATGGGGATGATGGAAGGATGCTCCACATCACCGCTGCTTTGCTTCTGCTCCCTGTCGAGCAGAGGACCGCGCCCTGCTTCCCTGCATCGATCGCGTTGACCGCGTCACCAAGACCGCGCCAGGCCTGCGAGGCCTGTTCCACCGGCTGGGCCTCAGCCCACTAGGTGAGGCCACCTCCAACCCCCAGCCTCTCCTGTGCACTACCGGGCTAGCTAGATTCGGCCCGCGTATGTTTTTTCCCAGATCTGCAAATTTGCTAATTATCCAGGGAATTACAAATTTGCAGAAAAACCCTCACGCTTCATGCATTTAATAACTTCAGAACCGTGCATCGGATTAAAATGATTCAAACATGTAAAATGCTTAGAATTTTGTGTAGATTAATAATTTTCCACTTTCATCCATGTTAAATATGTTTAAACTTGTTGTTTATTTAATTTTGCATAAATGCCATGCTAAAATGTTTTATTTCATAACTAAATAACTGTAGCTCGGTTTTAAATAAACTTTATATGTAAATGGGGTGAAAAAATGCATAGATTAATTTGGTCCACTTTGTTTTATTGCTTAACAACATTAAAATATGGTTTAGGGCAGAACAGTAGGAAATTCATAATATGCATATGAGGATTTTCCGGACTTGTTGTTTGTTGTTTCCGGCCTCATTTAAATTGCCTAGATAGTTAGTTTACTTATGTTTCACCTCTTGCCATGTTAAAAAACATTTAATATTGTTGTGTACCTAAATGAGAGCGAACTAAATAACTCGAATGTGGTGTTTCATCAATATGCAACTCGTTGCATATTGAGCTCCACTTAACTTGTAGTATTGTTTGTTGCACTTTGCCATGCCATGCCTCATTAAACTGGACACGCATCATACTTGATTGTGCATCATGCCATGTTTATGTGATGTTTGTTTACCATGTTGTTTGCTTCTTTCCGGTTTGCTTCTCTCGTTAGCTTCGGTTTCATTCCGGAGTTGTGAGGATTCGTTCGACTATGTCCGTTTGTCTTCTTCATGGAGTCGTTCTTCTTCCTAGCGGGATTTCAGGCAAGATGACCGTCACCTTGGATCTCACTACTATCATTGCTATGCTAGTTGCTTCGTTCTATCGCTATGCTGTGCTACCTATCACTTGTTCTTCAAGCCTCCCAATTTGCCATGTCAGCCTCTAACCTTTTTCACCCTTCCTAGCAAACCGTTGCTTGGCTATGTTACCGCTTTGCTCAGCCCCTCTTATAGCGTTGTTAGTTGAAGGTGAAGTTGAAGATTGCTCCATGATGGACAGGATTATGTTGGGATATCACAATATCTCTTATTTAATTAATGCATCTATATACTTGGTAAAGGGTGGAAGACTCGGCCTTATGCCTGGTGTTTTGTTCCACTCTTGCCGCCCTAGTTTCCGTCATACCGGTGTTATGTTCCTTGATTTTGCGTTCCTTACGCGGTTGGGTGATTTATGGGACCCCCTTGACAATTCGCTTTGAATAAAAACTCCTCCAGCAAGGCCCAACCTTGGTTTTACCATTTGCCTCACCTAGCCCTTTTTCCCTTGGGTTTCCGGAGCCCGAGGGTCATCTTTATTTACCCCCCCCCCCCCCCCCGGGCCAGTGATCCTTTGAGTGCTGGTCCAAACCGAGCGATGTCCGGCGCCCCTGGGCAACTAGGGTCTGTGCCAACCCGACGTCTGCTCACCCGGTGTGCCCTGAGAACGAGATATGTGCGACTCCTATCGGGATTTGTTGGCACATCGGGCGGCTTTGCTGGTCTTGTTTTACCATTGTCGAAATGTCTTGTAAACCGGGATTCTGAGACTGATCGGGTCTTCCTGGGAGAAGGAATATCCTTCGTTGACCATGAGAGCTAGTGATGGGCTAAGTTGGGACACCCCTGCAGGGTATAAACTTTCGAGACCCGTGCCCGCGGTTATGTGGCAGATGGGAATTTGTTAATATCCGGCTGTAGAGAACTTGACACCAGATTCGAATTAAAACGCATCAACCGCGTGTGTAGCCGTGATGGTCTCTTTTTGGCGGAGTCCGGGAAGTGAACACGGTTTTGGGTTATGTTTGACGTAAGTAGCAGTTCAGGATCACCTCTTGATCATTGCTAGCTTCACGACCGTTCCGTTGTTTCTCTTCTCACTCTCATTTGCGTATGTTAGCCACCATACTTGCTTAGTCGCTGCTGCAACCTCACCACTTTACCCCTTCCTTATCCATTAAGCTTTGCTAGTCTTGATACCCATGGTAATGGGATTGCTAAGTCCTCGTGTCTCACAGATTACTACAACAACAATTGCAGGTGCAGTTTATGCGATGATCATGACGTGAGAGTGATGCTTGCTTGTTTTGGAGTTTTTCTTCTACTTCTTCTTTGATCAGGGGATAGGTTCTAGGTTGGCAGCCTGGGCTAGCAGGGTGGATGTTGTTCGAGTTTCTGTTTGTGTTTCATCTCTAGTCGGATGGTGCTCTTATGTAAGATGATATTGTATTTGTGTGGCATTGTATGCCTTTTGTATGTATCCCCATCTATTATGTAATGTTGATGTAATGATATCCATCTTGCAAAAGCGTCTCCAAGATGCGCTTCTATCCTTGGTGGGACCTTCGAGTTCCTTTAGGATAGGGTCGCATCTTGGGCGTGACAGAATGCTACCTAGCATAATTCTCAACGTAATTTTCTTTATTGTGGCATGAATATTCAGATCCAAATGTTTCAAAATAAAAGTTCATATTGATAAAATAAATAGTAACACTTCAAGCATACTAATCAAAGTAATCATGTCTTCTCAAAATAACATGGCAAAAGGAAGTTCATCCCTACAAAATCATATAGTTAGGCTATGCTTCATTTTCTTCACACAAAGATGTTCCCAACTTCTATACCCCCGATGACAAGCCAAGAAATTGTTTCATACTTAAATAATCTCAAACTTTTTCAACCTTCACGCAATACATGAGCGTGAGCCATGGATATAGCACTATGGGTGGAATAGAATATGATGATGGGGATGTGTGGAGAAGACAAAAAACGAGAAAGTCTCACATTGACGAGGATAATCAACGGGCTATGGAGATGCCCATCAATTGATGTCAACATGAGGAGTAGGGATTACCATGCAACGGATGCACTAGAGCTATAAATGAATGCTCAACAAAAGAAAACTAGTGGTTGTGCATCCAACTTGCCTGCTCACGAAGACCTGGGGCATTTGAGGAAGCCCATCGTAGGAATATACAAGCCAAGTTCTATAATGAAAAATTCCCACTAGTATGAAAAAGACAACTTATAAGACTCACTATATGAAAAACATGGTGCTACTTTGAAGCACAATATACGAGACTCACTACATGAAGAACAAGGTGCTACTTTGAAGCACAAGTGTGGAAAAAGAGATAGTAACATTGCCGTTTTTATTTATTTATTTATTTTATTTTTTTCCCTTTTTTTCTTTTTTTGGGCCTTTCTTTTTTTTTTATTTTGTCCTTCCCTTTTTTTCTTTTTTTTCTTTTTGGGCAATGTTCTAATAATGATGATCATCACACTTTCATTGATTACAACATATGAATTACAACTCGAAACTAGAACAAGATATGACTCTATATGAATGCCTCCGGCGGTGTACCGGGATGGTGCAATGAATCAAGAGTGACATGTATGGAAAATAATGCATGGTGGCTTTGCCACAAATACGATGTCAACTACACGATCATGCAATCACAATATGACAAAAGTAAAGTATGTCATGATAATGATAAACGGAACGATGGAAAGTTGCATGGCAATATATCTCGGAATGGCTATGGAAATGCCATAATAGGTAGGTATGGTGGCTGTTTTAAGGAAGATATAAGGAGGCTTATGTGTGATAGAGCGTATTGTATCACGGGGTTTGGATGCACCGGCGAAGTTTGCACCAACTCTCAAGGTGAGAAAGGGCAATGCACGGTACCAAAGAGGCTAGAAATGGTGGAAAGGTAAAAGTACGTATAATCCATGGACTCAACATTAGTCAAAAGAACTCATATACTTATTGCAAAAATTTAGAAGTCATCAAAAATCAAGTACTACGCGCATGCTCCTAGGGGGATAGATTGGTAGGAAAAGACCATCGCTCATCCCCGACCGCCACTCATAAGGATGCACAAGCCAGGCACACTTCATGTTTCAAATTTGTTACACAACTTTAACCATACATGCATGCTATGGGACTTGCTAACTTCAACACAAGCATTCTTTAAATTCATAATCACCCAACTAGCATGACTTTAATATCACTACCTCCATATCTCAAAACAATTATCAAGTATCAAATTGATCATAGCATCCAATTCACTTTCTATGATAGTTTTTATTATACCCAACGTGGATGCCTACCATTCTAGGACCAATTTTGTAACCATAGCAAATACCATGCTGTTCTAAAAGACTCTCAAAATAATATAAGTGAAGCATGAGAGACTAGCATTTTCTATAAAATCAAGCCACCGCCGTGCTCTAAAAGATATAAGTGAAGCACTAGAGCAAAAACTATCAAGCTCAAAAGATATAAGTGAAGCACATAGCAAATTATAATAAATTCTAATCAAATAGGCTTCTCCCAAAAGGTGTGTACAGCAAGGATGATCGTGGTAAACTAAAAAGAAAAGACTAATGTAATACACGACGCTCCAAGCAAAACACATATCATGTGGCGAATAAAAATATAGCTCCAAGTAAAGTTACCAATGAACGAAGACGAAAGAGGGGATGCCTTCCCGGGGCATCCCAAAGCTTAGGATTTTGGCTATTATTGAATATATTGGGGTGCCATGGGCATCCCCAAGCTTAGGCTTTTGATACTCCTTATTCCATAGTCCATAAAAGCTTTACCCAAAACTTGAAAACTTCACAACACAAAACTCAACAGGAAATATTATAAGCTCCGTTAGTGAAAGAAAAAAAACCCACCACATAAGGTACTGTAATGAACTCATTCTTTATTTAATTTGGTGTTAAACCTACTGTATTCTAACTTCTCTATGGTTTATAAACTATTTTACTAGCCATAGATGCATCAAAATAAGCAAACAACACACGAAAAACCGAATCTGTCAAAAACAGAACAGTCTGTAACAATCTGTAACTAATGCAAACTTCGGGAACTCTAAAAATCCTACCAAAATATTCAGTCCTGGACAATTTGTCTATTGATCAGCAGCAAAAAGAATCAATGCAAAATCACGCTCCTGTGATTTAAAAAAATTATATTTGTGCGTGCAAAGTTTCTGTTTTTCAGCAGAATCAAATCAACTATCATCATGGGTTATCCTATAAGTTCTACTTGGGACAAACACTAATTAAAAGATAAAAACACATCTAAACAGAACGTAGATGCAAGATTTATTACTAACAGGAGCAAAAACAAAGAACATAAAGAAAAATTGGGTTGCCTCCCAACTAGCGCTATCCTTTAACGCTCCTAGCTAGGCATAAAAGCAAAGATAGATCTAACGGCTGCCCTCTTTGGCACTAAATCCATACGTAGCCCTCATGATAGATTCATAAGGTAATTTTACTTTGTTTTTTGGAAAGTGCTCCATGACTTTCTTTAATGGAAATTGGAATCTAATATTCCCTTCCTTCATATCAATAATCGCACCAATCGTTCTAAGGAAAGGTCTACCGAGAATAATAGGGCAAGAAAGATTGCAATCTGTTGGGGAATGTAGCAGAAATTCAAAATTTTCTACGCATCACCAAGATCAATCTATGGAGTAACTAGCAACGAGAGAGAGGGGAGTGCATCTTCATACCCTTGAAGATCGCGATGCGGAAGCGTTGCAAGAACGCGGTCGGTGGAGTCGTTCACTAAGTGATTCAGATCGTGGCCGAATCTGATCTAAGCACTGAACAACGGTGCCTCCGCGTTCAACACACGTACAGCCCGGGGATGTCTCCTCCTTCTTGATCCAGCAAGGGGAGAGGAGAAGTTGAGGGAGAGCTCCGGCAGCACGACGGCATGGTGGTGGAGCTTGCAGTTCTCCGGTAGAGCTTCGCCAAGCACTACTACTACGGAGGAGGTGTTGGGGAGGGAGAGGGCTGCGCCAGGGGAAGGGTGAAGCTCCCATGCGCCTCCCCACTATATATAGGGGTGGAGTGGGCTGGTTTCTTGCCGTCCAAGTCCATTGGGGCGTTGGCAAAGGTGGGAGGAAAGAAATCCCATCATTTCCTTCCCCACCGATTGTTATCCCCCTTTTTTAGGGATCTTGATCTTATCCCTTCGGGATATGATCTTATTCCTTCTAAGGGGGGATCTTGGTGCGCCTTGACCAGGGGTGTGGGGCCTTGGCCCCACTACCCACGTTCATGTGGGTCCCCCCATGCAGGTGGGCCCCACTTTGGAACCTTCTAGAACCTTCCCAGTACAATACCGAAAAATCCTGAACATTTTCCAGTGGCCAAAATAGGACTTCCCATATATAAATATTTACCTCCGGACCATTCCAGAACTCCTCATGACGTCCGGGATCTCATCCAGGACTCCGAACAACATTCAGTAACTGCACACTAATTCCCATAACAACTCTAGCGTCACCGAACCTTAAGTGTGTAGACCCTACGGGTTCGGGAATCATGCAGACATGACCGAGACAGCTCTCTGGCCAATAACCAACAGCGGGATCTGGATACCCATGTTGGCTCCCACATGTTCCATGATGATCTCATCAGATGAACCATGATGTCAAGGATTCAAGCAATCCCGTATACAATTCCCTTTGTCAATTGGTACGTTACTTTCCCGAGATTCGATCGTCGGTATCCCAATACCTCATTCAATCTCGTTACCGGCAAGTCACTTTACTCGTTCCGTAATGCATGATCCCGTGACTAACTACTTAGTCACATTGAGCTCATTATGATGATGCATTACCGAGTGGGCCCAGAGATACCTCTCAGTCACACGGAGTGACAAATCCCAGTCCCAATTCGTGCCAATCCAACAGACACTTTTGGAGATACCCATAGTGCACCTTTATAGCCACCCAGTTACGTTGTGACATTTGGCACACCCAAAGCATTCCTATGGTATCCGGTAGTTGCACAATCTCATGGTCTAAGGAAATGATACTTGACATTAGAAAAGCTTTTAGCAAACGAACTACACGATCTTGTGCTATGCTTAGGATTGGGTCTTATCCATCACATCATTCTCCTAATGATGTGATCCCGTTATCAATGACATCCAATGTCCATGGTTAGGAAACCATAACCATCTATTGATCAACGAGCTAGTCAACTAGAGGCTCACTAGGGACATGTTGTGGTCTATGTATTCACACATGTATTACGGTTTCCAGTTAATACAATTATATCATGAACAATAGACAATTATCATGAACAAGGGAATATAATAATAACCATTTTATTATTGCCTCTAGGGCATATTTCCAATAGTCTCCCACTTGCACTAGAGTCAATAATCTAGTTCACATCACTATCCGATTGTAATGAATCCAACACCCATGGGGTTTGATCATATCTCGCTTGTGAGAGAGGTTATTAGTCAATGGGTCTGAACCTTTCAGATCCATGTGTGCTTTACAAATCTCTACGTCATCTTTTAGATGCAGCTACCACACACTATTTGGAACTATTCCAAATAACTATTCTACTATATGAATCCGGTTTACTATTCAGAGTCATCCACATTAGTGTCAAAGTTTGCATCGACATAACCCTTTACGACGAACTATTTTACCACCTCCATAATCGAGGAAAATTCCTTAGTCCACTAGTCACTAAGGATAACTTTGACTGTTGTCCTGTGATCCATTTCTGCATCACTCTTGTACCCCTTGATGACTCATGGCAAGGCACACTTCAGGTGCAGTACACAACATAGCATACTACAGAGCCTACGTCTAAAGCATAGGGGATGACCTTCGTCCTTTCTCTCTCTTCAGCCGTGGTCAGGTCTTGAGTCTTACTCAATACTCACACCTTATAACACAGCCAAGAACTCCTTCTTTACCAATCTATTTTGAACACCTTCAAAATCTTGTCATGGTGCATATTCATTTGAAAGTACTATCAAGCGATTTTTGATCTATCCTTATAGATCTTGATGCTCAATGTTCAAGTATCTTAATCCAGCTTTTCCATTGAAAAACACTTTTCAAATAACCCTATATGCTTTCCAGAAATTCTACATCATTTCCGATCAACAATATGTCAACAGCATATACTCATCAGAAATGCTATAGTGCTCCCACTCACTTCTTTGGAAATACAAGTTTCCAATAAACTTCGTATAAACCCAAAATCTTTGATCATCTCATCAAAGCATATATTCCAACTCCGAGATGCTTACTCCAGTCCTTAGAAGGATTGCTGGAGCTTTGCATACTTGTTAGCATCTTTTAGGATTGACAAAACCTTCTGGTTGTATCATATACAACCTTTCCTCAAGAAAATCATTGAGGAACCAATGTTTTGACATCCTATCTGCAAGATTTCATAAATAATGCAGGAACTGCTAATATAATTTCAACAGTCTCTTAGCATCGCTACGAGTGAGAAAGTCTCATCATAGTCAACTCCTTGAACTTGTTAGAAAACATCTTAATGACAAGTCGAGCTTTCTTAATGGTGATACTTACCATCATTGTCTGTCTTCCTTTTAAAATCCATTTGTACCCAACAGCCTTACGACCAACAAGTAGTTCTTCCAAAGTCTATACTTTGGTTTCAAACATGGATCCTCTCTCGGATTTTATGGCCTCGAGCCATTCGTCGGAATCCGGGCCCACCATCGCTTCTCCATAGCTCGTAGGTTCATTGTTGTCTAGCAACATGACCTTCAAGACAGGATTACCGCACCACTCTGAAGCAGTACGCGTCCTTGTCGACCTACGAGGTTTGGTAGTGACTTGATCCGAAGTTTCATGATCACTATCATCACCTTCCACTTCAACTGGTGTAGGCGCCACAAGAACAACTTCCTGTGCCCTGCTACACACTAGTTGAAGTGACAGTTCAATAACCTCATCAAGTCTCCACCATCCTCCCACTAAATTCTTTTGAGAGAAACTTTTCCTCGAGAAAGGACCCGATTCTAGAAACAATCCCTTTTGCTTTCGGATCTGAGACAGGAGGTATACCCAACTATTTTTGGGTGTCCTATGAAGATGCATTTATCCGCTTTGGGTTCGAGCTTATCAGCCTGAAACTTTTTCACATAAGCGTCGCCGCCCCAAGCTTTATAAGAAATGACAGCTTAGGTTTCTCTAAACCATAGTTCATATGGTGTCATCTTAATGGAATTGTGTGGTGCCCTATTAAAGTGAATGCGGTTGTGTCTAATTCCTAACCCATAAACGATAATGTTAATTCGATAAGAGACATCATGGTGTGCACCATATCCAATAGGGTGCAATTAGGACACACCATCACACAATGGTGTTCCAGGCGGTATTAGCTGTGAAACAATTTCCACGGTGTCTTAATTGTGTGCCAAACTCGTAACTCAGATATTTATCTCTATGATCATATCATAGACATTTTATCCTCTTGTCATGACGATCTTCAACTTCACTCTAAAATTATTTGAACCTTTCAATAATTCAAATTTGTGTTTCATCAAGTAAATATACTAAGAATCTACTCAAATCATCTGTGAAGTAAGAACATAACGATATTCACTGCGTGCCTCAACACTCATTGGATTGCACACATCAAATGTATTACTTCCAACAAGTTGCTCTCTTGTTCCATCTCACTGAAAACGAGGCCTTTCAGTCATCTTGCCCATGTGGTATGATTTGCATGTCTCAAGTGATTCAAAAACAAGTGAGTCCAAATGATCCATCTGCATGGAGTTTCTTCATGCGTATATACCAATAGACGTGGTTCGCATGTCTCAATCTTTTCAAAAATGAGTGAGTCCAAAGATCCATCAATATGGAGCTTCTTCATGCGTTTTATACCAATATGACTTAAGTGGCAGTGCCACAAGTATGTGGTACTATCATTACTATCTTATATCTTTTGGCACGAACATGTGTATGACTACGGTCGAGATTCAATAAACCATTCATTTTAGGTGCAAGACCGTTGAAGGTATTATTCAAATAAATAGAGTAACCATTATTCTCCTTAAATGAATAACCATATTGCGATAAACATAATACAATCATGTTTATGCTCAACACAAACACCAAATAACAATTATTTCGGTTTAACACCAATCTCGATGGTAGAGGGAGCAGACGATGCTTGATCACATCAACCTTGGAAACACTTCCAACACACATTGTCATCTCACCTTTAGCTAGCTTCCATTTATTCCGTAGCTCTTTTATTTCGAGTTAGTAACACTTAGCAACCAAACCGGTATCTTAATACCCTGGTGCTACTAGGAGTACTAGTAAAGTACACATTTAATACAATGTATATCCAATATACTTCTGTCAACCTTGCCAGCCTTCTCATCTACCAAGTATCTAGGGTAGTTCTGCTTCAGTGACCGTTCCCTCATTACAGAAGCACTTAGTCTCGGGTTTGGGTTCAACCCTGGGTTTCTTCACTAGAGCAGCAACTGATTTGTCGTCTCATGAAGTATCCCTTCTTGCCCTTGCCCTTCTTGAAACTAGTGGTTTTACTAACCATCAACAATTGATGCTCCTACTCGATTTCTACTTTCGCGGTGTCAAACATCGCGAATTGCTCAAGGATCATCATGTCTATCCCTGATATGTTATAGTTCATCATGAAGCTCTAATAGCTTTGTGGTAGTGACTATGGAGAACCATCACTATCTCATTTGGAAGATTAACTCCCACTCAATTCAAGTGATTGTAGTACTCAGACAATCTGAGCACATGCTCAATGATTGAGCTTTTCTCCCTTAGTTTGCAAGTTAAGAAACTTGTCGTGGGTCTCATACCTCTTGACGTGGGCACGAGCGTGAAATCCTAATTTCAGCTCTTGGAACATCTCATATGTTCTGCGACGTTTCAAAAAATGTCTTCGCTGCCTCAATTCTAAACCGTTTAACATTACGCACTGAACTATCACGTAGTCATCAAAATGTGTATGTCATATGTTCGCAACATCCATAAACGACGCTCGAGGTTCAGCACACCGAGCGGAGCATTAAGGACATAAGCCTTTTGTGTAGCAATGAGGAAAATCCTCAGTATACGGACCCAGTCCGCATAATTGCTACTATCAACTTTCAACTAAAATTTTCTCTAGGAACATATCTTAAAAAGTAGAACTAAAGCGCAAGCTACGACATAATTTGCAAAGTCCTTTTTACTATGTTCATGATAATTAAGTTCATCTAATGAACTCCCACTCAGATAGACATCCCTCTAGTCATCTAAGTGATACATGATCTGAGTCAACTAGGCCGTGTCCGATCATCACATGAGATGGACTAGTCATCATCGGTGAACATCTCCATGTTGATCGTATCTACTATACAACTCATGTTCGACCTTTCAGTTTCTTGTGTTTCGAGGCCATGTCTGTACATGCTAGGCTCGTCAAGTCAACCTAAGTGTTTTGCGTGTGTAAATCTGGCTTACACCCGTTGTATGTGAACGTTAGAATCTATCACACCCGATCATCATGTGGTGCTTCAAAACAACGAACTTTCGCAACAGTGCACAGTTAAGGGGAACACTTTCTTGAAATTTTAATGAGGGATCATCTTATTTATGCTACCGTTATTCTAAGCAAATAAGATGTAAACATGACAAACATCACATGCAAATCATAAAGTGACATGATATGGCCAATATCATCTTGCGCCTTTGATCTCCATCTTGAGGCACGACATGATCACCTTCGTTACCGGCATGACACCATGATCTCCATCATCGTGTCTTCATGAAGTTGTCTCGCCAACTATTACTTCTACTACTATGGCTAATAGTTTAGCAATAAAGTAAAGTAATTACATGGCGTTTTCAATGACACGCATGCCATACAATAAATTAAGACAACTCCTATGGCTCCTACCAGTTGTCATACTCATCGACATGCAAGTCGTGATTCCTATTACAAGAACATGATCAATCTCATACATCACATATATCATTCATCACATTCTTTTGGCCATAACACATCACATAGCATACCCTGCAAAAACAAGTTAGACGTCCTCTAATTGTTGTTGCATGTTTTACGTGGATGCTATGGGTTTCTAGCAAGAACATTTCTTACCTACGCAAAAGCCACAACGGTGATATGCCAATTGCTATTTACCCTTCATAAGGACCCTTTTTATCAAATCCGATCTGACTAAAGTGGGAGAGACTGGCACCCGCTAGCCACCTTCATGCAACAAGTGCATGTCAGTCGGTGGAACCTATTTCACGTAAGCGTATGTGTAAGGTCGGTCCGGGCCGCTTCATCCCACGATGCCGCCGAATCAAGATAGGACTAGTAACATCAAATTGAACAAACCAATTCCCACAACTACTTGTGTTCTACTCGTGCATAGAATCTACGCAATAGACCTAGCTCATGATGCCACTGTTGGGGAACGTAGCAGAAATTCAAAATTTTCTACGCATCACCAAGATTAATCTATGGAGTAACTAGCAACGAGAGAGAGGGGAGTGCATCTTCATACCCTTGAAGATCGTGATGCAGAAGCGTTGCAAGAACGCGGTCAGTGGAGTCGTTCACTAAGCGATTCAGATCGCGGCCGAATCCGATCTAAGCACCGAACAACGGTGCCTCCGCGTTCAACACACATACAGCCCGGGGACGTCTCCTGCTTCTTGATCCAGCAAGGGGAGAGGAGAAGTTGAGGGAGAGCTCCGGCAGCACGACGGCGTGGTGGTGGAGCTTGCAGTTCTCCAGCAGAGCTTCGCCAAGCACTACTACGGAGGAGGAGGTGTTGGGGAGGGAGAGGGCTGCGCCAGGGGAAGGGTGAAGCTCCCATGCGCCTCCCCACTATATATAGGGGTGGAGTGGGCTGGTTTCTTGCCCTCCAAGTCCATTGGGGCGTTGGCAAAGGTGGGAGGAAAGAAATCCCATCATTTCCTTCCCCACCGATTGTTATCCCCTTTTTTAGGGATCTTGATCTTATCCCTTCGGGATATGATCTTATTCCTTCTAAGGGGGGATCTTGGTGCGCCTTGACCAGGGGTGTGGGGCCTTTCCCCCACTACCCAAGTTCATGTGGGTCCCCCATGCAGGTGGGCCCCACTCCGGAACCTTCTAGAACCTTCCTGGTATAATACCGAAAAATCCTGAACATTTTCCGGTGGCCAAAATAGGACTTCTCATATATAAATCTTTACCTCCAGACCATTCCGGAACTCCTCATGACGTCCGGTATCTCATCCGGGACTCCGAACAACATTCGGTAACTGCACACTAATTCCCATAACAACTCGAGCATCACTGAACCTTAAGTGTGTAGACCCTACGGGTTCGGGAATCATGCACACATGACCGAGACAGCTCTCTGGCCAATAACCAACAGCGGGATCTGGATACCCATGTTGGCTCCCACATGTTCCACGATGATCTCATCGGATGAACCATGATGTCAAGGATTCAAGCAATCCCATATACAATTCCCTTTGTCAATCGGTACGTTACTTGCCCAAGATTTGATCGTCGGTATCCCAATACCTCGTTCAATCTCGTTACCGGCAAGTCACTTTACTCGTTCCATAATGCATGATCCCGTGACTAACTACTTAGTCACATTGAGCTCATTATGATGATGCATTACCGAGTGGGCCCAAAGATACCTCTCAGTCACACGGAGTGACAAATCCCAGTCTCGATTCGTGCCAACCCAACAGACACTTTTGGAGATACCCATAGTGCACCTTTATAGCCACCCAGCTACGTTGTGACGTTTGGCACACCCAAAGAATTCCTACAGTATCCGGGAGTTGCACAATCTCATGGTCTAAGGAAATGATACTTGACATTAGAAAAGCTTTTAGCAAACGAACTACATGATCTTGTGCTATGCTTAGGATTGGGTCTTGTCCATCACATCATTCTCCTAATGATGTGATCCCGTTATCAATGACATCCAATGTCCATGGTCAGGAAACCATAACCATCTATTGATCAACGAGCTAGTCAACTAGAGGCTCACTAGGGACATGTTGTGGTCTATGTATTCACACATGTATTATGGTTTCCAGTTAATACAATTAGAGCATGAACAATAGAAAATTATCATGAACAAGGAAATATAATAATAACCATTTTATTATTGCCTCTAGGGCATATTTCCAACACAATCTATATCAAGAACTATAAAATCTACGAGCACCAAATTTCTATTTGCAACAATAAGAACATCATTGATCCATCCCATAGGCTTTTTAATGGTGGAATTCGCAAGGTGCAAATTTAATGAGCAATCATCAAGATGATGGAAACCTAGAATATCACATAAAGTTTTCGGAATTGTGGAAACACTAACACCCAAATCACACAAAGTAAAACACTCATAATCTTTAATTCTAATCTTTATAGTAGGTACCCACTCATCATTAAGTTTTCTAGGTATAGAAACTTCCAAATTAAGTTTTTCATCAAAAATTGCATCAAGGCATCAACAATATGTTTGGTAAAAGCTTTGTTTTGACTATAAGCATGAGGAGAATTAACAACGGATTGCAACAAGGAAATACAACCTTTTGAAGAACAATCATAATCAAATTCCTTGAAATCCGAGATAGTAGGTTCAATGTTATTTGAAGTTGTGACCTCTCCAATCTCACCTTTACCAAATTTAGCATCAAGATCAAAAGACTCCGAATTCTTGGGATGCCTTCTAGGCAAAGTTGATTCATCATCAGTCCCATAATCATCAAAATTCATACTGCAAAACATAGATCTAATAGGAGACGCATCAATAACTTTAAGATCTTCATCATTATTTTCATGGAAACTAGAAGAACATGCTTTTATAAATCTATCTTTCTTAGCACGCAATGTAGCGGTTCTTTCCTTACACTCATCAATGGAAATTATCATTACTTTGAGAGACTCATTGATATCATGCTTAGGAGGATAAGATCTAAGTTTAAGAGAATCAACATCAAGTGAAAGTCTATCAACGTTCCTAGCCAAATCATCAACTTTGAGCAATTTCTCTTCAAGCAAAGCATTAAAATTCTTTTGAGAAATCATAAATTCTTTCACACTATTCTCAAAATCAGAGTGCATCTTATTAAAATTACCATAAGAATTATTGTAGGAATTTCCATAATTATTAGAGGAATTACTAGGGAACGGTCTAGCATTAAAGTTTCCTCTATAAGCATTGTTTCCAAAACTATTCCTACCAACGAAATTCACATCCATAGATTCATTATTATTCTCAATCAAAGAAGACAAAGGCATATCATTGGGATCAAGAGGAGTATTTTTAGTAGCAAGCAATTTCATAAGTTCATCCATCTTTCCACTCAAAACATTGATTTCTTCTATAGCATGCACTTTTTTACTAGAAGATCTTTCGGTGTGCCATTGAGAATAATTAGCCATAATATTATCAAGAAGTTTTGTAGCATCTCCTAACGTGATTTCCATAAACATGCCTCCCGCAGCCGAATCTAAGAGATTTCTAGAAGCAAAGTTCAAACCGGCATAAAATTTTTGTATGATCATCCATAAATTCAAACCATGAGTAGGGCAATTACGAAGCATCAATTTCATTCTTTCCCAAGATTGGGTAACATGCTCATGATCAAGTTGTTTAAAATTCATAATATCGTTCCTAAGAGTGATAATCTTAGTGGGAGGAAAATACTTAGAGATAAAAGCATCTTTGCACTTGTTCCAAGAATAAATACTATTTTTAGGCAAAGACGAAAACCAAATTTTAGCACGATCTCTAAGAGAAAACGGAAATAACTTCAATTTGACAATATTGTTATCCGTATCTTTCTTCTTTTGCATATCACACAAATCAACAAAGTTGTTTATATGAGTAGCGGCATCTTCACTAGGAAGGACGGCGAATTGATCTTTCGTAACAAGATTCAGCAAAGCAGTATTGATTTCACAAGACTCAACATCATTAAGAGGAGCAATCGGAGTACTAAGGAAATCATTATTATTGGTTTTCAAGAAATCACACAATTTGGTATTATATTGCGCCATGGCAACAAGTAATCCAACACACAAGCAAATAGACAAACTGAGAACAGGGAGCCTCCTACTAGATTGATACATTGTAGGTGCGTGGGATGAATTCTTGAACAGGGAGAAAAAGGCAAGAGAAAAGGAGAGGAGGAGATTGGGAAAGAGAGGGCAAATAAAACGGCAAAGGTGAAGTGGGGGAGAGGAAAACGAGAGGCAAATGGCAAATAATGTAAATGCAAGGGAGATCGGTTTGTGATGGGTACTTGGTATGTCTTGACTTGAGCGAAGACCTCCCCGGCAACGGCGCCAGAAATCCTTCTTGCTATGTCTTGAGCTTGTGTTGGTTTTCCTCGAAGAGGAGAGGGTGATGCAGCAATAGTAGCATAAGTATTTCCCTTAGTTTTTGAGAACCAAGGTATCAATCCAGTAGGAGGCTCCTCAAAAGTCCCACACACCTACACAAACAAACTGAGAACTCGCAACCAACGCGATAAAAGGGTTGTCAATCCCTTCACGGCCACTTGCGAAAGTGAGATCTAATAAAGATAGTAAGATAAGATAAATATATTTTTGGTATTTTATAATATAGATGCAAAAAGTAAAGATGCAAATAAAAGTAGATTGGAAGCAAATATGATAAGAGATAGACACGGGGGCCATAGGTTTCACTAGTGGCTTCTCTCAAGATAGCATAAGTATTACGGTGGGTGAACAAATTATTGTCGAGCAATTGATAGAAAAGAAAATAATTATGAGATTATCTAGGCATGGTCATGTATATAGGCATCACGTCCATAACAAGTAGACCGACTCCTGCCTGCATCTAGAGTATTAAGTTCATAAGAATAGAGTAACACATTAAGCAAGATGAGATGATGTAGAGGGATAAACTCAAGCAATATGATATAAACCCCATCTTGTTATCCTCGATGGCAACAATACAATACGTTCCTTGCAACCCTTTCTGTCACTGGGTAAGGACATCGCAAGATTGAACCCAAAGCTAAGCACTTCTCCCATGGCAAGAAAGATCAATCTAGTAGGCCAAACCAAACTGATAATTCGAAGAGACTTGCAAAGATAACTCAATCATACATAAAATAATTCAGAGAAGATTCAAATATTATTCATAGATAAACTTGATCATAAACCCACAATTCATCTGATCTCGACAAACAAACCGCAAAAAGAGTTTACATCGAATAGATCTCCACAAGAGAGGGGGAGAACATTGTATTGAGATCAAAAAAGAGAGAAGAAGCCATCTAGCTAATAACTATGGACCCGTAGGTCTGTGGTAAACTACTCACAACTCATAGGAGGGGCAAGGATGTTGATGTAGAGGCCCTCCGTGGTCGATTCCCCCTCCGGCAGAATGCCGGCGAAGGCTCCAAGATGGGATCTCGTGGATACAGAAGGTTACGGTGGTGGAAATTGTGTTTTGTCTGCTCCCTGGATGTTTTTGGGGTACGTAGGTATATATAGGAGGAAGAAGTACGTCGGTGGACGCCCGAGGGGCCCACGAGACAGGGGGGCTCACCCTACAGGGGGGCGCACCCTCCTATCTCGTGGGAGCCTCAGCTGCTTCTTGACTTGCACTCCAAGTCCTCTGGATCACGTTCGTTCCAAAAATCACACTCCTGAAGTTTTCATTCCGTTTGGACTATGTTTGATATCCCTTTTCTTCGAAATACTGAAATAGGCAAAAAAAACAGCAATACGGGCTGGGCCTCCGGTTAGTAGGTTAGTCCCAAAAATGATATAAATGTGTAAAATAAAGCCCATAAACATCCAAAAGGGGCAATATAATAGCATGAAACAATAAAAAAATATAGATACGTTGGAGACGTATCACCGTCGTCCACCGCCGTGGTGCTCTCGGCGCAGCGTGGTCAATGTGGTCAACGACCGACTTCCATCGGAAGAGTACTGTACGTGGAGAGGCTGACAGGTAGGTCCACAGCAGCCGCAAGGAAGTGCCTCCTTATTACGCGCAAAATAATTATTCCTCCACCTGACAGCAGGGACCCACCGAACGGGCCACCAGTATTTCACAGAAAAAACGTTTCCCCCCTGACTGCTGGGACCCACCGGACGGGCCACCGTATTTGATGAAAAAAAAGTTTGCCCCTGATTGCTGGGACCCACCGGATGGACCACCGTATTTCGCAAAAAAACGTTCCACCCGCTGTCAGCTCGGACCCACCGGAAGTGCCTCCTTATTACGTACAGAAAAATGAATACTCCCCCTGCTAGCTGGGACCCACCATGGTGGGAGGCTGACTTGTGGGCCTACTAAGTTGACGGGGACGAAGAGCTTTGTCAACTTAGTGAATATGAACGATTCTATCTCCAGTGACCGTACGATGTCCATCCAACGGCCGTCGTGCTTCTTCAATCTCTGCTCTTCCTGCTCCAGCCGCTCAAACAAGCACCGACGGGACTGCCTGCTCCCTCCTCCCCACGGCCGGCTGTGCTGCCGCGCATGCCTCACCGCCCCACCATACTCCCATCGCTGGCCTAGCCATCCCTCTACTCACCCACACCTGCTGTTATTCTCCGACGAGGGCAGACGAACCAGTAAACCCTCGTACAGTCATACTCCCCTCCGCGTGGGAAACAACTTCCGAGTCTTCCCTGCCTCCATGTCGTTCCCTTGCTAGGCCTCGCCGTCGTCCACCGCCCTGGTGCTCTCGGCGCGGCCTGGTCAACATGGTCAACAACTGACATGCATCTGAGGTGGACTGTACATGGAGAGGCTGACAGCTGGGTCCACAGCCGCACGCAAGGAAATGCCTCCTTATTACGCGCAAAATAATGATTCCTCCACCTAACATCGGGGACCCACCGAAAGGGCCTCTGTATTTTGTGAAAAAAACCCGTTACCGCCGCTGACAGCTCAGACCCACCAGCTATATCTTCGCACGCAAGGAAGTGCCTCCTTATTACGCACAAAAAAACGAATACTCCCCCTGTTAGCTGGGACCCAGTATAGTGGCACGCTGACTTGTGGGCCTACTAAGTTGACGGGGACGGAGGGCTTTGTCAACTTAGTCAATATGCACGATTCTAGCTCCAATGACCGTACGATGTCCATCCAACGACCAAAGTGCTTCTTCAACCTCTGGTCTTCTTGCTCCAGCCGCCCAAACCAGCGCCGGTTGTGCCGCGTGCTCCTGCCTCCCGTGGTTGGCTGTGATGCCGCGGAGGCCTCACCGCTCCCTACTACTCCCACCACTGGCTAGGCCATTCCTCTACTCACCCACACCCCATGTTATTCTGCAGCGACAGCAGCCTCACACCGCAGCCGAACCAGTGAACCATCGTACTCCTCTTCGCGTGGGCATCCACTGCTGCGTCTTCCTCGGCTCCGAGTCGTCCCCTTCCTAGGCCTCGTCGTCGTCCACCGCCGTGGTGCTCTCGACGCGGCGTGGTCAACATGGTCAAGGAACGACTTCCATCGGACGTGGACTATACGTGGAGAGGCTGACAGCTGGGTCCACGGCCACATCAAGGAAGTGCCTCCTTATTACGCGCAAAATAATGATTCCTCCACCTGACAGCGGGGACCCACCGAACGGGCCACCGTATTTCGTGAAAAAATGTTTCCCTCTGACTGCTAGGACCCACCTGCTACATCTTCGCATGCAAGGAAGTTTGTCCGGGCAAAAAAACCGATTCGCCCCCCTGACTGCTAGGACCCACCAGCTACATCTTCGCACACAAGGAAGTGCGTCCGGGCAAAAAAAAACAATTCGCCCCCTGACTACTGGGACCCACCAGCTACATCTTCGCAGACAAAGGAAGTGCCTGACAGTCGGGACCCACCTGGTCGAAGCGTACATAGCATTGTCATTCTGGTCGCGAACGTGTACGCACATATATACTAGTCGATGTAGAGGCACGCACATGTCGTTGTAGAGGCGCGCACGTAGCATGTACACGTACGTACATCGGCCAGGGTGCAAGAAAGAAAATACGGCCACGTATGTGTACATACGGGCGGGGTCTCGAATGCCTACTTGCGCATACGTACGGCGAGGGCTCGTGTATATGACTGGGTTGGAACGGAGAAACAACGTCGTCGTCGTGTTCATGGGGAGGCAACGGAATGCGTCGTGTTCACGGGGAGGCAACGGAATGCGTCGTGTTCATCGGGAGGCAACTGAACGCGTGGGAGCCAACCGGCTGGGTCGGAATGAAACGCGTGGTCGTGTTCATCGGGAGGGCTTGGACGGAACAGGCGATGGAAACAAGGCCTGGAGTACCGCAGAACGGAGGAAACGGCCTTGTGTTCGACCGGCCATGTTCGAAACGGAATCCTGTTCATCGGGAGGGGTCTGGCGTACCACAAAATGGAGGAAACGGACCTCCTACGGTCAAAACGGGGGTCCTGTTGATCAGGAGGGGTGTGGCATACCTCAAAACAGATGAAACAGACCTCCTACGGTCGAAACGGGG
Source organism: Triticum timopheevii (assembly GCA_963921465.1). Lineage (NCBI taxonomy): Eukaryota > Viridiplantae > Streptophyta > Magnoliopsida > Poales > Poaceae > Triticum > Triticum timopheevii. Next base: position 580,294,502 of record OY997268.1, read on the forward strand.
GTCCTGTGGATCGGGAGGGGTCTGGCATACCGCAAAACGGACGAAACGGACCTCCTACGGTTGAAACGGGGGTCCTGTTCATCGGGAGGGGTGTGGCGTACCGCAAAACGGGACTCCACGGGATACTGTTCATCTCCACCGTCGACCTCCTCCAGCCTCCACGGGCTACTGTAGACCTCCTCCAGCCTCCACGGGCTCCTGTGCCTCCACCACGTGCTACTCCATCGGCTACTGTTCAACCACCCCTCCACCGTCTATTGTTCATCCAGCCCTCCACACCACGGGGTCCTGTTCAACCACCCCTCCACGGGCACCCCTCCATCGTCTATTGTTCATCCAGCCCTCCACACCATGGGGTCCTGTTCATCCAGAGGCAACGCCACCGCTCACTGCTCATCCAAACCCCCTCGCAACGCTCACTGTTCATCCAATCGATTGGCTTCAATTAGCAGCAGGAGCGAAGGAATCGCTCGATCGGGTTCTGTTAACAGCCATCGATCGATCGCTCGGGTTCAGTAACACGTAGACTATAGTGCAATCGCTTGGGTTCAGTTAGAGCCCAAAACCTCGCTCGGGTTCAGTTAGAGCCAATGCCTCGCACACACGCGCATACTTATACGAGAGAAACGTGCATCGCTCGGCCCCCGACCTCCCACTGTAACCGGCAACTCCCCAAAATTTTCCTCCCCCTCGCTTCTACCACGGTTTTTTCCGTCATGGACGGGCCAAAGAATGTCATGCAGCTGCGTCTCCGGCCCGCGTAGGACAAAAAGCCCATTTTCTGTCATGATTTTCTGTCATAGAAGTAGGAGCCCACCACATCTATGATAATACCGGGTTTTGTCACAATTATCATCATAGAAGTGTCATATGTATGACAAAAAAAAATTCGTTCGACCCAAAATGTCATGGATGTGTCTTTTTCTTGTATTGACGAGCCAAAGGACGAGCACATGGAAGTGTATCTTGCGGAGGTGCACAGAATGGAAAAGCAATTTTGGGGGTTGGAGTTGGAGCATGTGCCCTGCGGCACCAACCAAGAGGCTGACGACATCGCCAGGACGGCATCTAGGTGGCTGCCTCAGGAGCCTGGCGTTTTTGAGGAATGGCTCTTCAAGCCCTCGGTAGACCAACGCTATCAAGCACAACACAACCTCGGGAAGAACTCCCTCAATCGCCTGCCACGGGAGCCCCGGCCTGTGCCCAGGGAGCACGCTTGCTCCTAGCGTTGGAGCCTCAAGAGGGATGCTAGACTACGGAATTCAAGGACTACCTGATGCAAGGGACTCTACCAGAGAAGGAGGAGGACGCTGAACGCGTAGCCCGGCAGGCCACGACCTACTGCATCCAAGACGGAGAGCTCTACCGGAAGCGGCCAAACGATGTTTCCCTGCTTTGCATCTCCAAGGAACGGGGGAAGGACTTGCTGGCTGACATACACGGTGGAGATTGTGGACACCACTCGTCATCACAGACCCTCGTCGGCAAGGCGTTTCGCAGCGGGTTTTACTGGCCTACATCACTCAACGACGCAATCGAGCTGGTGAAGGCTTGCGATCCCTGCCAATTCCACGCCAAGAAGATTCGTCAGCTAGCTTAGGGCCTGCAGACCATCCCACTCTCGTGGCCGTTTGCGGTCTGGGGGCTGGATATCCTGGGCCCGTTTCCTCGAGCGCCTGGCGGCTACCGCTACCTCTACGTCACCATCGACAAGTTCACCAAGTGGGCGGAGGTGGAAGCCGTCCGTACCATCCCAGCTGGCCCTGCAGTATGGTTCATCAAGGGCCTCATGAGCCGATTCGGTCAGCGTTCCTAATCGCATCATCACTGACAATGGTTCGCAGTTCACCAACAACCTTTTCAAAACATATTGTGCTAACCTTGGAGTGCAGATATACTATGCTTCGGTGGCACACCCCCGGAGTAACGGCTAGGACGAACGCGCCAACGCAGAGGTCCTGAAAGACCCCAAAACCAGGACCTTCAAGATGAAGCTGGAGGCCTGCGGCAGGGGCTGGTACGATGAGCTCCAGTCCGTGCTGTGGTCCATCCGCACTACCGCCACTAAGTCGACTGGCAAGACCCCGTTCTTCCTCGTCTACGGAGCAGAGGCGGTCCTCCCTCACGAGGTCAGGCGTCACTCTGCGCGGGTCCTAGCGTTTGATGAAGCGCAACAGGATGCAATGCGGGGAATGGACCTCGTGCTGGGGGAGGAACACCATCGGGAGGCCGCACTACGAGCAGCGAGATACCAGCAGGCGCTACAACGGTATCATTGCCTCCACATCCGCCCCAGGACTCTTGAGGTGGGTGACCTCATGCCCAGGCGGGTGCTCTCCAGGGAAGGGCTGCACAAGCTATCGCCCATGTGGGAGGGCCCGTTCAAGGTTGTTCATGTTTCCAGACTTGGCACCGCGCGCCTGGAGACCTAGGAAGGGGTGCCCATTCCTAACGCTTGGAACATTCAGCACCTCCGAAGGTTCTACCCTTGAAGTAGGGCCCAGTGCCTATAAGGAAGGCCCAGTGCCTGTGAAGTAAGGCCCAGTGCCTGTGAAGAAAGGCCCAGTGCCTCTAAAGAAGGCCCAGCGCTTGTGAAGCTCGCCGCCCCAAGAAAGGCCAGGTGCCCGTGAAGAAGGCCCAGTGCCTGTGAAGCTCGTCGCCCATGACACTATCACGTAATAATGAGTTGGGGCTATACACGCCCCGGAGTCTCCGGAGTGCCGCCCTTGGGCCTCGGGGGCTCCCACCCACGCCTAGTGGCAGCACTTAGCTCCGCGCTGGTGATAAGACGTCGAAGACTAGACTAGGTGCCGGACGCGGCTTTTCATTTGCTTTCCGCAGTTGGCTTGTTTCCCCTTGTTTGAACCATTATTGGAGTTGCTTCTAGTGTTGCTTGCCGTCCCTTGCCCCTGTTCTCTGTCTTTGGCTTTCGCCCAGCTCGTTCTTTCTCTCGCAAGCCTCGCGAGGGGGCTGTGCGGGGGCGCCCTCGTGGGCTTTCTCTCGCCTGGTTTCGCGAGGTTCCCTCGCTCAAGTTCACAGCGGGAGCACCTTTCCCGTCCATGCCCCACGGGCATCGCGACATGAAGCGCCGGACCTAAGCTGGTCACCCACGTGACAAAGGTTTGAAAACTATTCTCCCGACTGATCTTTGCAGACCTCAAGGCGCCCGGTGAGGCCTGAAGCAGGTACCTCGCGAGGCGAAAACCGCGGTGAACATCCCGAGCTAAGTTGTTCCTATGCGCAAGCACATAGCCGCAACACCATAACACAACGCGGGAACGATAAAAATAGCATGATAATTAGGGATGGTAGTCTTGCACGCCCCGACGGGGCTCCATGCTTCTCTCTCTCAATGCAGGAAAAGGAGAAAAAACAAAATAAAAACAGCGTGCGTCCCGCGACGGCTCACGATGAGGGATCCACATCGTCCTCCCGAGCTCAATCAGATTCTGCCTCACGCTTCACCGGGGAGCGGCGGCGAGACGACCCGCTACCACCCTCGAGGCGGGCGCGGTGACGTGGTGGCTGATCGCGGCCACCGTGGGAGGAGCTGTCACCGGAGGAGGAGCTGCTGAAGCTCGGCGAGCTGCGGACGCCGCCAGGAGCGGGTTCTCCTTCGCCCTCGTCGTGGCCATCGCCAAGACCAAGCACCTCCCCACCGCCATCGTGTTCAGGTCAGCACCCTACACGGCGGCCATCCTCTCCGAGCACCCTCACGTAGAGGGCCGCATTGCCATCGAACTTGAAGTGGAGGGTGCATCGCCGGCCAAGGCCACGCGCGCGGGCAAACGTCTGCCAGCCGCGAGCCAGTGCCACATTCCCGGCGACGGAGATCTCCACCGCCACCCAGGAAGCCCTGCAACAGCAGCCGTCCACCTGCAACCAGAGCCCGCCAGGGCCATCGGCTGACAGTTCGCCGGCAAAGAAGCGAGGGAGCTGGAGCCAGTTGCCGGCTAGATCTGCCGACCACACGACAAACTCTGACAGCACCTCTGCCGAGTGAAAGCGTGGCCAGGGAGGCCGCGCGGCCACGACGCGTCTTGCCCCGCCGACCGGGCGGCCATCACCACGCGAAGGACCACCACCGCGACCACGAGGGGCCGCTGCTGGAGTCGCGGGGTGCTTGCAGGGACGACCTCGGCCGCGCTTGGGTGGAGTGGAGCCGGGCCCTTCCCGGCGAGCCTTCCCCTTTTCTGCGGCCGAGAACCTCTTTGTGGGCGCCATGGGACATGGCAAGCAGCTGGAGCAAGGAAGAAGAAGAAGCGAGCGGAGCAAGAAGAGATGGACAACAGGGGCTCGCGCCTCTCCATACTTATAGCCCAGAGGAGGCCAACCGTCGGCCTCCACGATCACGGGTAATCATGACTCTTTTTGCATGCGGCAGGGACTCGTCAAATCGGGCAGTTGCCGACGCAGCATGGGGAAGCGGAGATTCCCACGTCCAATCAACCGCCACGCGGCGGCCAAGGCCGCAGCCTGTTGGGGCCCGCGGCACTCCGCACTTGCCCTTTGGCTTCGCTGCTAAGCCAAGTCCGAGCGCGCCTTGGGCCCGGGGGCTACTGTCGGCGTTCTGGGAACAGGGGTCCCCAGACTTGCCTGCCTGCGGCTTGCGGCGTGGCTCAAGCAGTGGCCCAGTATGGCCCGTCTTGATCAACTCATGTTCAAGACTCTTGCGAGGGGCCAAGCCTCGTGGGGCGGACGACGCAAGGCTTCCTCAGGGGCGTCCTCGCCGGGCAGGCTCGCGAGGAGGCGGAGAGATCAAGGCAAGGAGTACCTCGCGAGGTGCTCGTGACGCAAGCCATGACGATTGAGACCAGGCGGGCGCCAGCCAGCGCAGTGTCCTCGTTTCCTCTTTGGTGCAAAGGGGGCAAGCGCAGGCGCGGAGTACCGAGGCATCAAGCAAAGGTTTCCCTGTCAGTGCAATGAGACCAAGACCGACAGGACGGCAGGACGGAGATCACCATGGAGCCCAGGATGGCGTCATCGCCAGTGCCTTTGGCAGTCGAAGACCAACTTTAGTCAGGATAGCTTGTACTAGTTGTCCCCCTTCAAAATGGCCGTTGTTGGCTCCCTTCCCGCTCAATATTTGGAAAGAGGACCAGGGCCTCTATAAATAGAGATAGCCACCACAGAAGAAAGGGATCGAATCCTTCCCTAGCAGAACACCGCACCAGCTCAAGAACACCCCTCGCGAGGCTGTTCTTCCTCTGTACTGTTCATCATCAGCCCCAGAGGCAATCCACCACACCACACACTGGATTAGGGTGTTACACCACAACGATGGCCCGAACCAGTATAAACCTCGTGTCCCTTGTGTTGTTCATCGTGTAGCTTAGATTCACGGCGAGGTTTTGGGGTGTGGATTGGTAGGGAGAAGATCTTCGCGCGCACCCCAGAGTTCGAACCTTAAGGGTTTGGCCAGAACCCGACATCCGACACCAATATCCACAACAACGACGAATGGGACACCATGACGACGGGGGAGGAGCAAGAAACACAAAAGAATGACCTGATGCATTAGAGAGACACCCATGGGGAGAAAAGGATGCCAAATCCCCGTCGATGCCGCAAAAACGGATGATGGAACATCAACTCGGTCCCTAAGTGTGGAACTTCCACTATTGACTCCACTAACTACCCTCAGCAACAACAACGCAAAGAGCACGAAGACGAAGACCATCTACGACCACTGTCCCAACCATAAACGTATTAAGATCCAATCATAGCCACCTATCAACAATGGAAAAAGCGTGCAACCACTAGTACCTCAACACAAAGACCTGAATGTCCCTGCATAGATCCGAAGGACACTCCAACAAATGTTGAGAGAACCAGAGCTTCAAATGAAGATCCAGAGGAAACTTACTCGACGAAGCCCAAGCCAAAGTCATGAACAATCAAAACCCTTGCTAACAAAGGTGTACTACTGAATACACATGGAACAAAGGGCTCGGGTTCCCCTGCCTCCCGGCGCCGCCCAAGGTAAAGAAACCGGGTGCGCTGGTTTTCAGCCCTCCTTCTCTCTCCTCTATCTAAATTGGTTCTTGGTGGCTACGGCGAGAAAGACATCGCAGAATATATTTGAACTAAAAAGTCACCAAATCTATCAATAATCATATATTCATATGATGTGATCCATCGTCCCATACACGCGCTTACAAAATCCAGCGGTGTTCGAACGGTGTCACGCGGTGTTACTACATTTAGCTTGAAATCAACCAGATCTAAATCAACCGTGATGCCTACACCTAATTAACCCACCGATTAGCTGTGCACACACATGCATGCATCTTATCAAAACATAAAAAGACATGGATAACGGCGGCGGCGCATGCACGACGATTGTTGTCTTCAAAAACTGACAACGACCGTGCGTGCATGGTCGAGACGCGCACGGTCACGGATGCGCATGCGCGTGCGTTGCTGCCGTGGTCGGAGACTCCGCGTCCGGCAGCGATTCGCCGAACCGTGTGAGGTCTTTGATCAGCGGTTTGTTGGACCTGACGGCCTTGTCCTCGGCCATGGCCTCCACCAGCTTCCTCGGCACCAGGCACTTGCCCTCCGCCGCCAGCCGCTCTTGCACGCCGCCGCAGGTCAGCAGCGCGTGCATTCGCTCTCGCGCCACGGGCGGTACGATCTTCTCCTGCCGGAATTCAACCAGTTAAACGCGAACAGAGGAATGTTGTGGCGGTTGCTGCTCATCGTTACCTCGAGGGTGCGCATGAGCGCGAGCACGCCGACCTGGGCCTGGAGGAGCTTCACGTGGCGGCCGGCCTCCTGCAGCATCTCGGCGGTGTTCAGCCTGTGGCCGCCGGGGACCAGGCGCGACAGCTCCGCCGTCTTCTCGCTGATCCGCCTCCGGCGCTCCCTCGCCGCCGCGCTAGGCGCGGACTGGCCGCCCCGCGCGTTGCCCTCGGCTCTCCTCGCGTCCGCTCCGCGCACGAACCCCGCGTGAGGCATGTGCGGCGGGGGCGGGGGCAGTGGCAGGACGAACTCGGTCGCGAACTCCGGCCTCCATGGCTGGCCATCGACGCCCTCGGAGTCGAGCCACGCGTGACCATCGTCGCCGCCGCAGCCGGCTCGCGGCCTCTTGGCGCAGGGCTGCAGGTCGTCGACGTCGGCGCCATCGTCTGGGTCGACGGGGCTGAGGTCGAGGAAGCCGTCGATGCCGGCGTCCATGGCGGGGTCGATCGGGTCGCAGAGGAAGCCGAGGAGCGCGTCCGTGACCTCCGGGTCGGCGGTGGCGTCGAGGTGGTGGGGCAGCGGCGGCTCGGTTGCCAATGGAAATGCCGGGTGGAAGCTCACCGCCATGGACGACGCGCGCGTACTGGAGCGTGGGCGGTCGGTTGCTGTCGCGCGCTGGCTTGCAGCCTACAGCCTACACGGAGAGCAGAGCGTGACTGAACCGCCTTGGACAGAAGAGGGAACTGCCGGCAAATAGCGGCGCCGACAGGTGGGCCTATCCGCTTCGCACGATCCGCACTTCTTCCCGCTCTCTTCGCAACCGCCCTCACCTATTTTCTCGCCACCATGCACCGGCCGTCTCCCTCTCACACGCGCGCGCCAAATGCCCAGCATCGCCAGTCGCCACGCACCGCGGCACAGCAATAGGTTCGAACCAAGCTGTCCGGAAATTGTGCTATAGTAGGTTCGAACCAAGCTGTCCGGAAAACTTTTGTCGTGCAAGGGCGTGTGTCAGATGTCCGCAGACCAGTTTGCATTTTCCGAAATTGCAGAAACTGAAAGCAAATATAGAGGTTAGTGATGTAAATGGTTCGGATAATTTTCATTCGTTTTGAAGGATATTATATGCAGTTTCATGGATCCGGTAGATACATTTTGTCATCAGATAGCCGACGGATACGGTAGCGAATATGGTATTAGCAATATCTGGTGGATGCGGAATGTCTGATATTATGTATTATCCGACGCTACATCAAGGGTGTCCTATTTTGCCATACCTGATCCTGCTGTGTGCTCAAGTCCTAACTTCACTCCTGAATAATTTTGGGGGAGCATACATTGATCGAGGAATCAGGGTGAGTGTCCATGCACCTTGGGTTAATCATTTGCTTTTCGCTGAAGACTGACTCATTTTCTTAAATGCACATACCCAAAGTGCGGACAGACTCAATGACATTCTCCGGATTTACGTTGATTGTTCTGGACAAGCAGTCAACAGGGAGAAAAGTTATATGTTCTTAAGATAACTAGTGGGACGTTTGATCACATTGTTGATCGATGTCGTAGTAAAATGCACGGCTGGTCTGAACGGAATATGGCCTGTGCGGCACGAGAGGTACTGCTCAAAACATTGGTTCAGTCCATTCCTACTTTCACTATGAGCTGTTTTCTGCTTACCAAAAAGGTGTGCAAGAGTATTATTTCATGTATGGCCAAATATTGGTGGGGAAGCTCTATCGACAAACATACACTCCATTGGCTCTCTTGGGATAAACTGGCGACACCCAAAGTAAAGGGAGAGGCATGGGTTCCGAGATATGCACTTGTTCAATCTTGCGATGCTCGGGAAACATGGTTGGTGCCTTCTCACAAAACCGGAGTCTTTGTGCCCGTGAGTTTTGAAAGGGAAATGTTATCCGCATACTGACTTCCTTAATGCTGGTGCTCCTGCTCGAGCCTTGACTACTTGGAAGGCAATCATTGCTGGGAGAAAGGCACTGGCTGCTGGGCTAGTCTAAAGAGTTGGAGACGACACTACCATCTCAACATGGACAGACACCTGGATCCCACCCTATTTCTGAAACCGATGGGCCGCATTGGCTCTGGCCCGTTGCCAACGGTCTCAGAGTTGATCGATGAGTACACAGGTAATTAGAATGTGGACATCATTAAAGCAAACTTCCTGCAACCGGATGTTGAGGCGATCTTAAACACCCCCCTAAACAGTGCCGGTGGTGAGGATTCTTTTGCTTGGGCCTTGGAGAAGTCCGACATCTACTCTGTAAAATCCACATATCGCTCTCTCGTGACTCAAAACGAGCACCGCTCTCTAGAGGAAGGGACGATTACAAAAGCTTCATCAGCTAACAAACAGATGTGGAATGCTCTATGGAAATTAAATGTGGTTCCCAAGGTCCGTGTGGTCTGGTGGAGAGTTCTTCGGGGATTCTACCAGACTCGGTCACTTTGCAGTATCGACATATCAAGCCTCTTGGGCGGTGCGATATCTGCAAGGCCATGGATGAAAACATGCTTCATGCATTAATTCATTGCTCTCATACAAGGCAGTTTTGGATTGCAGCTACAGGGAGATTCCAGCTTCGGCTACCTCGGCTGCACCCAGGCACTTGGGCGCGGGATATCCTTTTGGACAACCAGTTCATAGAGGAGGACCGTTGCAGAATCATCATGATCATGCATAGCATCTGGTCAGCATGTAATTGTTGGACTCATGACCATGAAGGTTTTGATCCAGTTCAGGCTCTAAAATGGGTTCATGAAACCTTGGCAATTTTGGATCTCCCGTCATCGCGCAAGAAAACCACGTTGGCTCAGTGTTGGCACCCACCTGAAGCCGGTTGGGTAACTATAAACACTGATGGTGCTGTTAGTGTCGAAGACATGAAAGCTGGAGCAGGAGGTGTGGCTCGCTCACACCTGTCGTTCCTAGGAGCTTGGAGTAAACCCTTGTCGGGCGTCACCGATCTGCTCATTGCTAAACTTTTAGCCTTTCGGGAGGGGATGATCTTTGCTCAACTTCATGGCTACTCCCATGTGATTTTGGAGATTGACTGCTTGGAGCTAGTCAACATCTGGAAATCGCACGACAATTCTCGTTCAATTGTTGCGCCTATCTTGGAGGAATTAGAGGAGATTGGTGCTAGTTTTGCTTCCTTGACGGTTACTCATGTCGGTAGAACATGTAATGTACCAGCCCATCAGTGTGCTCGCTTTTCTTGCTCACTTGATGGCACTGAAAGCTGGCTGTAGGAACGAAAGTATGTCTAGAGAGGGGGGGGGGGGTGATTAGACTACTTGACCAAATAAAAATGTAGTTTTTTCCCAATTTTAAGTCTTGGCAGATTTTAACAACTTAGCACAAGTCAAGCAATCAACCTACACATGCAATTCTAAGAGTATAGCAGCAAAATGTAAATCATTGCACATGGAGGTAAAGGGGGGGAGTTTGGAGGGAGCAAACACAATGTAGACACAGAGATTTTTGGTGTGGTTCCGATAGGTGGTGCTATCGTACATCCACGTTGATGGAGACTTCAACCCACGAAGGGTAACGGTTGCATGAGTCCACGAAGAGCTCCACCCATGAAGGGTCCACGTACAAGCAACCTTGTCTATCCCACCATAGCCATCGCCCACGAAGGACTTGCCTCACTTTGGTAGATCTTCATGAAGTAAGCGATCTCCTTGCCCTTACAAACTCCTTGGTTCAACTCCACAATCTTGACGGAGGCTCCCAAGTGACATCTAACTAGTCTAGAAGACACCACTCTCCAAAATGTAATAGATGGTGTGTTGATGATGAACTCCTTGCTCTTGTGCTTCAAATGATAGTCTCCCCAACACTCAACTCTCTCTCGCAGATTTGGATATGGTGGAAAGATGATTTGAGTGGAAAGCAACTTGGGGAAGGCTAGAGATCAAGATTCTTGTGGTTGGATTGGAATATCTTGGTCTCAACACATGAGTAGGTGGTTCTCTCTCAGAAAATTAGTAGTGGAAGTGTAGGCACGTTCTGATGGCTCTCTCTGAAATGGAGAAGGGGGTGGAGGGGTATAGATAGCCTCCACACAAAATCTAACTATTACACACAATTTACCAAACTCGGTGGGACTGAATAGAGAAACTCCGTGAGACCGACTTGGTTCAAAATGTGAACGTTAAGCTTTCGGTGGGACCGACAATATCAACTCGGTGAGACCAATGCGCCAGGGTTAGGGCAAAACCTCGTCTCGGTGAGACCGATCACATGAAGTCGGTGAGACCGATTTCAGTAATAAGCAAACACAGACTTGGCCAGGCAAACTTGGTGGGACCGATCGCGCATCTCGGTTAGACCGAAACGTTACGAAAAGGAAACAGAGAGTTTGCGTTGTGAACTCGGTGGGACAGATCGCTTATCTTGGTTAGACCAAAACATTACGAAGGGAAACAGAGAGTTTGCAACCCCATCTCGGTGAGACCGAGATCCCTAACAGTGAGACCAAACTGATTAGGGTTTCTGGATATGGCTATGTCAAGTGAACTCAGTGGCGCCGGATAGATCAAATCGGTGGGGCCGAGTTTGACTTTTGAGGACATATGTGGAAATGAGAAACTAGTTGAGGGTTTTTGGAGCATATTCACACGTCTCCAATGTATCTACTTTTCCAAACACTTTTGCCCTTGTTTTGGACTCTAACTTGCAAGATTTAAATGGATCTAACCCGGACTGACGCTGTTTTCAGCAGAATTGCCATGGTGTTATTTTTGTGCAGAAATAAAAGTTCTTTGAATGACCTGAAACTCCATGAAGACACGTTTTGGAATTAATAAAAAATATTGGCGAAAGAATTAATGTAAGGGGGCCCACACCCTGTCCACGAGGGTGCAGGGGGCGCCCCCTGCCTCGTGGGCCCCCTGGATCTCCACGGACCTCAACTCCAACTCTATATATTCACGATCGGGGAGAAAAAAATTAGAGAGAAGGATTCATTGTGTTTTACGATACAGAGCCGCCGCCAAGCCCTAATCTTCCTGATCTAGAGTCCGTTCGGGGCTCTGGAGAGGGGAACCCGTCGCCATCGTCATCATCAATCATCCTCCATCACCAATTTCATGATGCTCACCGCCGTGCGTGAGCAATCCCATCGTAGGCTTGCTGGACGGTGATGGGTTGGATGAGATTTACCATGTAATCGATTTAGTTTTGTTAGGGTTTGATCCCTAGTATCCATTATGTTCTAAGATTGATGTTGTTATGACTTTGCCATGCTTAATGCTTGTCATTAAGGCCCGAGTGCCATGATTTCAGAACTGAACCTATTATGTTTTCATGAATATATGTGAGTTGTTGATACTATCTTGCAAGTCAATAGTCACCTACTATGTGTTATGATCCGTCAACCCCGAAGTGAAAACAGCCGGGACCACTCCCGGTGATGACCGTAGTTTGACGAGTTCATGTATTCACTAAGTGCTAATGCTTTGGTACGGTACTCTATTAAAAGGAGGCCTTAATATCCCTTAGTTTCCAATAGGACCCCGCTGCCACGGGAGGGCAGGACAAAAGATGTCATGCAATTTCTCTTCCATAAGCACGTATGACTATATTCGGAATATATGCCTACATTACATTGATGAATTGGAGCTAGTTCTATGTCACCTTATGTTATAACCGTTGCATGATGAATTGCATCCGACATAATTATCCATCATTGATCCATTGCCTACGAGCTTTTCACATATTGATCTTTGTTAAGTTACTTCTCCGTTGCCACTGTTACGATTGTTACAAAACTGCTACTGTTACTTTTGCCATTGTTACTGTTACTTCCATACTACTTTGCTACTAAATACTATGCTGCATATATTAAGTCTTTCAGGTGTGGTTGAATTGACAACTCAGCTGCTAATACTTGAGAATATTCTTTGGCTCCCCTTGTGTCAAATCAATAAATTTGGGTTGAATACTCTACCCTAGAAAACTATTGCGATCCTCTATACTTGTGGGTTATCAAGACCTTTTTCTGGCACCGTTGTCGGGGAGCATAGCTCTATTTTTTTGAGTCACTTGGGATTTATATCTGTTGATCACTATGAGGAACTTGAAAGATGAAAGAACCAAGATTTTTCCCTCAACTACGAGGGGAGGTAAGGAACTGCCATCTAGCTCTGCACTTGATTCACCTTCTGTTATGAGTAAATTTGCGACACCTACACCTGCACCTGCTATTGATTCTGATATGTCGCATGTTATTGATGATGCCACTTCTGCTATGCATGATGCTTATGATGAAACTACTTCTCTGTTTGATAATACTGTGCCATTAGGTGAATTTCTTACTAGGGTTAGAGAGAATGAAATTATTGAAATTGATAATATTGATGAAAGTGATGATGAAGATTCTCCCCCTAGATATGAATTGCATGTTGTACCTAAGGGTTATGTTATGGATGAAGAAACTGCTAGAGACCTTTTTGCTTGCAATGATAGATATGATCTTAAGAAACTGTTAGCTAAGCTGAAAGAAAAGTCTATGAATGCTAGAATGAAATATGACCCTGCTTTTGCTACTTCACCTATCTGCGTTACTGATAAGGATTATGAATTCTCTAGCGATCCTGAGTTAATTAATTTGGTTGAATCTGATCCTTTCTATGGCTATGAATCTGAAACTGTTCTGGCACATCTCACTAAATTGAATGATATAGCCACCCTATTCACTCATGAGGAAAAAATTCACTATTACTATATTCCTAAACTGTTTCCTTTCTCATTAAAGGGTGATGCTAAGATATGGTTTAATTATCTTGCTCCTGGTTGTGTGCGTAGTCCCCAGGATATGATTTATTACTTCTCTGCAAAATATTTCCCCGCTCATAAGAAACAAGCTGCCTTAAGGGAAATATTTAATTTTGTGCAAATTGAAGAAGAGAGTCTCCCACAAGCTTGGGGGAGGCTTCTCTGATTACTTAATGCTTTGCCTGATCATCCTCTCAAGAAAAAATGAAATACTTGATATCTTTTATAATGGACTAACCGATGCTTCCATAGACCACCTGGATAGTTGTGCTGGTTGTGTTTTCAGGGAAAGAGCTGTTGAGCAAGCTGAACTGCTATTGAATAATATATTGAGTAATGATAATGATTGGACACTTCCTGAACCAATTCCTAAGCCAACTCCGAAGAAAAGGGGTATTCTATTTCTCAGTCCTGAAGATATGCAAGAGGCAAAGAAATCTATGAAAGAAGAAGGTATTAAAGCTGAAGATGTTAAGAATTTACCACCTATTGAAGAAATACATGTTCTTGATAAACCGACACAGGTAGTAAAGGTAAATTCTCTTTATAGATTTGATGAAGGTGATATCCCATCTAATAAGTCTGCTAGTCAATGCTTGGATGAGTTTGATAATTTTATTGTTAAACAAGAAAACTTCAATGCTTATGTTGATAGACAATTGAAACACAATGCTTACATGGTTGAACACGTGAGTGATTATACGTCTAGAGTTAAAGGTGATCTTAAGCTTATTAGTAGACATGCATCCATGGTTACCACTCAAGTAGAACAAGTACTTAAAGCATAAGATGATTTGCTCAATGAGTTAAATAATAAAAATAATGATAATGATGTTAGAGTTATTACTAGAGGTGGTAGTATGACTCAGGAACCTTTGTATCCCGAGGGCCATCCTAAGAGAGTTGAGCAAGATTCTCAGAGAACTAATACTGATACACCTAGTCCTTCTAAGAAAAAGAAAAAGAAAAATGATAGGACTTTGCATGCCCCTAGTGAACCTGTTATAAACACACCTGAGAATCCCAATGATATTTCTATTTCAGATGCTGAAACACAATCTGGTAATGAACATGAACCTAGTGATAATGTTAATGATGATGTTCATGTTGATGCTCAACCTAGTAATAACAACAATGTAGAGATTGAACCTGCTGTTGATCTTGATAACCCACAATCGAAGAATCTATATTACGATAAGAGAGACTTCGTTGCTAGGAAGCACGGTAAAGAAAGAGAACCATGGGTTTAGAAACCCATGCCTTTTCCTTCTAAGCCATCCAAGAAAAAGGATGATGAGGATTTTGAGCGCTTTGCTAAAATGATTAGACCTATCTTTTTGCGTATGCGTTTGAATGATGCTTAAAAGGATTCCCTATGCTAAGCACATGAAAGATATTGTTACAAATGAAATAAAGATACCGGAAGCTGAAATTTCCACCATGCTTGCTAATTATACTTTTAAGGGTGGAATACCAAAGAAACTAGGAGATCCAGGAGTACCAACTATACCATGCTCCATTAAAAGAAACTATGTTAAAACTGCTTTATGTGATCTTGGAGCTGGTGTTAGTATTATGCCTCTCTCTTTATATCGTAGACTAGATTTGAATAAGTTGACACCTACTGAAATCTCTTTGCAAATGGCCGATAAATCAACTGCTATACCCGTCGATATTTGTGAGGATGTGCCTGTTGTGGTTGCAAATGTTACTATTTTAACAGACTTTGTTATTCTTTATATCCCCGAGGACGACAGTATGTCGATCATCCTTGGTAGACCTTTTCCAAATACTGCAGGGAATGTTATTGATTGCAACATAGGCAATGTCACTTTTCATGTTAATGGTAATGAGCATACGGTACAATTCCCGAAGAAACAACCTCAAGTTCATAGTATCTATTCTATCGGAAATTTTTTCAATGATTACTATTGGAGGTTTGAATTCCCTCTTCCTACTGTCAAAAAGAAGTATGATATTCTTATTGTTGGGGACATGCATATCCCCATTGATGTAACCTAGTGTTATTCGAAAATTCTCCGATTTCATGTTATTCGGAAGAAGTTTGGTAGCAAGACTTGATCAACCTTGTTAGTGGATTCCTTTTGATGAGCATGAGATGGATGAAGTTAGAAAGCACAACTCTATGTACCCTCCTTTTTACTTTATGTTATTTAGATTAAATAAGGTAAAATTAGTATTTTCTGTCTGTTTTCTGAATTATCCATGCAATAAAAAATACCCTGAAAATAAAAGTTCTCCAAATGCCCTCAAAATGGAGTATGATTTTTTTGTAGAATATTTAAGAATTTATGGCACTTAGAACACACTAGGGGGACCCACCATTTGGCCATGAGGGCATAGGGTGCGCCCACCCCCCTGGGGCGCGCCCCTGCCTCGTGGGCCCCATGTGGCCCCTCCACTTATTCCAGCACCCACACACTTCGTCTTCCTCCAGAAAAAATCATACCGTAGCTCAAACTCATGTTCTAGCTCGTTTTGCTGACATTTTCGATCTCCTTGCTCAAAGCTCCATTCACAAAACTATTTTGGGGGATTGTTCTTCGGTATGTGACTCCTCCAATTTTCCAATTAGTTTTTGTTCTAGTGCTTTATTTATTGCAAATTTTTGCTGCTGAGGTGACCCTATTCTTGAGCTTGCATGTCAAATTTTTATGGTCTAAAGCAGTTTTAATGCATGATATATCCTCTAGGCACTTGTGGGAGTAGTTGCTATCAATCTTGTTGAGTTTCGTTCACTTTTATTTTGAGTCACTAAAAATTTCAGAAATTTTTCAGAGAAAGAAAATGATGAAGATATTGTTGAGGGGCTCCTCGAGCCGAAGCTCGAAGGATAAGCAGAATGAATAGAATAAAAAGCCCAAGTACAATCTTCCTCGCACTGTGGAGGTTCGGCCGTGCGAATGGCCTTGTGATGCATTCTTGAGAGCTGCCGGAATTCACGAAGACTTTTACTATTTGGCTGAGAATGCAAGCCTCACCGACTTCCTCCATGACCAGTGTGAACAATATCTCCTACTCACTAATATTTTCATGCAAAACTATTATTTCCATGCTAGAAAGTCACCACCTTCAGTGGAATTTTATTTATATGATGAGTTTAAGGAGATGTTACTTTATGATTTTTGTTTGGTTTGCAAGCTACCCTTTGTGGGCAGCATCGAGGAACCACATCCTAGTGATGTGGATGAATTTATTGATACAATTGTTGTAGGGGAAATGAGGAAAGTTTCGGATGCAAGGACTACTAATATACATGTTCCTATTCTTCATTACTTTGCAATATTTGCTAGTAGGTGCTTAATTGTTTGCGGGAACAATGGAAATCTTAGGGCTCTCGACCTTGCTATTTTGCGCCATGCTTTATTTCATGATACAACTTTCAGTCTAGGTGCTATTGTTGCTAAACGGTTAAGTCTGAACCGTACAAAGGACCCCATCTTTGGAGGTATCTTTGCTTCATGCCTTGCTAAACACTATGAGATACCTATTAGGCATCATGAGAAAGAGAAAAATTTGATGCCCACTATTTTTCTAGACTATAAGAGTATGGTAGCACATGACTTTATTGTTAAAAATAAGAAGAAGATAGTTAAGTATAACTTGATATTTGCTAAAACTAAGTGTGAGACTATTATCTTGCCTACACCCTCTTTGTTTAACATACTTTCAGGCACGTACCTTATCCCACCCAAGAACATTTATGCATACTGGAACTGACACAAGTCCCAGAGCCTGAGCCTGAGCCACCACTTGATCCATATCGAGAGTATGTTTATCAGTGGGATCCGGAGGAGCTCGCTAACCAGTGGCACCCCGAGGACCCTCCTCAGTACACCGGGAGAGGGTAGCTTCGATCTATGGGCATAGACCAACTTAGGCCAAAAGCCTAAGTGATGTAGGGTAGAACCCTAGAGGCCATGTTTGGAGCAGATCCCTACGAAGAACACGAAGAACACGAGGAGGGGAATGAGGGAAAAACACAAGAGAACACTCAACCAACAAGAGTAAAGTCACACATGTGCTAGATCATCGAAACACAAGAGGGTACAAGATCCAAATCCAACAAGGGACGATACATAGAGTAACCGGTTCTTCTCCGTGAGGAGGTCTTGAAGATGGTATTCTCCGGAAGGAGGTCTTGAATCCAAGTGGATCTTCTCCGAAGAGGTGTCGTTCCCTCGCGAAGGAGTAGATCCAGATGGATGATCGATGATCTATCTCACAAATGAGCTAAATCAACGCTAACCCTCTCTAGGAGGAGGAGGAGGTCTATTTATAGTCTAAGTGCATAACAGGGGTGAAGTGAAGGGGTACATGAGCCTCAACCCGCAACTGGATGCAGCCAGGGATCGGACGTCCGGTGGGCGTCGGACGTCCGGTGGGCGTCGGACGTCCGGAGACTCGGGACGGCCCGGACGTCCGTAGGTCTTCGGACTTCCGTAGTTTTGGTGCTGTTGCCGGTTGCACGGTCGTCCGGTCTTCCTTGGATTTCCATAGATTCGGTTCTGTTGGGGAAGTGTCGGACGTCCGGAGGGGCTCGGTTGTCCGGAGCCTGGGAGTTGTCGGACGTCCGATCCTGGTCAGACGTCCCGTCGCTGTAGCTTTTGCTGGCATGTTTTCCTTGGGCTGTTTGCGACCTCCCGGGGTCGGACGTCTGAGCTGGGCAGTCATCCGAAGCCTGTAGCTTCCGTGGCTGCTCTTCTTCTTAACCTTCGTGCTTGGTGTCCTTGCAGTCTTGGTCATTGAATGTAGATTTTCCATGAACTTCTTCTAAGTACATGAGCACACATAATGTTTCTGCTTGAGGTAGTAGCCATGACTCATGTGTAGAAAAGGGTAGTTCTAAGAGGAGCGAGTTCACCTTATCTTCGATAGCCCTCGCTCGAGCTCTTGTCATAGGTCCAAGTGGTGTCGAGGGGGATGTAGGTACGTCCATGGGGATGATCGTGGGATGCTCCGCATCATCTCCCCCCCCTTGGGAAAGATCCGACCTTGGATCGAAAGTTTCATCATCATGGTATGGCGAGAGGTCCTTGACATTGAAGATGTCGCTCACGTTGTACTTGTCGAATGGGAGGTCGATCTTGTAAGTGTTGTTGTTGTAGCATGCTAGCACCTTGAAGGGTCCATTGACTCGAGGTAGAAGTTTGGACTTGCTTTCGTTGGGGAAGCGGTCCTTGCGAAGGTGTATCCACACGAGATCTCCAATGTTGAATATCATGGGTTGCTTGTTGATGTTGAGCTTGGTCGCTAATCGTTGTACTTGGCGCTTGATGGTGGTCCTTGTATCTTCATGCATCTTCTTGAGGTAGCTTGCTCGTGCACTCGCGTCGAGGTTGGTGCGCTCTTGTAGTGGAAGAGGTAGAGTGTCCAATGGGGACAACGGGTTGAAGCCATAGACGACCTCGAAGGGGGACTTGCCGGTAGTCGAATGTCTTGCGCGGTTGTAGGTGTACACGGCGATGGGTAGACACTCCTCCCACTCCTTGATGTTCCTCTTGATCAACACGCGAAGTAGAGTGGAGAGTGTATGGTTCGTCACCTCCGTTTGGCCGTCGGTTTGAGGATGGTATGCCGAAGAGAACAAGAGCTTGATGCCGATCTTGGCGCATAGCGTCTTCCAAAAGTAACTCAAGAGCTTGATGTCGCGGTCTGAGACGATTGTCTTTGGTACTCCATGGAGTCGCAAGATTTCCCTCAAAAAAGATTGGCAATATGTGAAGCATCGTCTATCTTGTTGCATGGAATGAAATGTGCCAGCTTAGAAAATCGGTCCACAACAACAAACACAGAATCCTTTCCATTTTGAGTTCTAGGCAAACCAAGTACAAAATCCATGCTAATGTCTTCCCAAGGTTGATAAGGAATAGGAAGAGGCATGTAAAGACCATGGGATTGAGCTTTAGACTTAGCTTTGCGACATGTAGAGCATCGGTTGGTGAAGCGTGAGACGTCGTAGAACATCTTGGGCCAAAATTAGTTCTTGGAGAGCGTGGCGAATGTCTTGTCGCGTCCAAAGTGTCCCATGAGTGCATCTCCATGAGCCTCTTGCAAAAGGAGCAAACGAAGACAAGACTCGGGAATTCAAAGTTTGTTAGCTCTCATAAGATAATCATCCTTGAGGTAATATCATTCCCAAGATGTATGCGTCAAACACTTAGCATAAGGAGTAGCAAAGGAAGGATCATTTGCATACAAGTCTTTTATGTGCTCAAAGCCAATAACATTCAACTCAAGTTTAGTGAAAAGCGTGCAAATGCAGGAAAGGGCACCCGCCACTACATTTTCCTTACCCTTGATGTACTTGATGACATAGGGAAAATACTCTATAAATTCACTCCATTTGGCATGATGATTGTTTAACTTAGTTTGACCTTTTAAGTATTTAAGAGTTTCATGATTGGGATGTATGACAAACTCATGAGGTCTAAGATAATGTTCCCAAACATGTAGCTCATGCACTAAAGCATACAATTCTTTGTCATAGATGGGATAGTTAAGTTGAGCACCGGAGAGTTTTTCACAAAAATATGCAATGGCTCGTTTTTCTTGCATCAAAACTCCGCCAATTCCGGTACCACTTGCATCGCAATGAACCTCAAAAGTTTTGTCAAAGTTGGGTAAAGCAAGAATCGGAGCATGAGTAAGCAAAGATTTGAGCTCATCAAAAGAGTTAGATTACAAAGGTCCCCAAACAAAAGGAGCATTTTTCTTACTCAAGGCATGCAAAGTTGCGGCGATGGTGCTAAAGTCTTTCACAAAGCGACGATAGAAACCCACAAGGCCAAGAAAGCTACGCACTTCTTGCAAATTGGTGGGTTGGGGCCAAGTTTTAATTGCTTCAATTTTAGATTCATCAACATGGACACCCTTGGAAGAAACAACGAAACCCAAGAAAACAAGCTTGTCAACACCAAATGTGCAATTTTTCATGTTGTCATATAGACGTTCCTTGCAAAGAGTTTGCAAAACAGCCCTAACATGATTTAGATGCTCTTTCATGGATTTGCTAAAAACAAGGATGTCATCAAAGTAAACCATAACAAACACTCCTATGTAAGGACGAAGCACAAAATGCATAAGACGCATGAAAGTACCGGGAGCTTCCGATAAACCCATATGCATAACCAACCACTCGTACAAGCCAAATTTGGTTTTGAAAGCGGTTTTCCATTCATCACCTTCTTGTATGCGGATTTGATAATAGCCACTTTTAAGATCAATTTTTGAGAAAATGGTGGCGTCGCTAAGTTCATCTAGCATATCATCTAGGCGAGGAATGGGATGCCTATAACGAACGGTAATAGCATTGATGGGTCTACAATCTGAGCACATGCCGCTAAGTTCTAGTTGTCGGTGCTCATACTTTTTCATTGTACTATCCATGCTAGTTTATTTTCCTTTCTTGCTTTCTTCTTGTGTGTTTGAAAAACTTTGAGAAAAAAACAAAAAAAAATAGTTGTAGCTTTTAGCTAGATTACTTTCCATGCTTGTAGTAGTAATTAAAAGAAAATTGAAAAAGATTTTCAGTTCTTCTTTTGCTTGTTGGGAGCTTTCCTGTGTAAATAGTTTTATTTATTTTCTTTTCTTTGGGGGTCGAGAGGAGAAGACCACGATGAAAATGCTGAGTGGCTCTTATATGCATTATTGTTGATCTAACCAAGAGCCCATATTACCTTGTCTTCTCCTTCATATTAAATGCTTGCAGATTCCAGCTTAGTCCAATGCACGTGCACTATTATTATTATCCACACCGTTCGGTCATGCAAGTGAAAGGCAATAGTGACGATATATGATGAAATGATTGAGATGGGAGAAGCTGGTATGAACTCGGCCTATCTTGTTTTTGTAAATATGATTAGTTCGTCATTCCTGATTCATCTTATTATGGATGAAACATGTTTGCAATGACAATTAGAGATTATAGTTGCACATGCCATGCTTAATTAGCTAGGAGTTTATAATGGTTTACCTTGCGTGCCAACATGCTATTAAAATGGTTGTGATGTGGTATGATAGGGTGGTATCCTCCTTCGAATGATTCGAGTGGCTTGACCTGGCACATGTTCATGCATGTAGTTGAAAAAAATCAACATAGCCTTCACGATATTTATGTTCATGGTGATTTATATCCTACTAATGCTTGCACTCATTGTTGGTTAATTTTAATGCATGTTCATGACTGTTGTCGCTCTCTAGTTGGTCGCTTCCCAGTCTCTTTCTAGCCTTCTCTTGTACTAAGTGGGAATACTGCTTGTGCATCCACTTCCATAGACCCCAAAGTTATTCCATATGAGTCCACCATACCTTCCTATATGCGGTATTTACCTGCCGTTCCAAGTAAATTTGTATGTGCCAAACTCTAAACCTTCAAATGAAATTCTATTTTGTATGCTCGAATAGCTCATGTATCAACTAGGGCTGTCTATATCTTCCATCCTAGGTGGGTTACTCTCACGATGAATGGACTCCGCTCATCATTCACGAGAAAATGGCCGATAACCGGGATGCCCAGTCCCATGCTCAAATCAAATCAAAATAATTGAAAACAAAACTCCCCCAGGATTGTTGTTAGTTGGACGGTACCTGTTGCTTCGGGCCAACCATGGATTGATGCTCGTTGGTGGTGGGGGAGTATAAACTTTACCATTCTGTTTGGGAACCGCCTATAATGTATATAGCATGGAAGATATCGAGATCTCTTGGTTGTTATGTTGACAATGAAAGTATGCCGCTCAAAATATTATTTATCTCTATTTCAAAACTCGAGCTCTCGCACCTCTGCAAATCCCTGCTACGCTCTGCAAAGGGCATATCTATTTACTTTTATGTTGAGTCATCATCCTCTTATTAAAAAGCACTATTTGGAAGGCACCGCTGTCATTTGCATGCATTGTTATTAATTTACATTGAGAATGCACTACAAAAAAGACACATCTGTTACATTTTGGGCCGAAAGAATTTTTTTTTCTGTCATACTTATGACACTTCTATGACGATAATTGTGACAAAACCTGGTATCATCATAGATGTGGTGGGCTCCTACTTCTATGACAAAAAATCATGACAGAAAATGGGCTTTCCGTCCTGGGCAGGCCAGAGATGCAGCTGCATGACATTCTTTGGGCCGTGCATGACGGAAAAAACTATGGTAGAAACGAGGGCGAGGAAAATATCGGGGAGTTCCCGGTTACGGTGGATGGTCGGGGGCCGAGCGATGCATGTTTCTCTCGTACACGTATGCGCGTGGGTGCGAGGCATTGGGCTCTAACTGGACCCGAGCGAGGTGTTCGCCTACTGAACCCGAGCGATTGCACTACAGGCTACGCGTTATTGAACCCGAGCAATTGAGCGATTCCTTCGCTACTGCTGCTAACTGAAGCCGATCGATGCTGCCTCTGGATGAACAGTGAGCATTGTTGGGGGGGTTTGGACGAATAGTTCCTGGTGGAGGTTGGATGAAGAGGACCCCGTGGTGTTGCCGCTGGATGAACATGACCCCGATTGATCGAGCCGGTTGGGCCTGGATGAACATGACCCGTGGAGGGCTGGATGAATAGGACCCCATGGAGGGAAGGTTGAACAATAGCCGGTGGAGGGCTGGTTGAACAGTAGTCGGTGGAGGGCTGGATGAACAGTAGCCCGTGGAGGGGTGGTTGAACAGGACCCCGTGAAGAGGGCTGGTTGAACAATAGCCGGTGGAGGAGTGCACAGTGGAGGCTAGATGAACAGGAGCCCATGGATGAACAGTTGCAGGTGGAGGCTGGAGGAGGTCGACGGTGGATGAACAGTAGTCCATGGAGGGTGAACGAGGTCGACGGTGGAGATGAACAGTATCCCGTGGAGTCCCGTTTTGTGGTACACCACACCCCTCCCGATGAATAGGACCCCTGTTTCGGCCGTAGCTCTCCAACACAAATCCGTTTCCTCTATTTTGCGGTACGCCACACCCCTCCCGATCAACAGGACCCCGTTTCGACCATAGGAGGTCCAACAGAAGTCCGTTTCCTCCATTTTGCGGTACGCCAGACCCCTCCCGATGAACAGGATCCCGTTTCGATCGTGGCCGGTTGAACACAAGGCCGTTTCCTCCGTTCTGTGGTATGCCAGGCCTCGTTTCCATCGGTTGTTCCATCCAAGCCCTCCCGATGAACACGACGACGCATTCCGTTCCGACCCAGCCGGTTGGCTCCCCATGAACACGATGACGATGTAGTTTCTCCGTTCCAACCCAGCCATGTACATGAGCCCTAGCCGTAAGTATGGGCGAGTAGGCATTCGAGACCCCGCCCATATGTACGTACGTGGTCGTATTTTCTTTCTTGCACCCTGGCCGATGTATGTACGTGTACATGCTACGTGCGCGCCTCTACTACGACACACGCGCGCCTCTACATCGAGTAGTATGTACGTACACGTTCGCGACCAAAATGACAATGCTACGTACGCTTCGACCAGGTGGGTCCCGACTGTCAGGCACTTCCTTGCATGCGAAGATGTAGATGGTGGGTCCCAGCAGTCAGGGGGCGAATCGTTTTTTTGTAATATGGATGCACTTCCTTGCGTGCGAAGATGTAGCTGGTGGGTCCCAACAGTCAGGGGGGAAACATTTTTTTCGCGAAATATGGTGACCCGTCTGGTGGGTCCCTGCTATCAGGTGAAGGAATAATTATTTTGCGCGTAATAAGGATTCACTTCCTTGCGGCTACCGTGGACCCAGCTGTCAGCCTCTCCACATACAGTACTCTTTCGATGGAAGTCGTTCCTTGACCACGTTGACCACGCCGCGCCAAGAGCACCAGGGCGGTGGATGACAGCAAGGCCTAGGAAGGGGATGACATGGAGCTGGGGAAGACACGATAGTGGAAGCCCGCACGGAGAGGAGTACGGGGGTTCACTGGTTCGGCTATGGTGTAAGGCTGCCATTCCCGCAGAATAACATGGGGTGTGGGTGAGTAGAGGGATGACCTGGCCAGTGGTGGGAGTAGTAGGAGGTGGTGAGGCCTCCGCGGCATCACAGTCGGCCCCAGGAGGCAGGAGCACGCGGCACAACCGGCGCTACTTTGGGCAGCTGGAGCAAGAATACCAGAGGTTGAAGAAGCACTACGGGTGTTGGATGGACACATTGCAGCTAGAATCGTTCATATTGACTAAGTTGACAAAGCCATTGGTACGCGTCAACTTAGTAGGCCCACAGGTCAGCCTCCGAAACAGTGCGCCCCAGATTTCAGGGAGAGGAATAATTTTTTGGGCGGCTGAAGCAAGAATATCCGAGATTGAAGAAGAAGCACGACATCCGTTGGATGGACATCCAACAGCCACTGCTGCTAGAACCGTGTGTTGACTATAAGTTGACAAAGCCTTGCATACGCGTCAACTTAGTTTTTTAGGGGACACGTCAACTTAGAAGGCCCACAAGTGTGCGGAAGAGAACATATAGCCCATTTTGCGATTTGTAAGAATGTACAACCCATTTTTGAATTCTAATGGAATTTACTACAGCCCATTTACAGTTTGTTAAAAGTACATCCCATTTTCTAGCTAGGACAACGATTAATAATTTCAACCAACCGCTCAAAACAAAATTCAAAAAATTTCCCACATTTTGATGGGATCCGAAATTTCTAGTCAGATTAAATATAATTTCAAAATAAACTTTTATTACGTAAAAATCCAACAAAATATTACGCGCGCAACAAGTAATGAAATTAAAATTTTCAGATTCCAAAAAGAATATATTTTTTAAACTAATTACGCGTTTGGTGCATCTTTTTATAGTTACTATCCAGTTATTATAATTACATCCCATTTATTATTTCTTAAAGTCTATTTTCTTGTTAAGCCTACTACATCCTCCTAGGAAAGTTTGCAGCCCAGCGGGGCGGAGAATAACAAGTTGACCCAGATATTGTGTACAACTGTCGGCCCAGTTGCATTGCTGATGTTGAAAAAAGGATTGTGTAGTACCGTACAACCTTACATGGCTACTTAGCCCACATTCAGCGACACCGCAAAGGCCCAAACAAGGCTTTTGTACAACTTTTTGAAGTCAATGAGCTCAATTAATAACTTAAGAAAAAAGTTGGAGTATAATGGAACCTAATTAAAAGCTATCACGAGCAAAGAAATAATTCAACGGGTCCCACTTGTGCGTGTGTGTGTGTGAGAGAGAGAGAGACCCATTGGTCGATGCTCGTAAATACATCTTTCAGCCATATGCGTTGCTGATGCTCAGCAAAAACTTATATAGTTGACACAATCATATAGAACATCATAGCACACTGAACTTGCATACAAAAATTTCACGTAGGCGGCACAATCAGGATGGAAGCAGTGGATCGCTACGAGTAGGGCTATGTTGAAATCAACGAACTCGTACATAATGGTTCGTTGTCTTTATCAATGACGGGGAAATATCTTGAATGCCGTGCAAAGAAAACAGATAGATAACACAACAAGTTCTGCTAGCACATTAAGTTGACGTACAACCCTTTCTAAAAAAAGTTCAGGTACAAAATTAGAACAGGTCACAATCAAATGTACTGGCACATCAGTGCTTCACACCCATAGCTCGAATTTAACTAGTATATGACAAGATTCAGTTGTTACCACAAATTAGAGCACATCAAGGCAGCCAGCCCTGCCTCTTCTCCCAAAGAAGCAGTGGCCTCCGCCGCACGATGGAGTAGGCCCTATGCCATCCATCATTCCGAGAAACACGGGGAAAGTCTGACGTTGACTCCTATAATGGACGCCGTCGACGGACCCTGGCACCAGCGGCGGCGGCAAGACTTCATTTGATGGATTGACCACTTCTTCGACATGCACGAACACTCGATACAGGTACATCCCTAACATGGTCTGCGGCGGCCTTGGTGGCGATGAATAGTACAACCCCGGTTTCTGCACCGGTATCTCTACACCAATCACCTTCGGCATGGTGGACGGCTTCTTCATCCATGCCATAACCGTCAGAGCCGAGCTGTCTAGAGGAACAAACATACTTACGAGCTCACCTCCAAGGTCATTGATAAGCTCATTCATGGACTCGCTGTTCCAAGCATGTCGAGGCATGCCGTGGAAGGTAAGATTTGTTAAAAACTCAAGCTTAGAGGGCACCAAGCCCCATCCTGGGTGCCACCGATCAAAGCTCACTAGCACGCCATCGCAGAACAAACGCCGGGAAGATTCGAACACACGACTGCAGTCGAAAGTTGTCCGGAACCTGATGAAGAAACCAGCCGCTGGCGGACAGACTTCGACGAGAAAGTCACTTATTTGGATGCCATGCGCAATGCCAAGAGCTTGACAACGTCATCTGGCGATACGGGAGGCCGGTCGTCGTTGATGGTTACCATCAGCACTTCGCCGGCAAACTGGTGGTCAAGCGCCGCCATGCCACTGTTGAGTGACAGCACGCAGCGACTAAAGGCAGGATGGACCTCAGGATCTCCGGCTCGGAGATCCGCGTTGACCGGCGACATGATAGTGCGCTTGAGTACATGGAGTACAGGAGGGGGATTTGGGGGAACTAGAGTAGGAATTGAGATTCCAGAGGTGGGGGAGGGGCAGGAGATTGGGGATGAAATGGTAGCATGAATTTCGAACACGCTCCAATATGCTCTCGGCGTGCAAGTGCATGAAAACACCGGTGGCGCCCACATGTCGGCCTAAGAGTCCTTATTCTTTCTTTTTTGGAGAGCCCGGCATTTTTTTGAGGATCTTTTGAAAACCCATCCTGAGAGTCACAATTGACGTGTTTGGCATTGTGTTACTACTCGGCCCATATTCAACGACACCTCACTGGCCCAAACAAGTGTACATCATCGAAAAGACACTGAGCTCAAATTATAACTTGGAAAAAGGATATATACTCTGAACACTGGAGAAGGGTGATGCCCTCATTTAGCCCACTAGCAGTTTGAGACAATAAACAGTTCGAAACAACGATATATACAACATTCAAACACTGACTAGTGACTACTACTGACACAAACAGCAAGACATGATAGTTCATAAGAAGTCTTGCTACACCACCAAAACGCACCCATCTGCAGCGCTCAGACTCTCATGATACAGACGAGAATGACATTCTAAACAGAGGCATCTATTACATAGTAAGAGTGAAATAGACGAGGATGACCAAATGGCAAGGAATATGCAAACAAAAGAGAGAACTGCCCATCCAGAACAAGCAGCAAAGACAACAAGTCATTTGAAGAGGGATGATCCAACACCATCATAATTTGCAGCCCCGCTTCAGTGACTAGTGATCTGGAGACACCAGTACTCCACCCTTTCGGTGCAACAACCCAATTACCTATCAACCTGAAGGCTTGAACCACATCATTGCCTATCGTAATTGAGACATCCAAGGATCAAAGTTAATTCGGATGCCTTTGTCATTCTCACCTTCTTTTGGCTGCAGGCTGTATCATTGCCAATCAGGGGAGTTTGCTCCCGAACTCCTAAGGCTCTCCGTGTAGACACAGTTTTCTATAGCAAACAGAGCCTCTCTGCCATCAAGGTCCTCGCAACGGTGATCTCCTGGTTAATTGGATAATTGAGTCCGAGAAACATAGATTGTGAACCAAGGCTGTTTACCCGCCTCCAACTCAAAAATCCCGAAGGCCCCAACAAGCTGGTATCCTGCTCATAGACATAACAGCCACTATCCGGATATTCACGTATTTCATGGTGCTTGTATACAGTGGGGTTTTTGCAATATAACTTTTCCGGCTCATGTGTTCGAATGATCATCAGTCTTTTGCTATCACCTGATTGAGCGAGGAACTAGTTGTGCTTCCCTTTTTTGGCAAAGGTGGTGTGATTACAAAGGGCAGTAACTGTAGGGACACTACATCATATCAAAAAGGACATGCATTGTTAATCTAAGATCAGCATTGTTCAAAGTATGAGTAGGATAATGCAAGAAACAACATTGATATGTCCCTGTTGGAAATGGGAGGAAAATACAGGGAAATGTATACTGGGTTCGAAAATATAGAAGTGCCATGCATGGTTATACTCATGTTATCTCGCAATCGATTCTTCACAGGAAACTACCATGTAATGCATGCTATGTAATCATTTTCTATCCTCACAAACAAATTCTTCAAGGTAACTAATAGACCATGCATTGTTATATACTCGTGTTCTGTGGGCAAAATTTTTGTGAGGATATTATTCTAGCCATTGATTGCTGACGTGCGAATATAGGTATGTACACATGGTACGCATTACAGGATTTCACTACTTCCAAATATAGAGTTCTCCATATGCACATTTATATACTTCCTAATGTATGGTTAGATGAAACCAACAGTGTGGTGAATGTTTCTACATCGTGAAAATGAGGAAACTAACATGGCCATTGATACACACTCATATTTAGTAGTAGTATATAGATTACTGTAAAATAAGGAGAATATCCATATATTCCTAACCGTCTGATTATTCAGGGTACAAATTGGCTGTAATGACATGGTCACAATCGCATGAATTAACTCATTCCAAATATAGCTGATTTACGGTGTCTCTAATACATTGCCATAGTTCTACTCAAATTCTGCTCAAACAGGGATATGCCAATCATCACAAAAAGTTCAAACAGTGTCATGGCGTCATCATTAACATGAGATGGAAACAACTTACACGCGTCGTCCCAACAATAGGTGGTGCCATCTCCTTTGTCGATCGCGTAGATGATGCCATTGTGTTCAATAGCATGACAGAAGTGTGTATCAGCTTTGACGATGATCCACTGCGAGCTGAGTTGTCTCCAGCTAAAGAAGGCACCGGCGTAAAGATAGGCGAGTCCGCGGTCGAACAAGGCAATTATCTTGAAGTCTGCATAATTCGCATGTCGTGTGGGAACTTGGCAAATTACAATCTTCTGCAAAACAAGGTTCGTCCAACTGACGTGGTAATTTAGATGACTTGGACCGTGAGGGTAAAACTCTATATAATCCAACGGAGGAAGGATAATCTCATGGGAGGTCTGGAAGTTCACGAGCACCAACTTTTTCCCGTCTTCTCTAATAGCAGCCATCTAGTGGGAGTTCATGCCGACCCAGTACATACCTGCCAAGAAGTTTCGGGCGATGGTGATTGGATCGAAGTCGAGGGAAATGATGTACAACGACCCACTACATACTTGCAAAGAAGTTTCGGCTAATGGAGATCGGATTGAAGTTGAGGGGCATCATGTATGCCTTCGTATAATGGTGAGCAAATCTTGCAAGACCAGATAGCCGCAAGCAGGGTGTCTTGAAAAGATTAGGCCTCACTTCGATGATCGTCGTGTGCATGTCCCTCGAGCATGCAACCAGCCGCAGGGTGCTCAACATATCCATACACGAACAATAGAGGTCGAGGATGTCACTGGGGAGATTGCTCCAATTGCGGCTCATATGGATGTTGCGCGGTTCGCTTTCGGCCATGGTGGAGTTTGGAAGGTGGGGGTTTTGGGGGCTTGATTTACGGGGGAGAAGGTTGTCGGTGCTGGAGCGGCTAGCGAGGGAATGGTGGTACTGGGGGAGGCGAGCGGGGCTATGGTACGCGGGGGCACAATGAGATAGAGACGGATATGGAGATGGAGTATTTCTATTGGAGGGGAGAGGGAGACGAGGCGAGGCATCCTCATGTGCTATACAACAGCGGTGACACACTGCACAGTGCACAGGGTGAGGCTAACTTTGGTAACCCGAACACGCCGCCTGGACTAGTGTCAGGTGCAGGGTGTTGTCACTTCACTGTGAGGACCGGATGAATAGTATTTTGACCATCAAGTGTACCACAGTTGTACTACTACTAGTAGTAGTAGGAACATGAGTACTCCAGTACTGTATAGCGGAAATAGGTCTCCCATGCTAGCATGCCTGTTCACTTCATCCTCTAGGTATCATCCATATTGCGAGCAGAACCAAATTCTCGTGCATGCGGAATTACGAAGATGTCCCTTTTCTTTTTTGAGGATAACCAGAGAATGTTGTGTCTCTTCATCCTTAACCAGAGAATGTTGTGTCTCCCACGCACACGCCAATATCCATTTGAACCAGCTACGACACATTTTTTTATTTGTTTGCATAGGCCCCACCTATCAGGAAAGGTGCAAAAATAAAAAGGAATCATAAAATGTCTCGCCACGGTGATTCGAAAGAGTGACCTCAACTAGCCAGTGGCACATGTAGTGCTAGAAGGATGGGCACGTACACGAACATGTATGACTCCTCAGTCAACCTGCATAGCCTTTTCATTTAGTCTACCTAGCCGTCTAATCAACTGCCTGCATGCCACTTCTCCCATTTACTTCTCCATCGGGAACCGATTTTCCTCGGCTTCTTCACCTCTCCTTCGTCTTCATTTGCATCCAAACCCCACTGCATTCACATTGTTTTAACCTCTTCACATACTCTTGGAGTAATTCTGAAGCCCCTTTAAATAATCATCTACTTCAGTTAGACTAGCCATCTAATCCTAATTCTCCAAACCATAGCCCTCCGTTCCAGCGGTTCCAAATGGCAAAAGAGATCCAGATGCAGGTTTTTAGCGTCCAACATGTCCTCGTCGGAGGCTCGTTGAGCATAGTTGCCACCGTCACCGACCACCCAAGGGTTGTTCGGAAGTGGGTCAACAATTATCCAACTCCCTCAAAAAGGTAGAGATGAAGGTCATCGGTCTCGACGCAGAGTACACGGAACATGCCACTGGGAAGATCCAACGTGCCGCCATCCTTCAGCTGTGCCTCGAAGATGATGCTTTGGTGTACCACATCATACACGCGCCCTCCATACCAGGTGAGCTTCACGATTTCTTGTCTCGGGAGGACATATACTTATGTGGGGCAGCCATCGAAGGGGACAAACAGAAGCTGGCGCTGTACAACCTTGATTTGAAAAGCATCGCTGACTTACAAACCAGAATCAAAATTCCTATAGAAGATTGTGATAAGCAGACACCATCCCTATTCGACGTAGCAAATTTTGTGATCGGTACAAATCTTCAGAAGGGTGATGAGACGCTGGCATTAAGGTCGTCTGGATGGGAGAATTATCCCATGATGTACGAGAGGATAAAATATGCTGCCCTCGATGCTCGTGTGAGTCTCAAGATAGCTGCAAGGTCCAAAGAGCTTCTTGCGAAGCTGTCTCCCATACAAAATGAGAACAATAAGAATAAGAATAAGAAGAAGAAGAAGAAGAAGAAGAAGAAGAATAAGAAGAAAAGGCTGCACCAGCATCAGGGCATTATGGATGGATGAAATATGTCCTCTCTTGTAAAAAAAATATTCCCTCTCGGTGTATATTGATATAGATGGATTATTTCGGTGGTGTGCATGTCTTTGCAACAAGTAGTAGCATGGGTCCGCTTGACTATAAGGAACTATTTATCCGCCTAGCTTTCTCTAATACTCCTTCCAGTGATCGGTATGCAATGCATGTGTCCGTAGACATGACAGCTTGTCCATGGAAGTTCAACTACAGCGACCATCACGTTTCATCCACTGCCACTCGCGATTCCCACGACGCCGCTCCAACCCATGGCACCACATCCCACGACGTGCGCCTCACCCCTCTTGGCCGTACCGCCCCTCTACCTTTGTGTGCATGACATGTGGGCCACCTAAAATGCAGCGAGCATCAAGTTTCTACCACATCCACATGCGATTCCCATGAGGCCACTCGAACCCATGACACCACACGTCCCCTGACCTGTGGCTCACCCCTCTCAGCCCCACTGCCCCTCTGGCTTCGGGAGCATTACATGTGGACCAGCCACCTATCGGGTCCACATGTTATTGACTCAAAGGTAGGTGTAGTAAGGCGCTGAAGCTCAGTCTTGAGGGCCCTGAGAGGGAAATGTAACTCCTGCGCCAGACCTTGTGGTGCTACCGCAGCACGAACTCGTGCCAAACTCGAGATTTTTTTCTTTACTATACATGCACGCAACGATTTAATGGACATTGTAATCTCGACATGTGACGGGGAGCTCTAAATTTGAATTTGAAACTTATAAAATGAAAAGATTCGAAACAAATAAACTGGGAGAGAGGGAGTATACCATAGGATGTGTCACATACAAAACAAGTCCCCTGGTTTGTCACCGCGAAAATGCGGTTAGAAAGGAGCACATCATCTTCGTACTCGTACGACAACAAATCGGCCGCAGACAGCATGGTCCACCTTTGACCGCCATGAGCAAGGTTCGTGCTATCTTCTTCAATCTCACCATGGTTCCATCATACCAATTCAGGCGGTGGCTCATTGCATGGCTGATCCCAATGTTGGACAAAGGTTCTACGAGAACGGTGTCACTGTTGTAAATGTTGTGCAAATTGATGTTGGTACCTGATACGTCCATTTTGCATCATGCTTTTATATCGATATTTATTGCATTATGAGTTGTTATTACACATTATGTCACAATACTTATGGCTATTCTCTCTTATTTTACAAGGTTTACATGAAGAGGTAGAATGCCAGCAGCTGGGACTCTGGGCTGGAAAAGGAGCAAATATTGGAGACCTATTCTGCACAGCTCCAAAAGTCCTGAAACTCCACAAAATTCATTTTGAGAATTAATAATAAATATTGAGCGGAAGAAGTACCAGAGGGGGCCCACACCCTGGCCATGAGGGTGGGGGCGCGCCCCCTGCCCCGTGGCCCCCCTGGCAGCCCTCCGGTGCCCATCTTCTGCTATATGAAGTCTTTTACCCTCGAAAAAATCATAAGCAAGCTTACAGGACGAAACTCCGCAGCCACAAGGCGGAACCTTGGTGGAACCAATCTAGGGCTCCGGCAGAGCTGCTCTGCCAGGGAAACTTTCCTCCGGGAGGGGGAAATCATCATTGTCGTCATCACCATCGATCCTCTCATCGGGAGGGGGTCAATCTCCATCAACATCTTCACCAGCACCATCTCCTCTCAGACCCTAGTTCATCTCTTGTATCCAATCTTTGTACCAAAACCTCAGATTGGTACCTATGGGTTGCTAGTAGTGTTGATTACTCGTTGTAGTTGATGCTAGTTGGTTTATTTGGTGGAAGATCCTATGTTCAGATCCTTAATGCATATTAATATCCCTCTGATTATGAACATGAATATGCTTTGTGAGTAGTTATGTTTGTTCCTAAGGACATGGGTGAAGTCTTGCTATTAGTAGTCATGTGAATTTGGTATTCGTTCAATATTTTGATGAGATGTATGTTGTCTCTCCTCTAGTGGTGTTATGTGAACGTCGACTACATGAAACTTCACCATTGTTTGTGCCTAGAGGAAGGCATCGGGAAGTAATAAGTAGATGATGGGTTGTTAGAGTGACAGAAGCTTAAACTCTAGTTTATAAGTTGCTTCGTAAGGGGCTTATTTGGATCCATATGTTTCATGTTATGGTTTAGCTTAATACTTCTTTTGTAGTTGCGGATGCTTGCAATAGGGGTTAATCATAAGTGGGATGCTTGTCCAAGAAAGGGCAGTACCCAAGCACCGGTCCACCCACATATCAAATTATCAAAGTAACAAACGCTAATCATATGAGCGTGATGAAACTAGCTTGACGATAATTCCCATGTGTCCTCGGGAGCGCTTTTCTCATTATAAGAACTTGTACAGGCTTGTCCTTTGCTACAAAAAGGATTGGGACACCTTGCCGCACCTTATTTACTTTCATTGCTTGTTACCTGTTACAAATTACCTTATCACAAAACTATCTGTTACCGATAATTTCAGTGCTTGCAGAGAATACCTTACTAAAAACCGCTTGTCATTTCTTTCTGCTCCTCGTTGGGTTCGACACTCTTACTTATCGAAAGGACTGCGGTAGATCCCCTACACTTGTGGGTCATTAGTACCCTCCCGTACATATGCAAGCCAATCTCCACTCGCACCGAGCCTAACCTATGAAACAGTGGGCATATGGAGAATTAGGAAATGGACACGGAAGTAGTCTTTAGAATGCATTTACTACATGATAAAGTTCATCTTACCTGCTCATCGGAGGAAATCCGAGTGCCCCTCAACGTCGGCATCTCAAGGGGCGTCAACTTGCAACTACGGCCACGCCGCACTGGAGAGACCCCCAAGTAAACATCCTCGTGCATTGCACGGAACATCAAGATGCATTTGTATGAGTAATTTATCTTGTGAGAGAGAAGGATGAATGATGGAAGGCCTTATTTGCAAATGTGGAGAGGGGTATAGGTATATTTTTTGCAAAATTGTCATAGTTTTCTTCCTATCCGTCAGATATAAATCGGACGGCCTATATTGCAGGATGGCAGGCACACCATCATCACCAACTCTATTTTTTATAAGACTAGCAAGATGCCCATGCGTTGCACGGAACATCAAGATCTTGTGGGAGAAAAGGATGAACGAGGGAAGGCCTTATCTGCAAATGTGGAGAGGAGTGAGGGTAAATTGTCATAGTTTCCTTCCTATCCATCGGATATAGATCGAACGACCTATATTGCAGGATGGCAGGCGCACCATCATCACCAACTCTTCTTTTTATAAGAATATATATCCTGCTAGTATGAAAGTACTAGCAAGATGCCCATGCATTGCGCGGAACATCAAGATGTATTTCTATACCCCCATATAGTGTGCGAATAACTTTGAAAGATGGTTGCTAGATGAAGCTAATCCGACAGTGCAGAGATGGCAAATCCAAGCACTACTGGCCATTGGATATCATCAACATTCCACCAGATTCTGCCACATGTACAATTTAGAAGACTCCATGGTTGAACTTAAGCATAATGCACAAACCTCGAAACACAAGTACTTCTCCTTTGTTCTAGAATCTTCCATATCATAATTGCCCAAACTTTTTTTTCTAAATGAGCTGGCATTATTTGTTTTTTACTTTATGCTTTGTAATGCACAACCCCATGAATCTTAACATTTTTATAAAACTAATTGATATTGAATGAGATGAACTATAAGAACTAAACGAACATCTACATCATGCATATATGACTCAAAGCTTTACATGCTATAGTGTGTATTTATTCATAATTTGGTTTCCAAATCTCATGCGTTCAATGCATGTGTACCTTACTAGTGTATGAGTAGTTTATCTTGTGGGAGAAAAGGATGAACGAGGGAATGCCTTATTTGCAAATGCGGAGAGGGGTGTTGGTATCTTTTTGCAAAATTGCATAGATTCATTCCTATCCGTCAGATATAAATCGGACGGTCTATACTACAGGACTGTAGGCACACCATCATCAACAACTATGTTTTTTATAAGAGTAGAGTAGAGATAGAGATAGAGACTACTACTACCAATATCTTGGCCCATGCGTTGCAATGGATCCAAAGTAGTAGAATAATACTTGTTCACGGGCTTGAAATATAAACACTCTAGTTTTGATGTACATGTGTCAGAAGACATGACAACTTGTCCATGGAAGTTGAACCACGGCAACCATCACGTTTCTTGTTTCTACCACTGCCACACCCACACGCGATTCCCACGATGCTGCTCCAACCCACGGCACGACATCCCCCGACGTGCGCCTCATCCCTCTCAGCCCCACCGCTCCTCTGCCTTTGTGTGCATGACATGCGGCGACCATCAACTTTCTACCACAACCACACCCGATTGGACGTGGTTTGCTTGCTCCACTCCTGTGCTCCGATCCGTACTCCCGCACCATCGAATTTTCATCCAGCGGCTGTGACACATTTCGTCCCGGGCATCAATCCTCAGTTGGAGTACTTCTGTACTACAGGTAGTACCCGCCGGTGTGGCCATCTACGCCTCGTAACGCCCCGACGCCCAGCTGTGGCACCCTCTCCATGACCACGGCACCACCAGCTGGTTCATCTCGAATGAATGAGTCGCAAACCATGCCACCACCATGAGAATGACATGTGGGCCATCCGCATTTAAGGTCCGCATGTCATTGACTCACAGGCCGGTGCACTAAGCCACTGAAGCTCGGTCCCATGGGCCCCGAAAGGGAAATGTAACTCCTGCGGCAGGCCTGTGGTGCTCCCGCAGTACGAGCTCATGCCAAACCTGGAATTTGTTTCTTACTACTACCAACTAGTAAGGTACACGTGCATTGCACGCATGAGATTCTGGTGGTTTGTGCATTATGATTAAGGGCCTGTTTGGTTTGCAGCGTAAGGTTGCCATGCCTAACCTCAGGCGTGCCACAATATCTTAGGCATGTGTTTGGTTCATTGCCACACTTGTGGCTTGCCACACTTTTCTAGCTATGTGGTCCACATGTCATAGACTCAACTTCTTGACAAATCATGCCACACTTGTGGTGGCCATTTTGTTAGCCACACTTTTTGTGGCAGCCACACTTTTTGTGGCAGCCACACTTTGCCTAAGCTTAGTTGTGGCAAAGTTAGTCATGAACCATACAAACCCTAAGTTCAACCATGGAGTCTTCTAGATTCTACATGTGGCAGAATCTGGTGGAATGTAGATGATATCCAACGACCAATAGTGCTAGGATTTACCATCTTTGTACCATCGGACTAGCTTCGTCCAATGACTAACTTTCAAAGTTATTCACACACTATATAGGGGTATAGATATAGATGTGCTGGCCCATGCGTTGTAATGGATCCAAAGTATATCTATTTAGTGGAGTGCACTCTAAACACATTATGTATTTATTTTTCTCTAACCTTTCGTAGCCATGCAACCAAGCCACATAAGCTTCATGGGTGCCCCCACACCATATTATTCATACTACGATGACTGAAAAAAGATAAATCACCCAAAACAAGATCTTCCCTTTTTTGTTCCTACGATGCTGTGTCGTGCACATACCTAGTTGTGTAATGGTAGTACTAGTTCTATAGTACAAACTTGGTACTAGTAGGAGTAGTAGTACGGAATGCTCCTCCTCTATCAACAAGCCCATCTGACACCAAATTTCTTGGCTTCCGTGCTACAGCTAGATCTTCCCCTTGTTTATGTTTTCCAACCCAGCGACGGGCGGGGTGCGGTTTGCCAATAGTCGGTTTGCTCAATGGCGGTCCCACATGATAGTGAAAATGCTAGGAAACACGCCTTCCCTAAGCTATGTGGCGTGCCGGACGGGCCGTGGAGTACTCCCGGTTCCCGGGAATGTGGGGGTGTGACGCGAACGTGGCAAGCCTTTTCCTTTTGCTAGCAATGTGCCTGTGCGTTGCGACGGATCCAAAGTAGTAGAATAGTAGTACTTGTTCACAAACTTGAAATAAATCACTCTTGTTTTTATAAACTCCTAATATATTACTTTTCACTCAAAAATATATTTCTCAGGTTGTTTTGATGAGGTGAGGGAGGGATGTGGTTGCTTTAAAGATAATAAGGGGTTTTCTGCAAATTGGAGCAGAGAAGTGGGCTATTGTTGCAAAAATGCCACAACTTAACTCATAGCCGTTAGATGCAGATCTAATGGTCAGAAACGACGGATGGCAGACACACCACCATCACCAACTGAGTCTTTTATAGGAGTAGGAGTAGAGAAACATGTATAAATTGCACCATTTGGTTTTGCTCCTTGGAACGATTGATAGATAGAAATAACGATTGGAAATGCTAGGGCGGGGCTATTTGCGCTAGATAAGTAGGGTACGTAGTAGCTAGGTTGGTGCATCGTCGGTTTGGTCACATGCGGTCCGACATGTTCTAGTGTTTCTAGCAAGATGCCCGCGCGTTGCACGAAGTTGATGGAAAAGGTAAGCACAACTTATAAATTGACGGATGGAGTACTAGTTACAGTCATGCATATAATTAAGCAAAGGGATCACACATGTCGGTATTGACTGGAACGAGAATGCAATAGCACAATAAGAATTAAGGCCATGATGATGCGTTCACAATGGTGGTTACAGGAGGCAAGAAGAAAGATGCATACATCAACGTACGACCTCCTCCTCCTCAACTTGGTGCGTTGGGCCACCGACCGGCGGCTAAGGAGCAGCGGCTTTTGCGGCGAGGTTAAGGTGCTTCTCAGCAAAGGCATTCAAGGCTTCCAGCCAACTAAGGAAGGCTAACGTCATAGCGTCCTCACTGGCCTTGTAGATACCTATGTACACGATTTGCTAGTACACGTGGATGTGTAGGTCGATGAATTCTTGCAGGGCGAGGCGCCTCGCAGCGAGTGCGACCTCCAAGTGGACATTCTTCATGGCGTCGGCGGGCTGTCGCAGGGCCACCAGTGCTTGAAAGAGGTTCCGGCCATGGAGGCCGATTAGGGTGGCAGGAAATGAGGAGCCCGGGCGCGCGGGCTGGAGGAGTACGGCGATGTCGTCCACGAGCTTCTTGAGGACGGTGAACTTGTTGGTGGTGGCAACGATCATCTGGTCCAACTGAGAGTCGTAGTTGGCGTCGATGGCGGCCATCTACCAGCCGGTCGCCAACACCGTCTGGAGACGATCCTCAGCGCCATGCCGCAGGCCGGCGTCGTGGACCATATGCTATAGCCGCTGGCCGCTCGCATGCATCGCCGCCATGGGTCTGGAGTGAGCACTTCTTCCCTTAGTGTAGGTGCTTAGGCAAATGCTTAGGTGCGTATGATGTGGTAGATGCATTGGAATGGAGGGGCGCCTTTATATGAGTGCAAACTGTGTTACATTCACATCGTGCAGCCTCTTTTCCCGGTCCTCCTCCCATTACTTCCCTCATGCATTAATTGAAGGAGGATGCATTGGTCATTAAACATTTCGGGAACCGCTACCTCTCCCTCGTCTGCATTAAAGTCGTATCGGGAACTGCACCACCCGCTGTCAAATTGAATAGTGTCGCGCCACCCGCTGCACACCCGGCTGAACACGCCTCCTCGCCTCCATCAAAACCCTCCGTTAAACCCACATGCAAACTAAGAAACCTACTCCGGCCACACGTCCATTCATGAGCGGGCTGAAATTAAATGCAACATCGGTCGAGCTCCTCCCGTCCGCCCTCAGTTTAAACGAGGCCAGACGCCGGCCAAGCTCCTACCGTCCGCCCTCTATTTAAACGAGGCCAGACAGACAACAGGCAAGAATCGCATCCCTGCACCGCTCCCCCATCTCCTCCTTCACCATTTTCTCCACTCTTCCGATGGCTTCCGAGGAGCCGTTCTCTGGCATACTACCTGGCTGGGTAGCCCGCCGAGCCCTCCGGATACGGGCGAGGCCGCTCGGTGCTTCACCAACCTCTCTTGGCCCGACGGAGCCAGTTGCCTCCCCAAGCAGGCACGTAGTTCAGCAAATCACTGCTCCAGTTCAGCTCGATGAGGAGTGGTGAGTTGCTCCACGCCGGCACGGCGGCGAGCACGCCGGTACGAGCATCGTCGCTACCGCATCGTACCGTGCTACCAGTGTCTACGGTGGCCGCGCCTCCCGTGTCTGTGGGTGCGCCTCCCATGCTTGCGGCCGCGCCTCCCGTGCATGCGGCAGCGCCATGCAGGCAGAGACAGAAGTCGGGTGCATGGAGAGCGATGAGTCGGTGGCCAGCTTCTCCATGTCCACTGCCATCATTGAGGAGAAGTAGAACACGGTAGGCCACCGCCACTTGGGTCCCATGAAGGCCACCGCCGAGGCGACGACTGCACATTTAGGTGGTTTCTTTGCTGCTTCATCTCTTCCGAGGACCTTCGTCGACCCCGCAAGTGTCTGCTGGACATGAGGAAGACAAAGGGATCCGCGTGCGGCCATTTAGATTAGGTACTCCCTCTCCAGCTGGCGGGAAATATTTGTTCTAAGAATGGATAAATTATATGTATCTATAACTAAAATAAGTCTAGATACATCCATTTCAAGGACAAGTATTTCTGGACGGTGGGAGTATTAATTATGCCAAGAGAGCTGGATTAGCACCGCTTAGTTCATGTAAATGTAATGAAATCCATCATGTTTATATGAAGATCTCACCTTTTTATATGAAATCCTTCATGCTTATATGAAATTAGTCCGTGTTTGCACGAATTTCATCTGGTTGGTTAGAGTTGTGAAAATGTATGCCACTGGCGTTTGATGTCGTCCTCCGCGGAAGGAAGCGGGAGGAAATTGCCGGCTGCTGTGGAGATGCTCTTATGCTGGAAATAATAGAGTGACATCCAATCCATTTGAGTTAATTGCATGTATGATTCTCCCTCTATAAAAAGTTAATTGCATGTATAGTGTGCACGTGACTTGCAGGGTGGCTACAGCTTCATACAGAAAGTTAAAAAGAAAGAAGTCCATCCTTACTCTTGTATTCTAAGTACTCTGTGGATTCCACTGTCAGTACAGTAGCGAAAGAAGTATATACTCCCTTCGTCCCATAATATAGGACGTTTTTTGGCACAAGTAATATATAATATAAAAATCTAAAGTTAAAGACAGAATTCAAACTCAGGTCATCGCGTTGCGAGCATCCGACGCTAACCAGTCCAGCACATTTTTGTTGTAGACCATGCTGGAGATATATCTCCATACTACTCTTATACTCCATCCGTTCCTAAATATTTGTCTTTTCAGATTTCAAATGGACTACCACATACAAATGTGTATGTAGACATATTTTAGAGTGTAGATTCACTCATTTTGCTCCATATGTAGTCAGTTCTTGAAATCTCTAAAAAGATAAATATTTAGGAACGGAGGGAGTAGAAAATAGAGTTGGTGATGATGGTGTGCGTGCCATCCTGCAATATAGGCCGGCGGATTTATATCTAACAGATAGGAAGGAAACTATGGCAATTTTGCAAAAATATACCCACACCCCTCTCCATGTTTGCAAATAAAGCCTTCTGTCGTTCATCCTTTTATCTCACAAGATAAACTACTCATACAAATGCATGTTGATGTTCCATGCAACGCACGTGCATCTAGCTAGTTTCTTTTAAAATAGTTACTATGATAATTGTGTTGAAGTGATATATTTTATGTCTGCCCCGAATGATTTCGGATTCACTAGTAGTAACAAAGAAAAGGTTGCCTTGTTAATTAACAGAAAACAGGGTGAAAACTATCACATGAGGCCAGTAAAAATGAGGCACACTGCGTTCAGCGCCATCGTTACTATAGGTGTGCGCGCACGAGAAGTCTACATATCAAGGGGGCTGCGGAGAAAAAGACGTATCGAGTGTGTCTGAGCGAGGCACAAAGACACAATGTTTGAGAGAGAAACCAATTGA
The DNA here is from genome assembly GCA_963921465.1 of Triticum timopheevii. NCBI lineage: Eukaryota > Viridiplantae > Streptophyta > Magnoliopsida > Poales > Poaceae > Triticum > Triticum timopheevii. The sequence goes on from OY997268.1 coordinate 580,336,132, forward strand.
CAGATTAAGATCAGATCAAGTTGTCACCCTTCTACAGTCATTGTTGGGGTGGGGGGGGGGAGGGGGAGAGAGAGAAAGACGTATCGAGAGTGTGCGCGGTAGGCACAGAGGCACAACTAGCGAGTGTGTGTGTGTGTTTGAAAGAGGAGTAGATAGATTACTATCAAGATCGAGGTGCCACCCTACAGCTTCGTTGTCGGGTAGTGTGCGTGTGTATGTGTGTTTGAGAGAGAAGCTAGTCGATAGATTAGTATCAAGATCGAGGTGTCACCCTACTCCTTCGGTGTCGGGAAGTGTCTGTGTGTGGGTGTGTGTGTGGGGGGGGGGGGCCAGTGACACTTACATATCTCTACTCTTATAAAAAACAGAGCTGGTGATGATGGTGTTCCTGCCATCCTGCAATATAGGCCATCTGATTCATATCCGACGGATAGAAAGGAAACTATGGCAATTTTGCAAAAAGATACTCACACCCCTGTCCACATTTGAAAATAAGGCATTCCCTCGTTCATCCTTTTCTCCCACAAGATAAACTACTCATACAAATGCATCTTGATGTTCTGTGCAACGCATGGGCATCTTGCTAGTAGGGAGAAGGAGCCTGTGTGACACATATCTAGCTATATTAAGGGATATGTAGATATCATGTATGCAAGACATACTTAAAGCATCACGAATATAAACAATGTGTACGCGCGCGCGCTCGTGTGTGTGTGTGTCTGTGTGTGTGTGTGTGAGTGAGAGAGAGAGACAGAGAGAGAGAGAGACAGAGAGAGAGATATCAAAACAAAAGGTGCTCTGCTAGAATCCATTGTATGTATTCATATGGTTCCGGAACTCGAGTTAACCTTAGGCTTATGTGTGAGAGACATAATTATACTTTGAGACATTAGTGGCTGTGGGCGGGCGGAATTAAAGGGGTGGGCATGTTCGACAGAGAGAGAGTGTGTGTGTTTCTGTGTGAGAGACTTGTAGGGTGGGGTAGAAAGACGAATTCTAACCTTGACGGAGGGTGGGAAATACAGAAGTGTGCGTGTGTGATTCCGATGCCCACAGGGAAATGAGATATGTATGCGCGTGAGAGAGATTGCACAATTCATTCACGTATCACTATCTAGCGACCGTGGACGTGCATCGCTTGAACATAAATCAATATCTACTTCGTATCGTGGCCAAAGGTACAATATCGACTCAAATATAAAGATTGGACACTCACATATCACATTTTTTCTATCTAAATAAACCTTTTCAGTTGTGCATGCCAAATTTATAGTGATGTTTCTTCAAACAACCAATGTAGCTAGGATGTACATGCACCATTGTTACTCTTGCATTCAAATTCATTAGTCTTGGATGATTTAAGGTTCTATTATGGAGTAATATATGTAATATTCATGTATGAATTCAATGGGTACGCAATTTATGAAATGGAGGCTATGTAATCATATGAGGTAACACTTTTAAGTAGCGGACTACAATATCCCTTTCTTTTGTGGGACTACAATATGCATTTACTTTTGTGCGCCTCTACACTAACACGTCAATGCATTATGTTTAAAGTAAATAACCGATGGCACTAAATTATTTATTTACACGAGAAATACATAAGCTGAGCGTTTGATCCCTTTTTTATGAACACGCCTCTACACCTGTACGATTGGCCACGCTCGTGTGAACGTCCAAGTTATCGGCGCATCATCCTGAGTTATTGTCTTTTTCTGGGGTGGACTTCACACCAGTTATTAACTGCTGACGCGTGCCCCGTGTACACAGTCTCACATGACCTTCCTGCTAGCACGGTCCGAAATTAGTTGAAACTGGATATGAACGATCCCGTGGGTAGCAAAATCTCCCGCCTTCTTCTAAAATTTCTGCCACCTAGTTTTTAGCTTGGGAAATTCCCCTTTTGTCCTTGGTGCACGGAGACCAACAGTTACAATACCGCCCTCATCTACATAATAGGTTGGGGCTGCTTTGGTAACTTCGGGTTCCCCCCACCACACGACACCCCCATTTCCTCTCCCCCTCCCACAAAAACGACTAACTCCACAACACCAGAGCATCTTACATCATGCCGTTCGTACTTCATCGGCCTTTCTACCCCTCCCCTCTCGAAACCCTAGACTGCTCATCCACCGGTGTACCAGAGCCCATTCACTGCCAGCGGTACCCACCTCACCGGATCTGCTTCTGCGGCCACATCTACTCCTCACACCTCCCCTAGAAACAAGTAGACTGCTCATCCACCACTGTACCACAGCCCATTCAGTGTTGGCCTTGTCCACGGTGCCGGATCTGCTTCGCCGGTACTCTCATCAACCGCAGCGCATCTGCAGTGGCTCATTCATACTCCCCATCGGAGATGCTTCGTCCACACCCCCCGGAGCCGCCCCACCAACACCCCCATCGACGGCCTCTGATCCTCTTCACCGGCACCTTCCTCAACCCTACCGGAGCCGCTCCGCCAACACCATCATCAACCCTACCGGAGTAGCTTCGCCTATACCATTCTCAACCCTACCGGGGCCGCTTTGCCAACTCACAAGTCCACGGCCTCAGATCCGCTTCCTCGCACCCTCATCCAACCTTCCGGAGCAGCTTCTGACACCCCGTCCACGGCCGCAGATCCGCATCGTCGACACCACCCTTAACCCAACCACCAGAGTAGCTTCACCGATGCCCTCGTCCACGACCACAGATCTACTTTGCCCACACCATAGTCCACCCTATCGGAGCCGCTCCACAAACACCCTACTCAACGGTTCTAGATCTCCTTACCAAACCCCGGCAGCCAGCGCAGCATCATCACCCTTGACGTTTCTAACCTGATTCCCACCGTGTGGCAAGATGCCAAGCACCCGCCACGGCCTAGGTACTTGTCACCTTTAAACCCGTACAACATCACCTGCCCAATGTACTTCAAATATACTAACAGGTCGCTGTTACCTGTTATGCAGCTGGCAAAAACTACAAGGACGATGTTTCTTCTGGATCAAACAGCTTGGCCAACCAAGATCCTGGAGTGAGGCATTACTATGGTCTTGTAAGTGCGTCTCTCTCTCTCTCTCTCTCTCTCTCTCTCTCTCTTGTAATGTTGTGTGCCTGCCAGTGTGCTTTGCTAGGATTTTCGACCAGTAATCCCTTTGTGGAGACAATGATTTCTACTACTGGCTGCTAAATTAGATATGTAGATGTCATACATGATACTACCTTGTACCTCCATTCCTAAATATAAGTCTTTCTAGAGATTCCACTATAGGCTACATACGGAGCAAAATGAGTGAATCTACACTCGAAAATGCATCTATATCCATCTGTATGTGGTCCATACTGGAATCTCTACAAAGACATATATTTAGGAACAGAGGTTGTACATTACACAAAATCGTAGGTGGCATGTAGGAATTCCAGTGCACTACATTTAGGCTCCCTTAGAGTGCCTGCTAGTCTAGCACACAGAGTCATGGCTAGTTTATGCTACGCACACAATCATTAATTGGTGGTTTAAATATGTGCAAAGGATATGCAATGTATTATCATGTAGAGATGTCTGAAATTAGCCGTGTCAACTTGCAGATAGGGTTACACAATGAAAAAGTACAAGATGTATGTTGCAATTTCATGGAACATCGCAAAGAAAAGGAGAGGCAGCAGTGAGCCTATACAATGTGCTATGGTAGGTCACTCCTCCATTGCAATCGTCGTGACATGTTATTTGTATGTCAATTCTATTGGCCAAGTTTCTTAGGGACAGTTATTACGAGTTATCCTAAGAAAATAAGCACCTGTGAATATAAGCTCCATGTAATAAGCCAACCAGTTGTTTTCATTGCCATCCTTTTCAGCTTATCTTTGGTATGATCAGTGAAAAGTCTAGATTGCATTATATTTTTTCATTTTGCTGCCCATATGAAAATTAAATTGACTTGCAAACATCACAAATTGAACCCAGTGCAGTAATTAATATGATAGGAAAACAAACCATCACTATTTGTTCAAAATGCAAATACAAAGATACCATCTACTTGGCACAATCTACTTTGGTCAATGTCTTCCATAGAGATCCCATTGCCTAATTTAAACGAAGAACGCATGACCCACATTTAAATGAAGAACAATTATTTATCTAAATTCGATGGTCCAAGTGGTTGGTTATTATCATATAGCAGCACCACCTGAAAGCATCATATAGCAGCAGCAACAGCTCATAGCAATTCATCATATAGCAGTAACAGGAGCAGCTCATAGCAATGCATCATATAGCAGCAGCAGAAGCAACTCATAGCAATTCATTGTATAGTGGACCAGAATGAAAATTTGGCAAACAATCAGAGGAGATCCTCACCTTGTTGGACGAGCTCATCCTTCAACAGCACCTCAAGGACACAGCATGGGGAGGAGGGGAGGGGGAATAGGGGGCCTTCTGCCGTAGTGTGGCATCAGCCGTAGTTGTGCGACGCCCGCCGGATTAGTGCATTGGACGGACCACAATGGAGCAGCTGCTGAAGACCATGAGAATGAGGGGCGGCGCTAGAGGGAGGAGCAGCCGGGGAGATTTGCCCCTACCCGCCGTCCATGTAGCCTAGCTGGACAGAGCATCATCGAGGACCAGACCAGATGGGACCAGTGGCGATGGCTGCTGGAGGAACCCTAGTGCTGGAGGCAGGGGATCGAGGTAGAGGGAAAGGGGAGAGGAGATGCAAGCGGGCAGGGCAATGAACGCTTGCGTGTTTGTTTTTACTTGAGGGTCAGATGTGACGCGGGCGTGAGCAGTTGCATTTTGAGTGTAATACAGGCAGAAAACAGAGTCATTTCACTATTCCCCTTCCCTTCAATTTTTAGTCAGGTTCTACCCGAAACACCCTCCTCCAAAGCGAAATAAGTTATGCCCAAGCCCGTAACTCAAAAATGACTTCTTTACATCTTTTATGGCTTATTTTGACAATAAGCCCTGAAAAGGCGGAATCGAACTGGCCCTCAACCTGCAATTTAATTGTGCGTGCAATGATGAATAACTCCTGCCTGCTATAGTGTACATTTAGGCATCATCATACATGGCATAACCTAATACATGTGCATTCCACTGTAGAATCTGGAATATGCAATGTTTATGTTAGTTCATACGTTTCACATGATGTTTAAATGACCCTTAAATCTGGTCAGTCAAGTGATGGTCTTTAAGCCTCCTTCTTTGCTTCTTTTCTTGATATGTAAGATTTGCTCACACATCCGTTCAATTGCTTGTTTGCATCAGCCAACCATACTAGGACTGTTTGCTTTGATTACTTGTTGTTCTTGACCTAACAGTCTAATAGAGCTTGTCAACTATTTAAACACTAAGGGATGCTGTAGTGGGGCCTTGTCTAACTCATAGGTGACATAAAGGTTTGGCTATACACTAAAGTAGCCTCTCCAAGAGTACCTAGAGATCCAGTTCGAAGGCATGCCTAGTTTTTACATAGTGCAGACATAGTAAATGCTCATTTCATTGTGTGCAAGTGCAAGAGATGTGGCATGTTTCATTATGTGGTGTTGTTTTGTTATAATCTCATCCTTTTGTGCTGTTCACAGACTGGAAAGTATGCATATTTATCTTCCAAGGAGACGAGTAACTAGTTTGTGTCACCTTGCAAAGGGGGTGCAATGAAGATAAGATTGAGGATTTCTAAGTACAAGATGTTAGGAAGGGGCCTTGCAAGAGAAGTAGGAGCTGCGCTGAGCCTCTTCAACCAGTTAAGGTAAGTCACTGTATCCAACTCAAAAGTTCAATTCCTTGTTTGTTTCAGGCATAGTTAATTTGCTCTTTTCAATTGCTTTATTTGTCCTCAGTTAATGAGATGCCCAAACAATGATGACTAATGTTGGGTACTTGTATAACTATTAGTTGACATAATTAAAGGCCTTACCATTTAATTACTCTGCCGAAGTGTGCCTGAAGCTTTGAAGTATATTAACCAACTATTATCGCATGAGGCTCACAATCTAGTTTATACTAAGCTAATGATTGCATAGTTTTGCTTGCTGTAGTAGGTTTGTATGAATCCCTCTGATGTTCATTATGCTCCCTAAGACTTTAATGGAGCTATAGAATGGCCAACTTCTTACTTACTTATATGCAACATGCTGTCTAAATTTGTAACTTGTCTGTGTTTTGGATTGGGCCCCAACATCATGCTCCTCTAGTGAGCTAAGAGAGATTTTTGTATGCAGGCTGCACAGACCACTTTTTATATAATTTTTAAAATATCACCTCCTTATGCTTCATGACGTGTAACATTATTGTTAGTCCTGTTTTGCCATTTACAAAATAGTTTGTCTTGCTCGCTTCACTGTTGTAAATATATTTTTGCCTAGTCATGTGTACTTACAGAAACATTTCAGGATGAAGTGACGTCAACACAAAGATCTGTGAGCAGTGCAACATGGCCATTACCAAATGATTATGGATTGGAATTGGAATGTGCTGATGTTCTCGAGCATCAACTAGAGGTGGCAAGACAACGTGTACATGATTCTCAACATACAATAACCAAGTTGAGACTGGACATGCAGGTATTAGATGCAGGAGTCAAAAAATGAAACAAGACACTGAGGTAACCATGAAGGAATTGGAGATTTTGCATATTGAAATTCGTGCTATCTGAATCCGGCCAATCCTATTTTCTGAAGAGATTATAGTTCAAATGGTAAGTTCTGTTGATGCCTGTCCATGATGTATGAGATTTATTTGCCCAGTGTATGTAATTTGATGTTTGTGTACGCTTCATTATCACTGGTGCTCAACTATAATGCCCAGTGGGTTTATTCGGCTGTAATTTCTTTATTGTATAGTGTAGGATTATTCTATGTTTCTATGCCTTAGTCTTTTTATTGTATAGTGTATGTTTTTAGAGGCGATAGTATAGAGTAGGATATTTCTTGAATAAGCTATATCGTTGAAACGGGTGCCAACACGCCCAAACATTTCCTGGATGCCATAAAAATGAACAAACATGTGTAGCCAAAGTGGGCCTTAATTGGGCTGGTCAAAATAATATTAAGTGGATCCCAAATGATGTGGCCCACCGTAACAACGACTCTTAGCAGGTCGTCAATAGGCCTAAAGCTCGATAGGGCCGTATAAATGGAAATGGCCCGCGGGCCTTTAGCAGGCCAAAATAAATGTCAATTTTGTCTTGGCCCTTTTACTTTACGGGCCAGTAAGAGGCCGAACGTGTTATGGGCCAGAGGAGGCCCAATTTGCAAATTGGGCTTTTAACAGGCCGAAAGTCGCGTTGGGCTAAAATGATGCCCTGTAGAACATGGGCCCCTAATGGACCTAAAGTGAAAGGCCTAACTGTTGTGCGGGCCATTAACATGCCGAGAGACAAAATGGGCTAAGAGTTGGCCCATTTGCCGAATGGGCCGAGGACAGGCCTAAAGTCACAACGGGCTAGAATTGGCCCAACTATAGAATGGGCCAAGAAATGGCCAAAAGACGTTCTGGGCCATTAACGAGCTGGAACTGACAATGGACTGCTAAAAGGCCGAAAGAAGCTCGGGCCACAATTGGGCCCAAAAACGCAGCGAGTCGTTAACAGGCTTAAACTGACGATGGGCTGGAAATTGTAGAATCTAGAATGGGCCTTTGATGGGCCGATTCTGTGTAACTTGTATGGGCCGTACTTGTAAATGGGCCTGACTCAAGTAGGCCGCTAATGGGCCGGCCCGCTTATTTTGACAGGCCTAGCCTTTTCACTGGAATGGGCCTCTATTGGGCCGTGCCACGTGTCGACGTATCATAGGCGGCTCCTGTCCAATGAGTGGATGACATCTGTCCCAACGGTGAGGCAACACGTGTTTCCTCCGGCCAATGAGAATTTTACACATGGAAAATCCTCATTGGTCCGGGCTATTAACGGGTTATCGGATCCAAAACCGGACCCGATAGCTTAACGACGAGCCATTACGGTCGATGCCTCATGTCGGTCACCCTTGACGAAAGCACTTCTATGACGCGCGATTTATCATCATGGAAGTGGACACTTCCGTGATGATAATTTAGGTAATGTCATGGAACACTTCTACAACGGCACAGGTATGACTATGTTGATTATGTCATAAAATCGTCATGGATGTACATGCATGACAGAAAACGTGACCTACTATGAAAACATGTATCATCACGGAAGTGTATTTTTTTGTAGTGATGACTGTGACTAGATCTCTTTTGCCATGAATTACAATGTTTAGTTAGTCCTTATTTTCAAGGGTGCTCTACATTTATGTTTTGCGGTCTCAGAAAGGGCTAGCGAGATACCATCTTGTTATATCATATTATGATTGTTTTTAGAAAGTGTTGTCATCCAAGATTTATTATTATTGCTCGCTAGTTGATTATGCCATTGATATGAGTAAATGTGAGACCTAAGTGTTATTGTGAATGTGGTTAGTTCATAATATTTGCTGAAAACTTGAATGCTAGCTTTACATATTTGCAACAACAAGCAAACAGAGTTTGTAGAAGTTTTGCTTTATCACTTTTAGTTTGTGAACTGAATTGCTGGAGGACAAGCAAAGGTTTAAACTTGGGGGAGTTGATACGTCTCCAACGTATCTACTTTTCCAAACACTTTTGCCCTTGTTTTGGACTCTAACTTGCATGATTATAATGGAACTAACCTGGACTGACGCTGTTTTCAGCAGAATTGCCACGGTGTTATTTTTGTGCAGAAATAAAAGTTCTCGGAATGACCTGAAACTCCACGGAGACACGTTTTGGAATTAATAAAAAAATTGGCGAAAGAATCAACGTAAGGGTCCCACATCTTGTCCACGAGGGTGCAGGGCGCACCCCTGCCTCGTGCCCCCATGGACCTCCACCAACCTCAACTCCAACTCTATATATTCATGATCGAGGAGAAAAAAAATCAAAGAGAAGGATTCGTCGCGTCTTACGATATGGAGCCCCCGCCAAGCCCTAATGTTCCTTGGGAGGGCTGATCTGGAGTCCGGCTCCGGAGAGGGGACTCCGTCGCCATCATCATCATCAACCATCCTCCATCACCAATTTTATGATGCTCACCGCCGTGCGAGAGTAATCCCATTGTAGGCTTGCCGGATGGTGATGGGTTGGATGAGATTTACCATGTAATCGAGTTAGTTTTGTTAGGGTTTGATCCCTAGTCCATTATGTTCTAAGATTGATGTTGCTATGACTTTTCCGTGCTTAATTCTTGTCAGTAGGGCCCAAGTGCCATGATTTTAGATCTGAACCTATTATGTTTTCATGAATATATGTGAATTCTTGATCCTATCTTGCAAGTGAATAGTCACCTACTATGTGTTATGATCCGGCAACCCCAAAATGACAACAATCGGGACCACTCCCGGTGATGACCGTAGTTTGAGGAGTTCATGTATTCACTAAGAGCTAATGCTTTGGTCCAGTACTCTATTAAAAGGAGGCGTTAATATTCGTTAGTTTCTAATAGGACCCCACTGCCATAGGAGAGTAGGACAAAAGATGTCATGCAAGTTCTTTTCCATAAGCACGTATGACTATATTCGGAATATATGCCTACATTACATTGATGAATTGGAGCTAGTTCTGTGTCACCCTATGTTATAACCGTTGCATGATGAATTGCATCCGACATAATTATCCATGATTGATCCATTGCCTATGAGCTTTTCACATATTGATCTTTGTTAAGTTACTTCTCCGTTGCCACTATTACGATTGTTACAAAACTGCTACTGTTACTTTTGCCACTGTTACCGTTACTTCCATACTGCTTTGCTAGTAAATACTTTGCTGCAGATATTAAGTCTTTCCAGTGTGGTTGAATTGACAACTCAGCTGCTAATGCTTGAGAATATTCTTCGGCTCCCCTTGTGTCGAATCAATAAATTTGGGTTGAATACTCTACCCTCGAAAACTGTTGTGATCCCCTATACTTGTGGGTCATCACATATCACTAAGCATTTTGAGCAAGCAAGGCATTAAGCAACACGACAGCCCCTTTTAATAGTATTGGTTTCTCCTATGGACTCAATGTGATCTTGGATCACTAAAATGAAAATGTAGTCTTGAGCTTTTGCCAATATGTGTCCTTAGCATTTTGAGGGGTCCTCATCTCTAGTCCATGCAATTCCAACCATTGAACTTTCTGAAACATTGATCTTGAAAGAATATTAGTTCAATGAGCTATATGTTGTTATGAATTACCAAAACGACCTGGGATTAGTTCCACTTTCAATCTCCCCCTTTTTCGTAATTGATGACAACATATAGATCAAAGCTTCGACAAATGATAATATAAATGAAGTACATCGTCGCTTTGAGAAGTATGTGATAAGCAAGAGCTCCCCCTAAATTTGTGCATTATTTGAAATTTGCTTTGGATGCAAATGCACAATCAATTAGGATCATGGGTCACTCTTCCATGCCACATACATCTTGGTGGAGCGCTCAAAATGATAGAATATGGTATATGCACTCATCACCAACAAGATATGAATGATCATACATGAGAGATAGAATATCATCATTAAGCACAAGCATTAAAGTATGATATGATCAAACATATGATTATAGACGTATCTCACACACAAGAATAAATAATGTATCACCCAAACAAGCAAAGCAAATAGAGTAGCATGAGAGGCAAAACAAGCAAACTCTCTCTCTCTCTCTCGAAGCATATGATCTATACACTTTCTCCCCCATTGGCAACAAGTTCCCAAAAAGCTTGAAAATGCATAGTACTATGCGGCTCTCTAAGCATGATCTCTCCAAAGTGCGAAGGTGGCGTGGAGAGGAGTCATGCAATGAGTGCACCCGAAGAGGCCTGAGGAGCTGGTGGAGTTGCAACTGGAGGAGCAACTGAAGTTGTAGCTGCAGGTGCTGACACTGTAGGATCAGTAACAACTGACACGGCTGATGACCTTGATCCCCTTGGGACTTGCTAAAAAGCATCTGTTGTAGCTCCCTCATCCTTGTCCTCAAGCTCTTCTTGATCTTCTCCATAGTTGACTGTATTTCTGTGACCTTCACATCTATGTCATGAATTTTTGTCTCAATTATCCTCTTAAGACTCTCTTGATTTTGAGTCAAGGTGGACAATCCTTTCTCAATCCTCAAAGTAGCTTGAATGAGATAACCAAGTCGATCTTGCTTGGACTTCAGAAATATCTGGGAGGCCTCTTCAGCACTTGGTGTCTTATCTGCCTTCTCTGCTTTTGATTTTTCTTTCTTCTCTTGAGCTTGTACAAATATGGGATGTGATGGATCCATGACAACTACATTGTCTTCAAACTCAGGCAGCAGGGGAAGATGTTCCTTGTCCAAGAGATACATGTCCTTGCCCATCTTGGAGTTAATGAGCATCTGAATATGTGGAGCATAGCCACATGATCTCTTTTGGTCTGCAGCAGTCCTTTTGATGGTCTCAACTATCAAGGACATATCCTTGAATATCTCTGGCACATCAAACATATGTACCAAATTTATTGAATGCCCTCTAATCATCCTGTCATCTCTAAACTTGGACAGCAAAGTGTGTCTGAGGATTGTATTGATTCTTGACAGACCTGACAGCAGATTGTAAACTGATCCAAACTTATGAGTGTCCAAGGCAGCATCTGGAATCTCCTTGTACATGTGTGCCATAGAGTCATGTCCTTTACTTGGATTGACATACACATCAGTGTCCTCCTCATGCTCTTCTGGGGCTTTAATTAGCTTTGCCCACTCAGCAACAGAAGATTGGTACCTAGTACCCTCAGTCATCCAAACAATTTTACCATCAGGGTAAAAGTGTGTTGTAGAGTAAAACTGCATGATCAACTCATCATTCCATTTAGTCAACTTCTGACCAACAAATGTGTCAACTCCTGTTGATTTGAAACTCACATGGACTCCTGAGAAATAGTCAGCATTGTTGTCAATGAACTTCCAGTCAACCCATCTCATATCACTTACTATGGGCTTCTTGTCCAGGAGCACAGTCTCATAGAAGTCTTGCTATTCCTTTGTATGGAACCTGTAGTCAACAACAGTCCTCCTTCTAATGGCATATGGGTCTGCCTGCCTCCATAGCCTAATACCTGCATCTTTTCTTAGCTTCATGTTCTCAGCCACATGATGTGTGTCATCATGATCAGGGATCTTGGGCTTCAATTTCCTAAGCCCTTGCCCTTCCTCTTATTCTTCCACTTCAGGCACTGGGGCCTTGTTCTCTTCAGCTGCTGGAATGTTCCTGGTGGATCTCTTGGGGGCTTGAGCAGTAGCCTTGGGGGCAGTCTTGGGCTTTGATGGAGCAGCCCCTGACTTGATTGCATCCCCATCAACTTCTGAGTTTTTGCAAGAGGTGCATGTTGTTCTTCTTCCTCCTCATCTAGGTCTCTAATCATAGAAGATCTGCCAATAACTCTGGCCATGGTCTTTTTTACCTCTACTTCCTCTTCTTGCCCTCACCAGCCTCTTTTGGTTCAAGTGTGAACTCCATGGTTTCCTGGGTTGAGGCTCTGGCTTTGGACATAGGAATCCTTCTGGCAGGAGCTTTATTTTTCATCCCTGGCTTGGTGTTAACAGCAATGCCAAGCTCTTTCTTGTCTCCTTTCCTTTTGGAAGAGATTTCCTCATCAACCTTAAAATCTTCATCCTCAAATTCTAATGTCTTCTTCTTCCTCTGCCTAGTTGCAACTTTTGGCAGGTTGCTGGGCGTGCTTCTGCTCCAATCATCATAGCTGCTGTCAGAGGGACTAGTGCCCTCACTCATCTGAACCTGTTCCTCAGAGTTATTCTGGTCGTCACTGTTGCCAGTCATTGCTGTAAGCTGAAGGCTGACCCCGTGAATAGATATAGATGAGATAGAGTGGATGAGCATCACAAAGTGCAGACATTTTGCAAAGCAAATGAGCCAAAAACTTAGTTTTAGTTTTCTACAGAAGTCATTTCGGAGCTACCGGTTTGTTGAACTCGATGACACCGAAGCAATGTTTAGAGTCTAAACTGGTGAAATCGGTCAGAGAGAGACATAGTTTGGTGACTCCGAGATTGCTAGGGTTTCACAGAGATCTGAACTCGGTCACAACAATTTGTAAGATTCGGTCAAACCAAAAATCACAAGTGCTATGGCCTGGGCCAAATTGGTGAAACCGATTTCTACAACTCGGTCGGTCCGAGATGAGTTCGATGGAAACCTAACCCTAAGTCTTTGAATCAAAACTAATCTAAAGAGGTTTTTCATTGGATATAAGTGTTTCAAACTTGGTAAGATTCATGGCATTGACCTAAGTGCAGGAATCAGATGCATAGATTGCACATAGGCTTCGATCTAATACCCTAACTCGATGGTGAGCTTGCTACAGCGACAACGGCGGAGAATAATCCGTTGACGGCGGCGGAGAACAGCAACAGGAGGTCGCTGGCGACTGATGACCCACACGTGTAGGGGATCAATCGTAGTCCTTTCGATAAGTAAGAGTGTCGAACCCAATGAGGAGCAGAAGGAAATGATAAGCGGTTTTCGATAAGGTTTTCTCTGCAAGCACTGAAATTGTAGGTGATAGATAGTTTTGTGATAAGATAAATAGTAACGAGTAATAAGTAAATAAAGTAAATAAAGTGCAGCAAGGTAGCCCAATCCTTTATGTATCAAAGGATAATCCTGGACAATTTATAACAATGAGAAAGGAGCTCCCGAGGACAGATGGGAATTATCGTCAAGCTAGTTTTCATCACGTTCATATGATTCGCGTTCGGTACTTTGATAATTTTGTATGTGGGTGGACTGGTGCTTGGGTACTGCCCTTACATGGACAAGCATCCCACTTATGATTAACCCCTATTGCAAGCATCCGCAACTAGAAAAGAAGTATTAAGGTAAACCTAACCACAACATTAAACATATGGATCCAAATCAGCCCCTAACGAAGCAACGCATACACTAGGGTTTAAGCTTCTGCCACTCTAGCAACCCATCATCTACTTACTACTTCCCTATGCCTTCCTCTAGGCCCAAATAATGGTGAAGTGTCATGTAGTCAACGTTCACATAACACCACTAGAGGAAAAGACAACATACATCTCATCAAAATATCGAACGAATACCAAATTCACATGACTACTAATAGCAAGACTTCACCCATGTCCTCAGGAACAAACGTAACTACTCACAAAGCATATTCATGTTCATAATCAGAGGGGTAATAATATGCATAAAGGATCTGAACATATGATCTTCCACCAAGTAAACTAATTAACATCGACTACAAGGAGTAAACAACACTACTAGCAACCCACATGTACCAATTTGTGGTTTTGATACAAGATTGGATACAAGAGATGAACTAGGGTTTTGAGAGGAGATGGTGCTGTTGAAGATGTTGATGGAGATTGACCCCCTCCCGATGAGAGGATCGTTGGTGATGATGTTGGTGATGATTTCCCCCTCCCGGAGGGAAGTGTTCCCCGCAGAATAGTTCCGTCAGAGCCCGAGATTGGTTCCGCCAAGGTTCCGCCTCGTGGTGGCGGAGTTTCGTCCTGTAAGCTTGCCCACGATTTTTTCCAGGGTAAAATCTCTAACATAGTAGCCAGTAGGCGGGCACGCCCCCCACTCTCATGGCTGAGGTGTGGGACCCCTGGTGTATTTCTTTCACCCAATAATTCTTATTAATTCCAAAAAGATGTTTCGTGGAGTTTCAGGATTTTTGGAGCAGTGCTGAATAGGTTTCCAATGTTTTCTCCTTTTCCAGCCAGAATTCCAGCTGCCGGCATTCCCCCTCTTCATGGTAAACCTTGTAAAAAAAGAGAGAATATCCATAAGTATTGAGATATAATGTGTAATAACAGCCCATAATGCAATAAATATTGATATAAAATCATGATGCAAAATGGACGTATCAACTCCCCCAAGCTTAGACCTCGCTTGTCCTCAAGCGGAAGCCAATATCGAAAAATATGTCCACATGTTTAGAGATAGAGGTGTCAATAAAAATAAAATACGGACATGAGGGCGTCATGATCATTCTTATAACAGCAACATATATAGATTTTATCATATGATTTACTATGCTCAAGTGACAATCAATTCTGAGAAAGATAGGGGCTTATTGTGTTGCCTCCCAATGTATTCACCTTTAGGTGATGTCAACAATAATAGCCCATGCTAACTAACACCCAGTTGGATATATATATCATGATCTTTCAAACACATGAGCTTGCCAAAGGATAAAATGAAAAAGGGAAAGGTGAGGATCACCTTGACTCAAGCATAAAGTAAAAGATAGGCCCTTCGCAGAGGGAAGTAGAGGTTGTCATGTGCGTTTAGGGTTGATGCACAAAATCTTAATGCAAAAGAACGTCACTTTATATTGCCCCTTGTGTATGTACCTTTATTATGCAGTCCGTCGCTTTTATTACTTCCACAACAAGATCGTACAAAGCTTATTTTCTCTGCACTAATAAGTCATACATATTTAGATAGCAATTTTTATTGCTTGCAACATGACAACTTACTTGAAGGATCTTACTCAATCCATAGGTAGGTATGGTGGACTCTCATGGCAAAACTGGGTTTAAGGATATTTGGAAGCACAAGTAGTATCTCTACTTGGTGCAAGGAATTTGGCTAGCATGCGGGGGAAAGGCAAGCTCAACATGTTTGGAAGGTCAATGACAATATGCTTTAACTAAGATGTGCAAAAACATAAACCATTATGTTGTCTTCCTTGTCCAATGTCAACTCTTTTAGCATGTCATACCTAATGAGTGCTCCCAATTATAAAAGGTGTCCAAGATAATATATTTATATGTGAACCTCTCTTTCCTTATTACTTCCTATTAGTTGCAACGATGACCAAAACTACATTCATCAACTCTCAGCAACTTTTTGCCTCATACTTTCTATGTGTGAAGTCATCACTATCCATAAGATCAATATGAACTCTTTTATTCTTTGTACTTTCTCAAAATCATGGCAACATAGCAAAGCCCTTGACTTAACACTAATCTTTATTATAGACGGACTCAATTACATAAAGAGATCACAAAGCAAAACTCAGACTACTTGATATCAAAACTTCAATCTACTAGATAAAGATACTACTAAAAGGATAGAACTAAAAAGATAGGAGTTTGATGGTGATATGATAACCCACAAGTATAGGGGATAGTTGTATCCTCTTTCAATAAGTAAGAGTGTCGAACCCAACGAGGAGCTAAAGGTAGAACAAATATTCTCTGAAGTCCTATCGGCCACTGATACGACTCTACGCATGCTTGACGTTCGCTTTACCTAGAACAAGTATGAAACTAGAAGTACTTTGTAGGTGTGAAAGGATAGGTTTGCAAGATAATAAAGAGCATGTAAATATAGACTAGGGGTTGTTTAGATAAAGATGCAACTAAATTAGTAAAAGTAAAGAGCTTGTTGTCACGAGAAAGTTATTTGTCCCTAGGCAATCGATAACTTGACCGGTAATCACTATTGCAATTCTATTTGAGGGAGAGGCATAAGCTAACATACTTTCTCTACTTGGATCATATGCACTTATGATTGGAACTCTAGCAAGCATCCGCAACTACTAAAGATTCATTAAGGTAAAACCCAACCATAGCATTAAAGTATCAAGACCCCTTTTATCCCATACACAAACAACCTACTTACTCGGGTCTATGCTTCTGTCACTCACGCCACCCACCATAAGCAAATCATAAACATATTGCAATGAAGGAAATATGCCCTAGAGGCAATAATAAAGTTATTATTTATTTCCTTATTTCATGATAAATGTTTATTATCCATGCTAGATTTGTATTAACCGGAAACATAATGCATGTGTGAATACATAGACAAACGTAGTGTCACTAGTATGCCTCTACTTGACTAGCTCATTTATCAAAGATGGTTATGCTTCGTAGCCATGGACAAAAGAGTTGTTATTTGATTAATAGGATCACATCATTAGAAGAATGATGTGATTGACTAGACCCATTCTGTTAGCTTAGCACTTGATCGTTTAGTATGTTGCTATTGCTTTCTTCACGACTTATACATGTTCCTATGACTATGAGATTGCAACTCCCGTTTACCGGAGAAACACTTTGTGTGCTACCAAATGTCACAATGTAACTGGGTGATTATAAAAGAGCTCTATAGGTGTCTCCAAAGGTAGATGTTGGGTTGGCGTATTTCGAGATTAGGATTTGTCACTCCGATTGTCGGAGAGGTATCTCTGGGCCCTCTCGGTAATACACATCACTTAAGCCTTGCAAGCATTGCAACTAATGAGTTCGTTGCGGGATGATGTATTATGGAACGAGTAAAGAGACTTTCCGGTAATGAGATTGAACTTGGTATTGAGATACCGATGATCGAATCTCGGGCAAGTAACATATCGATGACAAAGGGAACAACGTATGTTGTTATGCGGTCTGACCGATAAGATCTTCGTAGAATATGTGGGAGCAAATATGAGCATCTAGGTTCCGCTATTGGTTATTGACCGGAGACATGTCTCGGTCATGTCTACATTGTTCTCGAACCCATAGGGTCCGCATGCTTAAGGTTTCGATGACAGTTATATTATGAGTTTATGAGTTTTGATGTACCAAAGAAGTTCGGAGTCCCGGATGAGATCGGGAACATGACGAGGAGTCTCTAAATGGTCAAGACGTAAAGATCGATATATTGGACGACTATATTCGGAGTTCGGAAAGGTTCCAAGTCATTCGGGTATTTTTCGGAGTACCGGAGAGTTACGGGAATTCGCCGGGGAGTATATGAGCCTTATTGGGCCATACGGGAATAGAGGAGAGAGGCCAAAAGGAAGGAGGCCTGCGCCCCCCCTCTGGTCCGAATTGGACAAGGGGAGCAGCCCCCTTTTCCTTCTCCCTCTCCTCCTCTTTCCTTCTCTCCTACTCCAACAAGGAAAGGAGGAGTCCTACTCCCGGTGGGAGTAGGACTCCCCCCTTGGCGCGCCTCCTCCCTAGGCTGGCCGCCTCCTCCCCTGCTCCTTTATATACGGGGGCAGGGGAGCACCCTAGAGACACAACAACAATTGATCCCTTGGATATCTTAGCCGTGTGCGGTGCCCCCCTCCACCATAGTCCACCTCGATAATACTGTAGCGGTGCTTAGGCGAAGCCCTGCAACGGTGGAACATCAAGATCGTAACCATGCCGTCGTGCCGACGAAACTCTTCCCCGACACTTTGCTGGATCGGTGTTCGGGGATCGTCATCGAGCTGAACGTGTGCTAGAACTCGGAGGTGTCGTAGATTCGGTGCTTGATCGGTCGGGCTGTGAAGACGTACGACTACATCAACCGCATTGTTATAACGCTTCCGCTATCAGTCTACGAGGGTACGTGGACAACACTCTCCCCTCTCGTTGCTATGCATCACCATGATCTTGTGTGTGCGTAGGAAATTTTTGAAACTTCTACATTCCCCAACAGTGGTATCAGAGCCTGGTTTTATGCATAGATGTCATATGCACGAGTAGAACACAAGTGAGTTGTGGGCGATATAAGTCATACTGCTTACCAGCATGTCATACTTTGGTTCAGCGGCATTGTGAGATGAAGCGGCCCGGACCAACATTACGCGTATGCTTACGCGAGACAGGTTTCACCGCTACGAGCACTCGTTGCTTAAAGGTGACCAGTGGGTGTCTGTCTCTCTCACTTTAGTTGAACCGAGTGTGGCTACGCCCGATCCTTGCGAAGGTTAAAACAACACTAACTTGACGAACTATCGTTGTGGTTTTGATGCATAGGTAAGAACGGTTCTTGCTCAGTCCGTAGCAGCCACGTAAAATTTGCAACAACAAAGTAGAGGACGTCTAACTTGTTTTTGCAGGGCATGTTGTGATGTGATATGGTCAAGACGTGATGCTATATTTTATTGTATGAGATGATCATGTTTTGTAACCGAAGTTATCGGCAACTGGCAGGAGCCATATGGTTGTCGTTTTATTGTATGAAATGCAAACGCCCTGTAATTGCTTTACTTTATCACTAAGCGGTAGCGATAGTCGTAGAAGCAATAGATGGCGTAACGACAACGATGCTACGATGGAGATCAAGGTGTCGCGCCAGTGACGATGGTGATCACAACGGTGCTTCGGAGATGGAGATCACAAGCACAAGATGATGATGGCCATATCATATCACTTATATTTATTGCATGTGATGTTTATCCTTTATGCATCTTATCTTGCTTTTATTGACGGTAGCATTTTAAGATCATCTCTCACTAAATTATCAAGAAGTGTTCTCCCTGAGTATGCACCATTGCGAAACTTCTTCGTGCTGAGACACCACGTGATGATCGGGTGTGATAGGCTCTATGTTCAAATACAACGGGTGCAAAACAGTTGCACATGCGGAATACTCAGGTTAAACTTGATGAGCCTAGCATATATAGATATAGCCTCGGAACACGGAGACCGAAAGGTCGAGCATGAATCATATAGTAGATATGATCAACATAGTGATGTTCACCATTGAAAACTACTCCATCTCACGTGATGATCGGACATGGTTTAGTTGATTTGGATCACGTGATCACTTAGATGACTAGAGAGATGTCTGTCTAAGTGGGAGTTCTTAAGTAATATGATTAATTGAACTTTAATTTATCATGAAATTAGTCCTGGTAGTATTTTACAAATTATGTTGTAGATCAATAGCTTGCGTTGTTGCTTTCATATGTTTATTTTGATATGTTCCTAGAGAAAATTGTGTTGAAAAATGTTAGTAGCAATGATGCAGATTGGATCCGTGATCTGAGGTTTATCCTCATTGCTGCACAGAAGAATTATGTCCTTGATGCACCGCTAGGTGACAGACCCTATTGCAGGAGCTGATGCAGACATTATGAACGTTTGGCTAGCTCAATATGATGACTACATGATAGTTTTGTGCACCATGCTTTATGGCTTAGAATCGGGACTTCAAAGACGTTTTGAAAGCCATGGACCATATGAGATGTTCCAGGAGTTGAAGTTAATATTTCAAGCAAATACCCGAGTTGAGAGATATGAAGTCTCCAACAAGTTCTATAGCTAAAAGATGGAGGAGAATCGCTCAACTAGTGAGCATGTGCTCAGATTGTCTGGATACTTGAATCGCTTGAATCAAGTGGGAGTTAATCTTCAAGATAAGATAGTGATTAACAGAATTCTTTAGTCACCATCACCAAGTTAGTAGAACTTTGTGATGAACTATAGTATGCAAGGGATGACAAAAACGATTCCAAGCTCTTCGTGATGTTGAAATCGACGAAGGTAGAAATCAAGAAAGAACATCAAGTGTTGATGATTGACAAGATCACTAGTTTCAAGAAAAGGGCAAAGGGAAAGAAAGGGAAACTTCAAGTAGAATGGCAAGCAAGTTGTCACTCTCATGAAGAGGCCCAAAGCTGGACCAAAGCCTGAAACTGAGTGCTTCTACTGCAAAGGAAATGGTCACTGGAAGTGGAACTACTCCAAATATTTGGTGGATAAGAAGGATGGCAAAGTGAACAAGGGTATATTTTGATATACAGGTTATTGATGTGTACCTTACTAGTGTTTATAGTAGCCCCTGAGTATTTGATACTTGTTCGGTTGCTAAAAAATTAGTAACTCGAAATAGGAGTTACAGAATAAACAGAGACTAGTTGAGGGTGAAGTGACGATGAGTGTTGGAAGTGGTTCCAAGATTGATATGATCATCATCGCACACTCCCTATACTTTCGGGATTAGTGTTGAACCTAAATAAGTGTTATTTGGTGTTTGCGTTGAGCATAAATGTGATTTGATCATGTTTATTGCAATACGATTATTAATGTAAGCTAGAGAATAATTGTTGTTCTGTTTACATGAATAAAACTTTCTATGGTCATACACCCAATGAAAATGGTTTGTTGGATCTCGATCGTGTGATACACATATTCATAATATTGAAGCCAAAAGATGTAAATTTAATAATGATAGTGCAACTTATTTGTAGTGCAGCCGTTTAGGTCATATTGGTGTAAAGCGCATGAAGAAACTCCATGTTGATGGGCTTTTGGAATCACTTGATGCTTGCGAACCATGCCTCATGGGCAAAATGACTAAGACTCCGTTCTCCGGAACAAGGGAGTGAGCAACAGATTTGTTGGAAATAATACATACTGATGTATGCGATCCAATGAGTGTTGATGCTCGTGGCAAGTATCATTATTTTCTGACCTTCACAGATGATTTGAGCAGATATGGGTATATCTACTTAATGAAACACAAGTCTGAAACATTTGAAAAGTTCAAAGAATTTCAGAGTGAAGTGGAGAATCATCGTAACAAGAAAATAAAGTTTCTGTGATCTGATCGTGGAGGAGAATATTTGAGTTACGAGTTTGTCCTTCATATAAAACAATGTGGAATAGTTTCACAGCTCACGCCACATGGAACACCACAACATAATGGTGTGTCCGAACGTCATAACCGCACTTTATTGGATATGGTGCGATCTATGATGTATCTTACCGATTTACCACTATTGTTTTGGGGTTATGCATTAGAGGCAGTTGCATTCACTTTAAATATGGCACCATCAAAATCCGTTGAGACGACGCCTTATGAACTGTGGTTTGGCAAGAAACCAAAGTTGTCATTTCTTAAAGTTTGGGACTGCAATGCTTATGTGAAAAAGTTTCAACCTGATAAGCTCGAACCCAAATCGGAGAAGTGCGTCTTCATAGAATACCCAAAGGAAACTATTGGGTACACCTTCTATCATAGATCCGAAGGCAAGATATTCGTTGCAAAGATGGATCCTTTCTAGAGAAGGAGTTTCTCTCGAAAGAAGTGAGTGGGAGGAAAGTAGAACTTGATGAGGTAATTGTACCTTCTCCCTTATTGGAAAGTAGTTCATCACAGAAATCAGTTCCAGTGATTCCTACACCAATTAGTGAGGAAGTTAATGATGATGATCATGAAACTTCAGATCAAGTTGCTACCAAACCTCGTAGGTCTTCCAGAGTAAGATCCGCATTAGAGTGGTACGATAATCGTGTTCTGGAAGTCATGTTACTAGACCATGATGAACCTACGAACTATGAAGAAGCGATGATGAGCCCAGATTCCGCGAAATGGCTTAAGGCCATGAAATCTGAGATGGGATCCATGTATGAGAACAAAGTGTGGACTTTGGTTGTCTTGCCCGATGATCGGCAAGCCATAGAAAATAAATGGATCTTCAAGAGGAATACGGACACTGATAGTAGTGTTACTATCTACAAAGCTTGACTTGTTGCGGAAGGTTTTTGACAAGTTCAAAGTGTTGAATATGATGAGATTTTCTCACTCATAACGATGCTTAAGTCTGTCCGAATCATGTTAGCAATTGCCACATTTTATGAAATCTGGCAAATGGATATCAAAACTATGTTCCTAAATGGATTTCTGGAAGAAGAGTTGTATATGATGCAACCAGAAGGTTTTGTCGATCCGAAAGGTGCTAACAAAATGTGCAAGCTCCAGCAATCCATCAATGGACTGGTGCAAGCATCTCAGAGTTGGAATATATGCTTTGATGAGTTGATCAAAGCATATGGTTTTATACAGACTTTTGGAAAGGCCTATATTTACAAGAAATTACGTGGGAGCACTACAGCCTTTCTGATAAGTATATGTGAATGACATATTGTTGATCGGAAATGATGTAGAATTTTCTGGAAAGCATAAAGAAGTGTTTGAAAGGAGTTTTTCAAAGAAAGACCTCGGTGAAGCTGCTTACACATTGAGCATCAAGATCTATAGAGATAGATCAAGACGCTTGATAAGATTTTTCAATGAGTACATACCTTGACAAGATTTTGAAGTAGTTCAAAATGGAACAGTCAGAGAAAGAGTTCTTGCCTGTGTTCAATGTTGGGGATATCGCTTATCGGGAACTTATCGGTTGACCCATGATAAGGGGTAAATCGGCTAGTTTATCAGCATATCGGCCGATTAATCGCCATATCGGCTGATTTATCTTATCAGTCAGACACCGGTAAGCGATAAATTGGCCGATTTATCGGAATATCAGAAGATATCTTGAACAATGCCTGTGATACGAAGGTGTGATGTTGAGTAAGACTCAAAACCAGACGATGGCAGAAAATAGAAAGAGAATGAAAAGTCATTCCCTATGCCTCAATCATAGGTTCTATAAAGTATGTTGTGCTATGTACCAGACCTATTGTATACCTTGCTCTGAGTTTGAAAAAGGAATACAATTTTGATCTAAGAGTAGATCACTGGACTGCGGTCAAGAATATCCTTAGTAAGGACTAAGGAGATGTTTATCGATTATGGAGGTGATAAAAGAGTTCGTCGTAAAGAGTTACATTGATGAAAGCTTTTAAGCCAATCCAGATGACTCTAAGTCTCAATCTGGATACATATTGAAAGTGAGAGCAATTAGCTAGAGTAGCTCCGTGCAGAGCATTGTAGACATAGAATATTTGCAAAATACATACGGCTCTGAATGTGACAGACCCGTTAACAAAACTTCTCTCACGAGCAAAACATGATCATACCTTAGTACTCTTTGGGTGTTAATCACATAGCGATGTGAACTAGATTATTCACTCTAGTAAACCCTTTGGGTGTTGATCACATGACAATGTGAACTATGGGTATTAATCACATACAGATGTGAATATTGGTGTTAAATCACATGGCGATGTGAACTAGATTATTGACTCTAGTGCAAGTGGGAGACTGAAGGAAATATGCCCTAGAGGCAATAATAAAGTTATTATTTATTTCCTTATTTCATGATAAATGTTTATTATTCATGCTAGAATTGTATTAACCAGAAACATAATACATGTGTGAATACATAGACAAACATAGTGTCACTAGTATGCCTCTACTTGAATAGCTCTTTTATCAAAGATGGTTATGTTTCCTAACCATGGACAAAAGAGTTGTCATTTGATTAACGGGATCACATCATTAGGAGAATGATGTGATTGACTTGACCCATTCTGTTAGCTTAGCACTTGATCGTTTAGTATGTTTCTATTGCTTTTTTCATGACTTATACATGTTCCTATGACTATGAGATTATGCAACTCCCGTTTACCGGAGGAACACTTTGTGTGCTACCAAACGTCACAACATAACTGGGTGATTATAAAGGAGCTCTACAGGTGTCTCCAAAGGTACATGTTGGGTTGGCGTATTTCGAGATTAGGATTTGTCACTCCGATTGTCGGAGAGGTATCTCTGGGCCCTCTCGGTAATACACATCACTTAAGCCTTGCAAGCATTGCAACTAATGAGTTAGTTGCGGGATGATGTATTACGGAACGAGTAAAGAGACTTGCCGGTAACGAGATTGAACTAGGTATTGAGATACCGACGATCGAATCTCGGTCAAGTAACATACCGATGACAAAGGGAACAACGTATGTTGTTATGCGGTCTGACCGATAAATATCTTCGTAGAATATGTGGGAGCCAATATGAGCATCCAGGTTCCGCTATTGGTTATTGACCGGAGACATGTATCGGTCATGTCTACATTGTTCTCGAACTCGTAGGGTCCGCACGCTTAAGGTATCGATGACAGTTATATTATGAGTTTATGAGTTTTGATGTACCGAAGGAGTTCGGAGTCCCGGATTAGATCGGGGACATGACGAGGAGTCTCAAAATGGTCGAGACATAAAGATCGATATATTGGACGACTATATTCGGAGTTCGGAAAGGTTCCGAGTCATTCGGGTATTTTTCGGAGTACCGGAGAGTTACGGGAATTCGCCGGGGAGTATATGGGCCTTATTGGGCCATACGGGAATAGAGGAGAGAGGACAAAAGGAAGGAGGCCTGCGCCCCCCCTCTGGTCCGTATTGGACAAGGGTAGAAGGCCCCTTTTCCTTCTCCCTCTCCCCCTCTTTCCTTCTCTCCTACTCCAACAAGGAAAGGAGGAGTCCTACTCCCGGTGGGCGTAGGACTCCCCCCCTTGGCGCGCCTCCTCCCTAGGCCGGCCGCCTCCCCCCTTGCTCCTTTATATAAGGGGGCAGGGGGGCACCCCAGAGACACAACAACAATTGATCCCTTGGATCTCTTAGCCGTGTGCGGTGCCCCCCTCCACCATAGTCCACCTCGATAATACTATAGCGGTTCTTAGGCGAAGCCCTGCGACAGTGGAACATCAAGATCGTCACCACGCTGTCGTGCTGACTAAACTCTTCCCCGACACTTTGCTGGATCGGAGTCCGGGGATCGTCATCGAGCTGAACGTGTGCTAGAACTCGGAGGCGCCGTAGTTTCGGTGCTTGATCGGTCGGGCTATGAAGACGTACGACTACATCAACCGCGTTGTTATAACGCTTCCACTATCGGTCTACGAGGGTACGTGGACAACACTCTCCCCTCTCGTTGCTATGCATCACCATGATCTTGCGTGTGCGTAGGAAATTTTTGAAATTACTACGTTCCCCAACATGCAAACCCTACAACGGGAATCCCTCACGCTTGCGCGACACGGAGAGCACCACAGGACAGCACCAATAATAAAACATGCAATTCAAACCAAATATGGTCATCAATTAACCCATAGGACAAAATGGATCTACTCAAACATCATAGGATAGCCATACATCATTAGGAAATAATATATAGCGTTGAGCACCATGTTTAAGTAGAGATTACAGCGGGTAAGAGAGAGGTTACACCGCTGCATAGAGGGAGGAAGAGTTGGTGATGAAGGCGGTGAAGTTGATGGTGAAGATCGCGGTGATGATGATGGCCCCCGACAGCGCTCCGGCGCCACCGGAAGCAAGGGGGAGACGGCCACCCTTATTCTTCTTCTTCCTTGAACTCCTCCCTAGATGGAAGAAGGGTTTCCCCTCTGGTCCTTGGTTCCCATGGCTTGGGAGGGGCGAGAACCCCTCCGAGATTGGATCTATCTCTCTGTTTCTGCGTTTCGTTCTACCCCTTCACCGTTTCCTTTATATCTGGAGATCCGTAACTCCGATTGGGGTGAATCTTTCGCCCAGATCTTTCTCATAAAATTATCTTTCTCGCGCCAAAAGAAGAGCGCCAACCATCTTATGGGTGGCCCACGAGATCCCAGGCCGCGCCCAGGGGGGAGGCCGCGCCCCCCTGTCTCGTGGCCACCCTGGACACCGTTTCGCGTTGATTTTACTTCCAGAAAATCATAAATATTCCAAAAAAATCTCCGTCCGTTTTTATCCCGTTTGGACTCCGCTTGATATTGGGTTTCTGCGAAACAAAAAACATGCAACAAACAGGAACTGGCACTGTGCACTGGAGCAATATGTTAGTCCCAAAAAATAGTATAAAAAGTTGCCAAAAGTATATAAAAGTTGAATAATATTGGCATGGAACAATAAAAAATTATAGATACGACGGAGACGTATCAGCATCCCCAAGCTTAATTCCTGCTCGTCCTCGAGTAGGTAAATGATAAAAAAGATAATTTTTGATGTGGAATGCTACCTAGCATAATCTTGATCATATGTCTAATCATGGCATGAATATTAAGACACGAGTGATTCAAAGCAATAGTCTATCATTTGACATAAAAACAATAATACTTCGAGGGTACCAATAAAGCAATCATGTCTTTTCAAAACAACATGGCCAAAGAAAGTTATCCCTACAAAATCATATAGTCTGGCTGTTGCTCTATCTTTATCACACAAAGTATTTAATCATGCACAACCCCGATGACAAGACAAGCAATTGTTTCGTACTTTAATAATCTCATACTTTTTCAACTTTCGCGCAATACATGAGTGTGAGCCATGGACATAGCACTATAGGTGGAATAGAATTTGATGGTGGGGGTTATGTGGAGAAGACAAAAAAGGAGAAAGTCTCACATCGACTAGGCGTATCAACGGGCTATGGAGATGCCCATCAATAGATATCAATGTGAGCGAGTAGGGATTGCCATGCAACGGATGCACTAGAGCTATAAGTGTATGAAAGCTCAAGCTGAAACTAAGTGGGTGTGCATCCAACTTGCTTGCTCATGAAGATCTCGGGCATTTGAGGAAGTCCATCATCGGAATATACAAGCCAAGTTCTATAATGAAAATTCCCACTAGTATATGAAAGTGAAAGCATAGGAGGCTCTCTCTATGAAGAACATGGTGCTACTCTGAAGCACAAGTGTGGTAAAAGGATAGTAACATTGCCCCTTCTCTCTTTTTCTCTCATTTTTTTCTTTTTTTCATTTTTTTTCATTTTTTTATTTCTTTTTGGTGGGCTTCTTTGGCCTCTTTTTTTAATTTGGGCTTCTTTGGCCTCTTTTAATTTTTCATAAAGTCCGGAGTCTCGTCCCGACTTGTGGGGGAATCATAGTCTCCATCATCCTTTCCTCACTGGGGCAATGCTCTAATAATGATGATCATCACACGTTTATTTACTTACAACTCGATATCTAGAACAAAGATATGACTCTATATGAATGCTTCCGACGGTGTACCGGGATGTGCAATGATATAGCATAGCACTGACATCAAAAAACGGAAAAGCCATGAAAACATCATGCTAGCTATCTTATGATCATGCAAAGCAATATGACAATGAATGCTCAAGTCATGTATATGATGATGATGGAAGTTGCATGGCAATATATCCCGGAATGGCTATGGAAATGCAATGATAGGTAGGTATGATGGCTGTTTTGAGGAAGATATAAGGAGGCTTATGTGTGATAGAGCGTATCGTATCATGGGGTTTGGATGCACCGGCGAAGTTTGCACCAACTCTCGAGGTGAGAAAGGGCAATGCACGGTACCGAAGAGGCTAGCAATGATGGAAGGGTGAGAGTGCGTATAATCCATGGACTCAACATTAGCCATAAAGAACTCATATACTTATTGCAAAAATCTACAAGCCATTGAAAACAAAGTACTAAGCGCATGCTCCTAGGGCGATAGATTGGTAGGAAAAGACCATCGCTCGTCCCCAACCGCCACTCATAAGGAAGACAATCAATAAATAAAATTGTGCTCCAACTTCATCACAAAGCGGTTCACCACACGTGCATGCTTTGGGAATCACAAACCTCAACACAAGTGTCTCTACAATCCACAACCACCCACTAGCATGACTCTAATATCACCATCTTTATATCGCAAAACTATTGCAAGGAATCAAACATATCATATTCAGCGATCTACAAGTTTATGTAGGATTTTATGACTAACCATGTGAATGACCAATTCCTGTCATCTCTCTAAATAGATATAAGTGAAGTAAGAGAGTTTAATTCTTTCTACAAAAGATATGCCCACGCTCTAACAATTATAAGTGAAGCAAAAGAGCATTCTACAGATGGCGGTTTTCTATGTGAAGAGAAACATGCAATCCAAACTTCAAATGATATAAGTGAAGCACATGAAGCATTCTATAAAGCCATACTCAAAAGATTTAAGTGAAGTGCAATGAGCATTCTATAGATCAACCAAGGACTATCTCATACCAGCATGGTGCATAAAATAAAAATGAAAACGAAATGCAAAAGACGCTCCAAGACTTGCACATATCGCACGAACGAAACGAATACGAAAACATACCGATACTTGTTGAAGAAAGAGGGGATGCCTTCCGGGGCATCCCCAAGCTTAGACGCTTGAGTCTCCTTGAATATTTACTTGGGCTGCCTTAGGCATCCCCAATCTTGAGCTCTTTCCTCTCTTCCTTTTCCTCATATCGAGACCTCCTTGTTTAGACACTTCATCCACACAAAACTTCAACAGAAAACTCGGTAAGATCCATTAGTATAATAAAGCAAATCACCACTCTAGGTACTGTTGCAAACCAATTCATATTTTGTTTTTGCATTGTGTCTACTGTAATATAACTTTTCCATGGCTTAATCCACTGATATAAATTGATAGATTCATCAAAACAAGCAAACTATGCATCAAAAACAGAATCTGTCAAAAACAGAACAGTCTGTAGCAATCTGAACATCCACCATACTTCTGTTACCCCAAAAATTCTACCAAAATTAGGAAAAATAAACAAGTTGTACATCAAGACAGCGCAAAAGGAATCAGAACCAATTGACGTTCCAGATAAACATTTAATATCGCGCACTACAGCCAAACTTTCTGTCCTGCACCGTAATAACCAACAAGCATTGTAAACATCCTAAAGGCAAACCTTAGCACATTATTTTTATAATAAAATGGAATTGTACAAGGGGATAATTATTTTTGTTGAAAAGTTTCTGTAATCAAGATTCACAAAGTTTCAGTGATCATGAACAAAGATCAAGGCTAGCTCCCACTTCAACAATGCTTGTCTTTCTCACTTTCACTTTCCTTTTTGAAAAGTTTTTAGGTTCCCCTCTTTAGTTTGTTTTTGTTTTTTAAACTATATAAAAGCACTCAACAGGAATAAATGACTCTCTAAAACTTCCGGGTTGTCTCCCTGGCAGCACTTTCTTTAAAGCCATTAAGCTAGGCATGTAGTGCTCAAGTAATGAATCCACCTGGATCCCAAGGTATATCAAAGCCAATTTTAATTAACAATGATTTGTAATTTAGTAGTGAGCACAAAGTAACATATATCATGTAACAACGAAGTCTAACTCTCTTCCTATGCATCGGCATGTCATAAAAGAACAATTCATGCACACATAGTAAAGGCCAATGCATAGTATAAACAATTTTTTGCAATTTTATTATATTGGAAACATAGAGGGGTGGAGATATAGTTCCTCTCTCATAATAATTGCAAGTAGGATCAGCAAGCACATGCATATTATATTCATCAAAATCATCATGTGTACTAGTAAAAGGCAACCCATCAATATAATCCTTAATAAGTGCAAGCTTCCCCGATATAGTGTAGTCGGGAGAATTCAAAAAGATAATAGGACTATCATGCATGGGTGCAATAGCAAAAATTTCATGTTTAACATAAGGAACTATAGTAAGTTCATCTCCATAAGCATAATTCATATTGGCATCTTGGCCACAAGCATAGCAAACATCATCAAAAAGGGATATTTCAAGAGAATCAACGGGATCATAACAATCATCATAGCAATCATTATAGCAATCATCCTTCGGTAAGCACGAAGGGGAATTAAACAATGTATGAGTTGAAGAGTTACTCTCATTGGAAGGTGGGCACGGGTGATCAATCCGCTCTTCCTTCTTTTGTTCTTCGCTCTCCTCATCATCTTTTTCATCCAATGAGCTCATAGTTTCATCAATTTTTTCTTGCATAGCTTCCTGCAAAATATTAGTCTCTTCTTGGACAGCGTTGACTTTCTTCATAAAAGCATTAATATAGTAATTGTATTCATAATTTTCATAGCAATATCCAAGTATAGCAAGATTTTCCGGCCTATAACCATCATCATCAAAAGCTTCATACTTTTCAAACAAAGCTTCAATATCATAGGCAGCCTTAAAAGCAACAAATTCTTCTATTTGTTCCACATCATAGTAATCATATATACCATTAGCATAAGAAGCTAAGGTTTCATTATCGTTAAATTTGCATGAAAAGGGGAGGTGTGGAGCCTCCATCCTAGAGCAACAAGTAATATCATATCTCAAGCATAGATTCCAGACATACCAACGCAACATAATAAATTTATCCCATAATAGTTTCCCTTTTTGTGTCGAGCGATAATCCCTAAAGTATTCATGTTGATCCAACGTGTCTCCCATTATAAAGTTGAATGGGGTTTTCTCAGGATTATCAAAGTAGTACATATATGTCTCACATAATGAGAATCGGGGGTTTTAGGAGTTACCCCATCTACATGAGTAGCAAGTACCTCTAATTTTTTTGGTATTTTGTGTTCCATATCCATAAAAAAAGATAGAGAACAACTAAGAACAACAAATAAAAATTACTTAGTGATAAAGCAAACAAGCACACACGAGAATATTCACCCCACGCTATGACTCCCCGGCAACGGCGCCAGAAAAAGGTCTTGATAACCCACAAGTATAGGGAATAGTTGTAGCCTCTTTCGATAAGTAAGAGTGTCGAACCCAACGAGGAGCTAAAGGTAGAACAAATATTCTCTCAAGTCCTATCAGCCATTGATACGACTCTACGCACGCTTGACGTTCGCTTTACCTAGAACAAGTATGAAACTAGAAGTACTTTGTAGGTGTGGAAGGATAGGTTTGAAAGATAATAAAGAGCACGTAAATATAAACTAGGGGCTGATTAGATAAAGATGCAACTAAATTAGTAAAAGTAAAGAGCTTGTTGTCACGAGAAAGTTATTTGTCCCTAGGCAATCGATAACTAGACCGGTAATCACTATTGCAATTCTATTTGAGGGAGAGACATAAGCTAACATACTTTCTCTACTTGGATCATATGCACTTATGATTGGAACTCTAGCAAGCATCCGCAACTACTAAAGATTCATTAAGTTAAAACCCAACCATAGCATTAAAGTATCAAGTCCCCTTTTATCCCATACGCAAAGAACCTACTTACTCGGGTTTGTGCTTCTGTCACTCACGCCACCCACCATAAGCAAATCATAAACATATTGCAAACCCTACAGCGGTAATCCCTCACGCTTGCGCGACACGGAGAGCACCATAGGACAGCACCAATAATAAAACATGCAACTCAAACCAATCACGATCATCAATTAACCCATAGGACAAAACGGATCTACTCAAACATCATAGGATAGCTATACATCATTGGGAAATAATATATAGCGTTGAGCACCATGTTTAAGTAGAGATTACAACGGGTAAGAGAGAGGTTACACCGCTGCATAGAGGGAGGAAGAGTTGGTGATGAAGGCGGTGAAGTTGATGGTGAAGATCGCGGTGATGATGATGTCCCCCAGCAGCGCTCCGGCGCCACAGGAAGCAAGGGGGAGAGGGCCCCCCTTCTTCTTCTTCTTCCTTGACCTCCTCCCTAGATGGGAGAAGGGTTACCCCTCTGGTCCTTGGCTCCCATGGCTTGGGAGGGGCGAGAGCCCCTCCGAGATTGGATCTATCTCTTTGTTTCTGCGTTCCGTTCTACCCCTTCACCGTTTCCTTTATATCTGAAGATCCGTAACTCCGATTGGGGTGAATCTTTCGCCCAGATCTTTCTCATAAAATTATCTTTCTTGCGCCAAAAGAAGAGCGTCAACCGCCTTACGGGTGGCCCACGAGAGCCCAGGCTGCACCCAGGGGGGGAGGGCGCGCCCCCTGTCTCGTGGCCACCCTCGACACCGTTTCGCGTTGATTTTACTTCCAGAAAATCATAAATATTCCAAAAAAATCTCCGCCCGTTTTTATCCCGTTTGGATTCCGTTTGATATTGGGTTTCTACGAAACAAAAAACATGCAACAGACAGGAACTGGCACTGGGCACTAGATCAATATGTTAGTCCCAAAAAATAGTATAAAAAGTTGCCAAAAGTATATAAAAGTTGAATAATGTTGGCATGGAACAATCAAAAATTATAGATACGATGGAGACATATCATGATACGATACCGGGGCACCTCCCCCAAGCTTGGCAGTTGCCAAGGGGAGTGCCCATACCCATGTGATTATTTCTCCTTCTTCATAGTTGGTGTTATGATCTTCTTGGTGATGATGCCCTTCAGGATACGGTTCTCCTCCTCGAGCTTATTGACTTGTTGTTTGAGGTCCATAATTTCTTTACGGAGCTTGCCCGTAACGGCCAAAGCTCCTTTTTCCCAAGGATGCTGCATAGCTTCCGGAGAACAAGTGAAACTCTTTTTCATATTTTCATAAGAAAGAAATCTAAAGTTGGAAGGGGTGACCGAAGTAGGGATAGCCAGGCTAGGTAGTTCCTCCATAGTGAATTCTGCTTGAGAGGTAAATTCTTGATCCTCCTCCATGGCATCTATCCTTTTCAAATCAGCCTCCATCTCATCCTCCGTTGATGGTCCAAAGTGATAGGCATCGCTATTTGCTCCTAGACCTGGTGCTGGGTGAGACACCCGACTCTCCCCGACTGACTCCTGAGAAGACATCTTGCTTTATTCTGCAACAGGAACAACTCGAAACAAAAACAGAGGATACTTGCGTGATACGGTGGTCAAAATCTTCGGGAGTATATATAATGAATTTTTACCAACCAAAATACGTAACGTGCAAGAAAATGGAGTCCGGGAGGCACACGAGGTGCCCACGAGATAGGGGGGGGGGGCGCGCCTAGTAAGAGGGCGCGCGCCCTCCACTCTCATGGAGGCCTTGTGTCCCTTTCGGACTACTTCTTTCTTCCTAAAATTCTTAAATATTCCAAAACTGATAAAAATTGCCATTGGAGTTGTTTTGGAGTAGGTTTACTTATAGTACCACATACCTATTCCTTTTCGGAGTCTGGAACATTCTGGAAAGTGTCCCTTATGTATTCCTCAGGGGTTACGGTTTCAATAATATTAGTTTCAGTATTGATAGTATTACCTGAAATATAATGTTTAATTCTTTGACCGTTTACCACCCATGGACTTGTGCCTTCGAAGTTGTTGATTTTTATAGCACCAGAATGATAGACCTCCTCGATAACGTAGGGACCTTCCCATTTTGAGAGAAGTTTTCCTGCAAAAAATTTTAAACGAGAGTTGAATAATAATACATAATCTCCTACGTTAAACTCACACTTTTATATCCTCTTATCATGCCAGCGTTTGACTTTTTCTTTGAATAGCTTGGCATTCTCATATGCTTGGGTTCTCCATTCATCAAGTGATATAATATCAAACAACCTCTTCTCACCAGCAAGTTTGAAGTCATAATTGAGCTCTTTAATAGCCCAATATGCCTTATGTTCAAGTTCAAGAGGTAAATGACACGCTTTTCCATAAACCATCTTATAAGGAGACATACCCATAGGATTTTTGTAAGCAGTTCTATAGGCCCATAATGCATCATCAAGTTTTTTGGACCAATTCTTTCTAGATCTATTCACAGTCTTTTGCAAAATTAATTTGAGCTCTCTATTGCTCAACTCTACTTGACCACTAGACTACGGATGATAAGGAGATGCGATTCTATGATTGACATCATACTTAGCAAGCATCTTACGGAAAGCACCATGAATAAAATGTGAACCACCATCAGTCATAAGATGTCTAGGGACTCCAAACCTCGGGAAAATAACTTATTTAAGCATTTTAATAGAAGTGTTATGATCAGCACTACTAGTTGGAATAGCTTTTACCCACTTAGTAATGTAATCAACAGCAACTAAAATATGTGTATAACCATTGGAGGCAGGAAAAGGTCCCATATAATCAAAGCCCCAAACATCAAACGGTTCAATAACAAGAGAATAATTCATAGGCATTTCTTGACGTCTACTAATGCTACCTAATCTTTGGCATTCA
Source organism: Triticum timopheevii (assembly GCA_963921465.1). NCBI lineage: Eukaryota > Viridiplantae > Streptophyta > Magnoliopsida > Poales > Poaceae > Triticum > Triticum timopheevii. Next base: position 580,370,473 of record OY997268.1, read on the forward strand.
TCACAAGATAAGACAAACTTACAAGCATCTTTGAAGAGAGTAGGCCAATAAAAACCAGATTGTAGTACCTTGTGTGCAGTTCTATCTCCAGCGTGGTGTCCTCCATAAGATTCAGAGTGACACTTACGTAGAATCTGTTCCTGTTCATGCTCAGGCACACAACGTCTAATAACACCATCTACTCCTTCTTTATAAAGGTGTGGGTCATCCCAAAAGTAATGTCTTAAATCATACAAGAACTTTTTCTTTTGCTAGTATGTGAAACTAGGAGGTATGAATTTAGCAACAATGTAATTAGCATAATCAGCATACCAAGGAGCAATACGAGAAGCATTAATGACCGCTAATTTTTCATCAGGAAAACTATCATCAATAGGCAGTGGGTCATCAAGAACATTCTCTAACCTAGACAAGTTATCTGCAACGGGGTTCTCAGCTTCCTTTCTATCAATAATATGCAAGTCAAATTCTTGGAGCAAGAGAACCCATCTAATGAGTCTAGGCTTAGCATCTTTCTTTTCCATAAGATATTTAATAGCAGCATGATCAATGTGAATAGTAACTTTGGAATCAACAATATAAGGTCTAAACTTATCACATGCAAACATTACTACTAAGAACTCTTTTTCAGTAGTAGCATAATTTCTCTGGGCAGTATCAAGAGTCTTACTAGCATACTGGATAACATTCAATTTCTTATTGACTCTTTGCCCTAGAACAGCACCTACAACATAATCACTAGCATCGCACATAATTTCAAAAGGTAAATTCCAGTCAGGTGGCTGAACAATAGGTGTAGTGATCAAAGCTTTCTTAAGTATTTCAAATGCTTCTACACAATCATCATCAAAGACAAAAGGAATATCTTTTGGCAATAAATTAGTCAGAGGCCTAGAGATTTTAGAAAAGTCTTTAATGAACCTCCTATAAAACCCGGCATGACCAAGGAAACTTCTTTTACCTTTTATGTCCTTGGGACATGGCATCTTTTCAATAGCATCAACTTTGGCTTTATCAACTTCAGTACCTCTCTCGGAGATCTTATGCCCCAAAACAATGCCTTTGTTAACCATAAAGTGACACTTTTCCCAATTCAGGACGAGACTAGTGTCTTCGCATCTCTGCAAAACTCGATCAAGGTTGGTCAAACAATCATCAAAAGAGGATCCATAAACGGAGAAATCATCCATGAATACCTCACAAATCTTTTCACAAAAATCAGAGAATATAGCCATCATGCATCTTTTAAAGGTAGCATGTGCATTACATAAACCAAAAGGCATATGTCGATAAGCAAAAGTACCAAAAGGGAAAGTAAAATGAGTTTTAGGTTGATCCTTCACTGACACAGGTATTTGAGAGAAGCCAGAATAACCATCTAGAAAGCAGAAATGTGTGTGTTTGGATAGTCTTTCTAGCATTTGATCAATAAAAGGTAAAGGGTAATGATCTTTCTTAGTAGCTTTATTTAACTTACGAAAATCAATTACCATCCTATAACCTGTAATAATTCTTTGCGGGATCAATTCATTTTTATCATTAGGAACAACAGTAATACCTTCCTTTTTAGGAACGCAATGGACAGGGCTCACCCATGCACTATCAGCAACGGGATAAATAATACATGCCTCAAGGATCTTTACTATCTCCTTTCTTACCACTTCTTTCATCTTGGGATTTAGCCGTCTTTGAGGATCTCTAACTGGTTTGGCATCTTTCTCCACTGTAATTTTGTGTTGGCATAATGTGGGACTAATGCCCTTAAGATCATCCAGAGTATATCCAATAGCTGCTCGGTGCTTCTTCGGAGTTTTCAATAATCTTTCTTCTTCTTGCTCTCAAAGGTTAGCACTAATAATAACAGGATATATTTTCTTTTCATCAAGATAAGCATACTTAAGATTATCAGGTAAAGGTTTGAGTTCAAACACGGGATCACCCTTGGGTGGAGGGGGATCCCCAAGAATTTCGACGGGAAGGTTATGTTTCAACATAGGTTCCTGTTTAAGGAACACTTCATCTATTTCCCTTCTTTCCTGCATGAACATATCGTTTTCATGGTCTAGCAAATATTGTTCTAATGGATCAGTAGGAGGCACAACAATGGAAGCAAGACCAATAATTTCATCCTTACTAGGTGGTTTCCTATCACGAGGTTGTCTATGAAACTTAGCAAAATTAAACTCATGAGACATACCATCTATGCCAACGGTGACAGTACCTTTTTCACATCAATCTTAGCACTAGCTATATTCAAGAAGGGTCTACCAAAAATAATGGGACAAAAATCATCTTGTGGGGAGCCAAGAACAAGGAAATCAGCAGGGTATTTAACCTTCCCAAACAAAACTTCAACATCTCTAACAATCCCAAAGGGTTTAATGGTATCCCTATTAGCAAGCTTAATAGTAACATCAATGTCTTCTAATTCAATGGGTGCAATGTCATGCATAATTTCTTGATATAAGGTATAAGGTATTGCACTAGCACTAGCACCCATATCACATAAGCCATGATAACAATGATCTCCTATTTTAACAGAAATAAAAGGCATGCCTACGACAGGTCTATGTATCTTAGTATCTGGTCTAGCAATATTAGCAGTCTCACCACAGAAATAAATAACATGCCCATCTAAATCATCATCCAAGAGATCTTTAACCATGGCAATACTAGGTTCAACATCAATTTGCTTAGGAGGTGTATAAGTCCTAGTATTACTCTTACGAACAATAGTCGAAGCTTTAGCATGATCTTTTATCCTAACAGGAAAAGGACGTTTCTGAACATAAGTAGTAGGAATAATAGGATCACTATAAGTGACAGTCTTTTCTTCGACTATAATAGGTGCAACTACTTTCACTTCAACAGGAGGATTATATTTAAACCACTTCTCTTTAGGGAGATCAACGTGAGTAGCAAAAGATTCATAGAAAGAAGTTACTATCTCAGAGTCAATTCCATACTTAGCGCTAAATCCACAAAAAGCATCTGTATCCATAAAAGATTTAACAAAATCAAACTTAGGTGTCATACCTGACTCCTTACCATCGTCGGAACCCCAATCTTCAGAGTTGCGTTTAGTTCTTTCCAATAAGTCCCATTTCAAATCAATAGTCTTCAGCATATAAGAACCAGCACAGGAAGTATCGAGCAGGTTGCGATTATCAAGAGAAAGCCGAGCATAAAAGTTTTGAATAATCATTTCCCGGGAGAGCTCATGATTGGGGCATGAATATAACATTGACTTAAGCATCCCCCAAGCTTGAGCGATGCTTTCTCCTTCGCGAGGCCAGAAATTACATATGTAATTACAATCACGATGAACAAGATGCATAGGATAGAACTTCTGGTGAAATTCCAACTTCAATCACTTATAATTCCAAGATCTCATATCATCACATAGCCTATACCATGTCAATGCATCTCCCTTCAAATATAAAGGGAAGACCTTCCTTTTGACAACATCATCGGGAATACCTGCAAGCTTAAATAATCCACAAAATTCATCCACAAAGATAAGGTGTAAATCAGAATATAATGTTCCATCTCCTGCAAATGGATTAGCTAGCAGTTTCTCGATCATACCCGAAGGAATCTCAAAGTAAATATTTTCATAAAGTTCAGTAGGTTGAGGAGCAACTCTTTTCTCTTTTGGTCGGGGTGAAGATACCCCGAACAAGCCCTTCAAAGGATTAGTTTCCATAGTGACAAGTAACAGAAAATTTCAGCACACTATATAAATGTTTCCTTACCAAGTTCCACTCACCAAAAGTGCTACACTCCCCGGCAACGGTGGCAGAAAAGAGTCTTGATGACCCACAAGTGTAGGGGATCAATCATATTCCTTTCGATAAGTAAGAGTGTCGAACCCAACGAGGAGCAGAAGGAAATGATAAGCGGTTTTCGGTAATGTTTTCTCTGCAAGCACTGAAATTGTAGGTGATAGATAGTTTTGTGATAAGATAAATAGTAACGAGTAACAAGTAAATAAAGTAAATAAAGTGTAGCAAGGTGGCCCAATCCTTTATGTAGCAAAGGATAAGCCTGGACAATTTATAATAATGAGAAAGGTGCTCCTGAGGACACATGGGAATTATCGTCAAGCTAGTTTTCATCAAGTTCATATGATTTGTGTTCGGCACTTTGATAATTTGGTATGTGGGTGGACCGGTGCTTGGGTACTTCCCTTACTTGGACAAGCATCCAACTTATGATTAACCCCTACTGCAAGCATCCGCAACTACAAAAGAAGTATTAAGGTAAACCTAAGCACAACATTAAACATATGGATCCAAATTAGCCCCTAACGAAGCAACTCATAAACTAGGGTTTAAGCTTCTGTCACTCTAGCAACCCATCATCTACTTATTACTTCCCTATGCCTTCCTCTAGGCCCAAATAATGGTGAAGTGTCATGTAGTCAACGTTCACATAACACCACTAGAGGAAAAGACAACATACATCTCATCAAAATATCGAATGAATACCAAATTCACATGACTACTAATAGCAAGACTTCACCCATGTCCTCAGGAACAAACGTAACTACTTACAAAGCATATTCATGTTCATAATCAGAGGGGTAATAATATGCATAAAGGATCTGAACATATGATCTTCCACCAAGTAAACCAATTAGCATCAACTACAAGGAGTAATCAACACTACTAGCAACCCACATGTACCAATTTGTGGTTTTGATACAAGATTGGATACAAGAGATGAACTAGGGTTTTGAGAGGAGATGGTGCTAGTGAAGATGTTGATGGAGATTGACCCCCTCCCGATGAGAGGATCGTTGGTGATGATGTTGGTGATGATTCCCCCCTCCCGGAGGGAAGTGTTCCCGGCAGAATAGCTCCGCCGGAGCCCTAGATTGGTTTCGCCAAGGTTCCGCCTCGTGGCGGCGGAGTTTCGTCCCGTAAGCTTGCCCACGATTTTTTTCCAGGGTAAAAGCTCTGATATAGCAGAAGATGGACACCGGGGGCCCACCAGGGGGTCTAGGAGACAGGGGGCGCACCCAGTAGGGGGGGGGGCCCACTCTCCTGGCTGAGGTGTGGGCCCCCTGGTGTATTTCTTTCGCCCAATTGTTCTTATTAATTCCAAAAAGATGTTTTGTGGAGTTTCAGGATTTTTGGAGCAGTGCAAATAGGTTTCCAATGTTTGCTCCTTTTCCAGCCAGAATTCCAGCTGCCGGCATTCCCCCTCTTCATGGTAAACCTTGTAAAATAAGAGAGAATAGCCATAAGTATTGAGATATAATGTGTAATAACAGCCCATAATGAAATAAATATTGATATAAAAGCATGATGCAAAATGGACGTATCAGCGATGGAGGCGATGATCCGGAGACCTCGAGTCGGCAGAGCTGGATAGCGTGGGTGAAGGGTTTCAGAGAAATTTCCAAAATCCGACCCATGGGTATATATCTAGACCTTGTCGGCATGACCGAGTTGAGCAACTCGGGGCACCGAGATGCAGAATCGCAAGCGGTTACTGCAACTCGGTGAGACCGAAGTGTTCAAATCGGTTGCACCAAGATTGAAACCTAGATCAACTCAATGGACTCTGTACGACCGAAAGGAATGAATCGGTTGGACCAAAATACATCAAGAGGTTTTGGAAGTTTAAGACTATGATGAATCGGTGGCTCCGAATGCTCCTCACCCAGAGGGTTCGAATCTGACTTGATCAAACTTTGTGATGTAGCATGAATAGAGTTTGAGACGAGAAAATCATAGATAGCTAGAGGGAGTACTTAGGCATTCTTGTCCATCCATTTGGCAAAATAAAAAGACCGAACAATCAAAACTACAAATGGATGTCCTTGAATGAAGAAAACTATGCAACCAACATGATCACACAATAAGATAGCAAATGAAATATGTGGCAAAGCATGCACAAACACTCTAGCATCTATCAAGCAATTGGCGATGACTAGGTCATCTATATATGAGTATATTGACTTAGGAGTCAAATGAGAACATTTGATCATAGGTCATACTCGTCATTTAGGCACAACTGTGGTTACCACTTTTACATAAAGCATTGTTGTGTTCACACCATTAGAGTTGCTTTAGCTCAATTCTTAGAGTAAAGCTCCCCCTAGATGTGTTATCCCCTTTTAGAGGGATGAACTAACCTTGGGTTTTGTCGATGATGACTTCATGTAGATGTTGAAGATGTGGATGCTTAATGTTGATGTAGATCATTTGGAGCAATCCACTGGAGTGATTTGCATTTTCAATACCTACATGGGTTAGTCCCACAAGGAACAAACAAGGATATCCATAGACATAGAGTGAAGTACACACAAGACGATGTCCATGAAAACATTAGGTTACCTTGTCCCTTGAATTACTAACAAGAGGGTTTGTGACTCCTTGAACTAGTGCAAGATGTGGAAGTTGATTACATTTGTTCTTGCCAATATGAATATGAGTGAAGTATGTTGGCGGAGTCACCCTCAACAACTCTCTAGTTCTTCTTCTTTGGGATCCACATCATTTTGATGGAAATCCTTGGGGTTGTAGATGTACTTGATGAAGTAGAACTTGGGGTAGACTTGGGAACTCACTTGACCAAGGCCTTTGGAGCTTCTTCAAATGCATCAATCTCCTCGTGAAGCTTGACCTTGCCTTTTAGCTTGTGGTCTTGTGGTGGAAGATCATCTTGAGCTTGTGTCCCCTTGAAGGAAGTAGGATCATACTTCTCTTGTTGAGGAACAAACATCGTCTTGGGGTATTCATCTTCTTCCCACTCAACTCCATTGGCATTGAACTTTTGTTCAAAACCAACACCTTGATTCTTCCGGTGCCTTCATTGCTTGCGTACAATTTCCTCAAATTGTTTACTTCCGGCAAGGCTCTTGTAAACACCTTTCTCTATAATTCCCTTCAATAAGCTATTTTCTTGCTCAAATGTAACTTGGCTAAGAGAATAGTTAGTGTAATCAAGAGAACTACTACAAGTAACAATATTGCATTTAACAAGATTATTGTTACTACTAGAAGAATAATCTTTCTTACTCTTGTTGCTAGATTTTACTTATGGCATGTAACTAGACAAGAGTAAACGCTTGGCAATGTAAGAAGAACTTTTCTTCTGAAGATCATCACTGACGGCTTTTAAGAACCCATGTTCTTGCTCTAGGTTGATCTTCTCGAAGCGTAGCTTCTCATGAGTTTTTAAAAGTTCTCGATGATTTTCTAAAGTAGTTTCATGATCTAACTTAAGAGTGTTTAGTTCTTTACTTAGACGCTCAATTTCCTTCTTATCATTGTTATTCATTTCATCTTGATTAGCATGATTAATAACAGTTTCAGCATAGTTTTCCTCACTAGCATTGTCAACAAGTAACTCATCATCACCTAGCAAATCATCTTCATCAATACTGAAATCAATATACCCGGGGTGTGATACCTTGGGGCCTTTAGCCATGAAGAATCTTCCAATTCCCTCATTTGGCGAGTCAAATATGTCATAGGAGTTGGTTGACACAAGCACAAGACCGGCAACACCTTCATCTTGAGTATATTCGGAGTCAGAGTGATAACTTCTCTTGAAGTGGTGGTCGGAGTCAGAACCGGATACCCATTCACCAACATGAGCTTGATGTCTTCGTTTTGTGTAGCTCTTTGATAACTTGTCCTTCCTTTCCGAATCCTTGATTCTGCGAGAGGTTCTTCGTTCATAATGATCATCTCTACTCCTCTCTCTTAGAGGTGATTATTCTCTTCTACTTCGTTTAGGCGAGTCTTCACTTCTTTTGTAGGGAGTCGTACACTCATTGGAGTAGTGTCATGACTAGAAGATCTTTTGTCATGGTAGGATCTTGACTTGGAGCTTCTCTCTTTGCTTCTAATCTTGTAGAATTTGTTGAAGTTCTTCACCATTAAGCTCAATTCCTTATTGAAGACTTGTTTTTTAATTGATGTGGCAGGAGCATAACATGAGGCTTTATATGAAGGAAATATGCCATGATTAATATTTATTATTCATGCTAGAATTGTATTAACTGGAAACTAAGTACATGTGTGAATACATAGACAAAACGTAGTGTCCCTAGTATGCCTCTACTTGACTAGCTTGTTAATCAAAGATGGTTATGTTTCCTAACCATAGACATGTGTTGTCATTTGATGAACGGGATCACATCATTAGGAGAATGATTTGATCGACAAGACCCATCCGTTAGCTTAGCATCATGATGGTTACAGTTTCATTGCTACCGCTTTCTTCATGACTTATACATGTTCCTCAGACTATGAGATTATACAACTCCCGAATATCGGAGGAACACTTTGTGTGCTACCAAATGTCACAACATAAAAGGGTGATTATAAAGGTGCTCTAAAGGTGTCTCCAAAGGTGTTTGTTGGGTTGGCATAGATCGAGATTAGGATTTGTCACTCCATGTTTCGGAGAGGTATCTCTGGGCCCTCTCAGTAATACTCATCACTACAAGCCTTGCAAGCATTGTGACTAATGAGTTAGTTGCGGGATGAAGTATTACGGAACGGGTAAAGAGACTTGCCGGTAATGAGATTGAACTAGGTATGATGATACCGACGATCGAATCTCAAGCAAGTAACATACCGATGACAAAGGGAACAACGTATGTTGTTATGTGGTTTGACCGATAAAGATATTCGTAGAATATGTAGGAACCAATATGAGCATCCAAGTTCCGCTATTGTTTATGGACCAGAGACGTGTCTCGGTCATGTCTACATAGTTCTCGAACCCGTAGGGTCCGCACGCTTAACGTTCGATGACGATTGATATTATGAGTTGATGTGATATGATGTACCGAAGGTTTTTCAGAGTCCCAGATGTGATCACGGACATGACGAGGAGTCTCAAAATGGTTGAGACATAAAGATTGATATATTGGACGGCTATGTTCTGACACCGGAAGTGTTCCGGAGAAATTTCGGATAAAACCGGAGTACCAGGGGGTTACCGGAACCCCCGAGGGGTTATTGGGCCAAGTGGGCCAAGTGGTGGAAGAGAGGAGGCAGGCCAAGGTGGGGCGCCCCCCCTAGCCCAAACCAAATTGGACTAGGGGGCGGCCTCCTTCCCCTCCTTCCTTCCCCTCCTAGTTGGACTAGGAAAGGGGGACCTACTCATACTTGGAGTAGGATTCCCTCCTTGGGGTGCACCCCTTGAGGCCAGTCGGCCCCCTCCTCCACTCCTCTATATAAGGGGGAAGAGGGTGAGGGAGTCCTAGATTAGGGGGTCCTCAGGCAGCCGGACTATATGCTTATGCCAGACTGTTTGACTATGAAGATACAAGATTGAAGACTTTGTCCCATGTCCGGGTGGGACTCTCCTTTGCATGGAAGGCAAGCTTGGAAATTCGGATATGTAGATTCCCTTCTCTGTAACCGACTCTGTGTAACCCTAGCCCCCTCCGGTGTCTATATAAACCGGAGGGTTCAGTCCGTAGGAGAAGAACAATCAGAATCATAGGCTAGCTTCTAGGGTTTAGCCTCTACGATCTCATGGTAGATCAACTCTTGTAATACTCATATCAACAAGATCAATCAAGCAGGAAGTAGGGTATTACCTCCATAGAGAGGGCCTGAACCTGGGTAAACATCGTGTCTGCCGCCTCATGTTACCATTAGCCTTAGACGCACAGTTCGGGACCCCCTACCCGAGATCCACCGGTTTTGACACCGACGTTATTGCTTTCGTTGAGAGTTCCACTGTGTCGTCACCATAAGGCTTGATGGCTCCTTCAATCATTTGCAACGACGCGGTCCAGGGTGAGGTTTTCCTCCCCGGGCAGATCTTTGTATTCGGCAGCTTCGCACTGCAGGCCAACTCGCTTGGCCATCTGGAGCAGATCGATAGCTACGCCCCTGGCCATCAGGTCAGGTTTGGAAGCCTGAACTACACTGCCGACATCCGCGGAGACTTGATCTTCGACGGATTCAAGCCCATGATTGGTGCACCCTACAGCCACGTTGAGCATGGCCTTTATCTGCCATCGGACGGTGTTCAGGAGATCGCACCTGCAGCTGCCCTGGATTTAGATCCAGCACAGATCGCGCCATTCGGGGACGGGAGGATGGACCCCGTCACGGAAGCCGCACACTCAACGGCGATAGAGCCGAACACGGATTTCACTTCCAAGGAGGTCTGTGTCATCGGACCCTTGGACTCATTCCCGGCCATAGGCTCAAAACCGTGTGTATCCATTCCCATCGGATCTAACTGGGCACCGATCATGGAGTTCAGCTCCACAGATATCTTTCAGCATTCGCCCTTGGGCGATGTGCTAAACTCATTAAAATCCCTCTCCTTGTCAGGAGACTCTTGGCCGAACTATGTCCGGCTTGAGTGGGAAGCGGACGACAAAGGAATTCATTACCCACCCACCACCCACTTAATAGCCAGTGTCGACGACTTAACCGACATGCTCGATTTCGACTCTGAAGACAACGACGGTTTGGACGACGATGCCGGAGAAGAACAGGAACCACAGCCCACAGGGCGCTAGATAGCCACCTCATCATATGACATATATATGGTGGACACACCCAAAGAAAACAATGGTGAGGATCAAAACGATGCAATGGAGGATAATCCTCTTGAGAAGCAACCGAAGCGCCAACGTCAGCAGCAACGCTCTAAACCACGCCAGGGTAGAAACAGCAATACTGGCACAAGAGATAATAGCACTACGGATGATGCCGAAGACGAAAACAATCCCGCCCAGCCAAGCTTTGAACAGGCCGGACGGGAGGACGGGCAAGTTAGCCCCGATGAATAGGCAATGAATGAAGACTTGGAGGATGACAATTACATGCCCCTCTTCGAAGACTAGGTGAGCCTCGGCGACAAAGAATTTATCATGCCTGAGGATTCTGTCGAGCAGGAGCGCTTCAAGCGTCGGCTTATAGCCACTGCAAAGAGCATGGGGAAAAAACAACAGCAACTTTAAGCTGATCAAGATCTGCTCACTGATAGATGGACTGAGGTCCTGGCGACCGAGGAATACGGACTCGAGCACCCAACCAAAAGTTACCCAAGGCACAGGTTGTTACCTCAATTCGAGGACGAGGCACTAGAGCCTATACTACCAGCGCAGGATGCGGCTGACCGACCACCTCGTGGCCGAGACAAAGCGGTGTATCAGTCTGAACACCAGCCCGCACCCTGTTGCCAAACAAATAGAAACACAAAGGCTTGGGGCTACACGCATGACCTGCGAGACGAATTGGAAAACAAAGCAGGACTGTCAAGATCGATCTACGGATCACGGGGGCGCGCCCCAACGCGTGACGATGACCGCCACACTGGATATACTAAATACAAATCCGTCTGGCCGAATACAGCAGACCAGATCCATCCGAACTGCGTCGCGATGTAGCCAGGCCTAGAGGTGCCACACACCCCCTATGCTTCACTGACGAAGTAATGTAGCATGAATTCCTAGAAGGGTTTAAACCCATAAACATCGAACCATATGATGGGACAATAGACCCCGCGGTATGGATTGAAGATTTCCTTCTCCACATTCACATGGCCCGCGGCGATGATATCCATGCAATCAAGTACCTCCCACTAAAACTCAAGGGACCAGCTTGGCACTGGCTGAATAGTCTGCTAGAAAACTCCATTGGCAGTTGGGAGAACCTAGAAGACGCATTCCTTGACACCTTTCAGGGCACTTATGTGCAACCACCGGACGCTGATGACTTAAGTCACATAACCCAACAGCCCGGAGAGTCATCCAGGAAATTCTGGACTCAGTTCTTAACTAAAAAGAACCAAATCATCGATTGTCCGGATGCCGAGCCCTAGCGACCTTTAAGCATAACATCTGGGACGAGTGGCTCGCCCGACACCTCGGCCAAGAGAAGTCGAAATCCATGGCAGCCCTCATGACACTCATGACCAGCTTTTGTGCAGGCGAGGATAGCTGGTTGGCTCGTAGCAACAACACATCAAGAAATCCTGGCACTTCATACGCCAGAGATAGCAACGGCAAGCCCCAACGCAACAGACACAAGCGTCGGAATAATGGCGATAATGCCGAAGACACGGCCGTCAATGCTGGATTCAGTGTCTCCAAGTCCGTTCAACGGAAAAAGCCATTTAAAAGAAACAATCCGGGCCCGTCCAGTCTGGACCGCATACTCGATCGTCCATGTCAAATCCACGGCACCCTCGATAAACCTGCCAACCGCACCAACAGAGAATGTTGGGTATTGAAATAGGCTGGCAAACTAAATGCCGAAAACAAGGAAAAGGGGTCGCATAGCGATGACGACGAGGAACCCCGGCCACCAAACGAAGGGGGACAAAAGAAATCCCCCCCCCCCAAGTCAAAACGGTAAATATGATATACGCCACCCATATCCCCAAGCGGGAGCGGAAGCGCGCACAAAGGGACGTCTACGTGATGGAGCCAGTCGCCCCAAAATTCAACCCATGGTCTTCCTGTCCGATCACCTTTGATCGCAGGGACCATCCGACCAGTATTCATCATGGCGGTTCAGCCGCACTGGTCCTTGACCCTATCATTGACAGATTCCACCTCACACGAGTCCTCATGGATGGTGGCAACAGCCTGAACCTGCTTTATCATGATACAGTGTGCAAAATGGGCATCGATCCCTCAAGGATCAAACCCACCAAAACCACCTTCAAAGGTGTCATACCAGGTGTAGAGGCCTGTTGTACAGGCTCAATCACACTGGAAGTGGTCTTCGGATCCCTGGACAACTTCCGAAGCAAGGAGTTAATCTTCGATATCATCCCCTTCCGTAGTGGTTATCACGCACTGCTTGGACGAACCGCATTCACTCAATTCAATGTGGTGCCACACTATTCCTACCTCAAGCTCAAGATGCCTGGACCTCGCGGTGTTATAACAGTCAATGGAAATACAGAGCGCTCCCTCCGCATGGAGGAGCACACCGCGGCCCTTGCAGCAGAAGCATAGAGCAACCTCCTTAGGCAGACCCTCAATTCGACAATAAAGCTCATGGACACCGTCAAGCGAGTCTGAACTACTCTGCAACAGGACCGTCCGACCCGTCCAGAGCTCACCTAGCAATTCGGCCTCCGTCCTAGTCCCAATCAAGCGGTGAAATTTCTGCCGTGCGTACATAATTACGCACTTAAAATACCATGGACATAAACAGAGGCATAGCTAGACCGCGGTCCACAATGCGGCTCAACCGCCCCGGGATCCGCATACCTTCACCTTTTTCTTTCTTTCAGGTTCTTCTCTTCTGGAGGCTCTTCTGATAACCTTTTCATCAGACCCATCACGAGACGGATACACCAAGGAAGCAAGGAGCTTTGACGTACAAGGGAATCCCTAGGTGGTGTCTGCTAATGATCACTATACCTGTTTTACATACCCACACGCAGCTCGCTCTTGGTTAGGGCATGTCAAATAGCCCTATCTGCTTATCGCACTACTTGTATACATACGCCTTGATGTATTACTCAAATAACAATGGAAAATAATTTGCAGCGTCAGCTTATTACTTCTTTTTTTCCTTGACTATTTATTTATTACAAATCACACCCGTACATTCTGGTACACTCAGTTTGCCAGGGGATTCAGTGTACCCCATAACACGGCAAGAAAGTCCGAACACTTTTCACAGTGCGGCACCTCGAACTTATAGCATTATATGCATCAGCTCCGAATCATGTCTTGGGTCAATAGTTGGTTGCTTGGCTCCTGTGCTTGCTACCCTATGTTCCACTTTATCGGCTAGGGTAGTAAAGGGAGAACTACTGCGATTGTGTCCCGGTTCTTCCGGACGAGCACCTCAGTAGAGAAAGCCGAAAACTGACTGTCATGATGCGGTGAGAGCTGGTCATTGTTCGAGAGGTTTCAAATCCTTAAAGATTTTTCCGCTTTATAAGAGGAATCGGTCTTTGTCCGATTTAGGTGTGTATAGCGCCCCTAGTTCAGCCTTCCGAACACTAGGGGCTACGCCAAAATTTAAAATTATAGAACTTCTATGGCTAAGTGAGGGTGATAAAGCTGTATAGTCCGGTTGCCTTGTTCGTTGCGCTAGACACCTCCTTAAAGGACCAAAAACTTGGATAAAGAGTGTTTAGATTTATCCCGAACAGCCTTGTACTAGTTACATGGGGGCAGAAGCCGACGACTGGCCAACTCTCAGATTTTATAAACGGCCACACAGGAGGTACAATTTTAAATCAACAAGAACTATATTGCGCAAATGAACCTGTTTCATATTACAGGATAAAATGAATGCACTCATTCAAAGATTACATCCTTGGTACACTGCTCCACCACAAGGCGGGATCCCTTCAGGACACTGTCATAATATTGTTCGGGTCGGCGGTGCTCCTTGCCCTTCGGTGGCCCCTCGGTCATCAGCGCTGTGGCATCCATCTTCGCCCAATGCATTTTGGCACGGGCAAAGGCTATCCACACACCTTCAATGCAAACCGACTGCTTTATGACCTCAAGTTGCGGGCAGGCACTCACAAGCTGCTTCCTGAGTCTGAAGTACCTGCTAGGCATAGGCTCGGCAGGCCATAGCCGGACTATGAGGTCCTTAATGGCCAGCTCGGCTGCCTTGTGCAGCTCGACGAGTTGCTTCAGCTGGTCGCTTAAGGGCATCAGATGTTCTGTCCCAAGATATTGAGACCAGAATTACTTCCCCATTGCACTCCCTTCTTCGGCTCGGTAGAACTCTGCGGCATCTGATATGCTGCGTGGCAGATCCGCAAACGCTCCTGGAGAACTCCAAATTCGGGAAAGTAAAAAGAATGTCCCCTTCACATGCTTGGTTTGCATAACAAATGCCTTGGGTCACCAGAGATCGCCCTTGCCGCCCCGACTACTCCGAACCGTCTCTAAGCTCGCCGACCTCCTCGTCCGACTCGCCGTGAGCCTCGGACCCCGCCCATCCCTCTCTTCTTCCCTGTAGACCTTGGTAGCCACCGGACCACCTACGCCCTAACCCGCCGCCGCCTGCGCTCGCCGCCGACGTGACTCCGGTGACCAAATGGTCCGCCCGACACGTCCAACCCACTCACCGCATCGCGTACGCCCCCGCTAGCACCTCAGCTCGCTAGCTCGCGCACCGCAGCACTGCCCGCGCTCATGCCCGAGCTCCGGCCACCGTGGCCGAGCTCCTCACTGTCGCTACCGGCCACCCCAGCCGCTGACTCCGGTCCCGTTGGATGTGGAAGAGCGCCAGCTACGTGTAGAGCCTCTCTGCCACTCGTTTGGTCGTCAGAGCAAGAAACCCGAAGATCTCCGCCGCGTCCTGGTCGCCGCCGGCGTAGTTCCGGTGACGCTGACGTGTTGTCATTAGATTAGGTTAATCACGTGGTTAGCAGACACCTATGCCGCTAACGAACCGGTCCCACATAGCTAATTAGACCCTGCTAATTTCTGTTTAAGTTTTATTTAATCATAGTGGCCCCACGCGTCAGTGTTGACCTCGCTGACGTGGCCCTTGACCGGCCCCACATGTCTATGAGCCTAGCCATCACTGTGAAACTGACCTATGGGACCCACTGGCCAGGTTTGACCTGGACCTGGCATGTTGACCTGCTGATGTCACACTGATGTCATGCCGACACAATAAGCTATTTTCTAGATTTAATTTAATTCAGGAAATTTTAGAAATTTGCCTAAACTTCTAAAAATCATAGAAAATAAACCGTAGCTCAGAATGAAATAAGTTATATATGAACAATGATCAGAAAAATCCAATCTCTCCATCTGCACTGGTTTCATGCATGTTTAAGCAACTTAACCCTGCTGTTTATATCAAAACATGATAATGCACTTTATAAAGTCATAGTTTGAATTTGAACTTGAATCTTGGGTTCAAACTAACTCAAACCCATCTGATTATAGTTGCATTAGCCCAACACACTCATTTTGCCATGTCATGATCATGCATCATGTTGTGCATTGCATTGATCGTGTTTCCTTCCGTGTTGCCAGTATTTGTCCCCTCTCGATAGACGTAATACCGAGGATGAGATCGATGACACCGATGAAGAGCTATACTATCTTCAAAAGTGCCAGGCAAGCAAAAACCCCTTGTTCATTCCGATACAATCCCACTCTCTTGCTCTTGCTCTCTTTTACTGCATTAGGACAACAACGATTCATCTGTTACTTGCTGCGGTAGTTGAACCCCCTTATCCTCTGCATGACCTGTCATTGCCACAGTAAATATATGAACCCCTCTAGCATGAGTAGGAGTTGTTTGAGCCCTGATGTGCCTACTCATTCATGCTTGTTTGATATGCCTGCTATGCTTAGAGTTGTGTCAGGTCTGATTCATCGGGAATGAATTGGAACAGTGATGAACATGTCCTACTGTGTGTGAGCTAAGTGTCTGAACACGATTTGGTAAAGGTAGAGGTGAGAGGCCATGTAGGAGTACATGGTGGGTTGTCTCATTGAAGCCGTCCTCAGGAACTGAGTTATGTGTTTGTGATCCATGAAACAGTTACTACCACGCATTGGGCCCGAAACCAATGGACCCTCTCGGCTTCTTAATCACCCTCGTCCTCTGTCCGGGAGTTGCAAGTAGTTTCTGGTGTTTGTAGTATGCTGGAGGCCGTGGGCAGCGCTGACCCGAGGGGTGGGCTGTGATGCGGTAGGCACGTGGCCGGGTATGCCCGGCGCCCGTTTGGTGTCGCGGAACCCTATACACATCATTCGGGGCCGTATGTGGAAACCTCGGCCGGACTCCCTGCGGATGGAACCTGAATAGGTGATAAACCTGGACTAGAGACTTGAGTGTTTAGGTAGGTCGTGGCCAACACCCTCGTTGGGCTTCCGCTTGAAGGTTGCCGAGTACATGTCGTGTAAACGGCGGTAAGTGGTGAGAGCGTGTGTGAAGAAGTACACTCCTGCAGGGTTAACATCATCTATTCGAATAGCCGTGTCCGCGGTAAAGGACCTCTAGGTTGCCTATACAGTTCATAGACAAGTGAAAGTGGACACTTTAAAATGCGCAAGATAAGCGTGAGTGCTATGGATGGCGATCTCGTAGGGAGACGGGAGTAGATCCATAGTGGTGTATTGATATGGTGAATATGTGGACTCGTGTGCGCCACCTTAAAAGAGTTACGACTTGTAGTCGTAGTTCAGTATAGCCACCGAGTCAAAGCTAGCTTGTTGAAGTTAAACCCCACCGTCCCCTTTGTTGATAATGATGCATATGTAGATAGTGCTGATGTAAGTCTTGCTGGGTACATTTGTACTCACGTTTGCCTATTTTATGTTTTGCAGAGAGACTTCAGTCTTGCTAGTAGTTCTGCGTGGACTTCGACGTTTAGCTTGTTACCTCAGCTACGATTTTGTGCCTCGGCGGGATCTGGTAGATAGTTGGGCTTCTCAGCCTTTTTCATTTGTAGATGTCTGTACTCAGACATGTTAAGCTTCTGCTTGTGCTTTGACTTGTATGCTCTGAATGTTGGGTCATGAGACCCATGTTTGTAACATCTTGCTCCTCGGAGCCTATTGAATAAAATACTTGAGTTGTAGAGTCATGTTGTGATGCCATGTTGTATTTGCACATATCGAGCATATTGTGTGTATGTTATTGAAATGCTTGGTATGTGTGGGATCTGACTATCCAGTTGTTTATCCTTGGTAGCCTCTCTTACCAGGAAATGTCTCCTAGTGCTTCCACTGAGCCTTGGTAGCTTGCTACTACTCCGGAATACTTAGGCTGGCCAGCATGTGTCCTTCTTCGTTCCTGTTTCTGTCCCTTCCGGGAAATGTCACGCGGTGTCTACCAGAGTCCTGTTAACCTGCTACAGCCCGGTTTACCGGAGTCCTGATTTCACTCGCTGATGACCGACACGTTCGTTGCTGGGTCATGTATGCATGTCCCTGTAAGTTAGTGCCACTTTGGGTTCACGACTAGCCATGTTAGCCCGGGCTCCTTGTCATATGGATGCTAGCAACACTATCATATACATGTGCCAAAAGGCGCAAATGGCCCCGGGCCTGGTAAGGAGACACCCGTGGGAATACCATGTGTGAGGCTGCAAAGTGATATGAGGTGTTACATGCTAGATCGGTGTGGCATTGAGTCGGGGTCCTGACAGATTTGGTATCAGAGCCTGACTGCCTGTAGGATTACCAAGCCAAACTGGTCGAAGTTGAGTCTAGAAATGCTTTAGCTATATGTAGGGGAATTGATTGTGGGATGGATCGTCAGGCTCTTTTTACTCCTTATACCCTATGCCCTTCTGATCCAAGTCGTCTTATCTTTCCTACGGGGTTAAGGAACTAGGCTTTCTTTTTTGTCTATCAGGATCACGTGTTACTAATCTGTAGGCTTTTAAAATTGTTGGTTTTACGCCTTAGTTTAGTTTCTACTACTTCTGTATGTTAACTGTTGATCTCGAAACCTTGGTGTTGTGCTTCTGAGTGGTCATGCCACCATTTTTGTAGCATGTCTCAAATATTTTTGAGCATTTACAGCTGTTACGCTATCCGAGTCATCCGAGGTTTCTAAACAGTCTGATGCATTTGCAAACTCCTTCTTACCGTTCCGAAGTTCCTTTATGCCAGATCAACCACGCTAACTAGTGTCTTGAGGTACTTCGTTGCCTCGGCATTTATGTTGGAGGTATTAGTATGACCCTAGATATCTTATAGAACCATTAGTAATCTAGCCATGTTTAGTGTCCCAGTGTGATGATTCTGGCCATCATTCTCGAAAGCATCCCGTGATGCCACTTAGTAGTAGGTATTCTACTCCTGGGTTTCTGAACCCAAGATTCACCCTACTTACCTCATGTTGTTAGTGTTGCTAGTTCCTTTAGGTTATTAGTAACTTTTGCGATAGTCCTCGAGGTTCGTGGTATATCCTTCCTCCGAATACCATGAACTGCTTATGGCAGAAGTTCCTCGCCAAACCAAAAGATCACAACCAGAGTGCTCTTGACGAATTCTCGATTCTATATTGCTACTCTGCCAGTTCTACCTTCTCTGCATGGATTATCCGGAAGAAACCTGTTGAACTTGGTTCGACATACTAATCTATGCGTCCACAACTTAGAAAGTTATATGTTCTTTGAGTTGTCCCTCTTTAGTTGTTTTCTGACCTTCATCTATCAATTGATGGTCAAGAGCATGTCATGCATTGATGCTCATGAATGCCTATTATCTTTATGGTCCATCGGTCTGTTCTATTCCAGAATGACTAGGAGAAACAAACTCCAGTACCTTATCCATTTCCAGGATCAGGTCAAAGTAGTTGTACCTCGCAAATCAAAATTCCAACCAGCTTTTGTTCTGTTCTACCCTAAAGTATTACCCACTTTATATCAGGAATGTCATGAGGGTTGCACCTTCTCTTATGGATTCTTAACGTAGTGGTACTTCTCGCCATCATTATTCATTCCTCGGTTCCGTGTTGTCGCAACCGAAATGCCGACAAGTGAATCATGATGTGTGAAATCTATACTCCTACCAACCATGTTGCTTAGTGGTTGGTGGACGAAAAATCTCATTCTTAGTGTGTTGGTTATGGAATCATCATTCTAAGATTGATCATGCCACCTAGTCCTTATTTCCGGTGCACTTCTCAATCAATGAGTTAGGATAGTGCCCACCCTTGCTTATTTGATCATATCATCTTGCCATGGAAAGCAAGGTTGTTCTCGAGCTTAGTAACATATAGGAGGTTCGTGATGTTCCGAATATCTTCTCGGGAGTATCACCAGGTCGTCACCTGACTGCTATGTTGAGTTGTGAGCAAGTTGGTTTTCTATAACCACCCCTTCTCCAAGAATCCGTGGCGGATACCCCGAGCTAGTTAGTTAAGCTAAACAACAACCTGGAGAGTTGGAAAATAAAAGCTTGCCCGACTTAGTTCATTTTAAGGGATATCTTGTATGTGTGTTGAAGAAAGATGATATATTCATTGATTTATCCTCGTGTCAATTGTTGGATCTATTGTCTTACCCAAATCTTTGATTTGCGTATGGGTTATTGCCAAATCAAATCAGAACCAACGATATTAGTAATGTTGTCTTACTCATGGTTGATCCCTCGAGCATACACCATTATATCTTTTGGGTCTGACCAATGCTATCACATTGTTCACATAATTGTGGAACTCGACTTATATGGGAACATAGATTAATTGTTGTTGAGCCCATCAACAACATTGTTATCTTCTCCATGATCCGTGTTAAACATCCAGCTAGTATTGGAAACTTTTATAAGCATTATCTTCATGTTCCGTTCATGAAGCATATGTTCGGCTGAAAGGAGTGACTTCCTCTGGTTCATGTGCACTTGGTTCAAGTTGCCGCCGTGAATTCGAGAAAGCATGTTTTTACCTCCTCTAGAATCATCCCAAGTCAGTTATGCACGTGCAAAGTATTCCGTGGTCTGTTAGACTGATCATTTTCATTCCATATGAATTCCCTAGCACATCAAGCCACTAATTGATTTGCTCAAGGATAAGAAGTTCATCGATAAGTGCACAAGGATTTCGATATCCTTGATGATGGTTTCCCACCTGAACTCGGTAGTGTTTCGTTGTAAGACTACCATGTGGTCATCCTTGTCTGGGACAACGTGTTCACATGTTTGCAGTAGAACTGGCTCATGTTTTGTAGCTTGCTACCGTAGTCCATTTCCCGAGAATCTCGCAACGTCATCACGTCGAATTGTGTTGCAAACTTTCATTTTTATTTCTAGACTTGATGAGTCTAGAATATCCTGACACCAGCCAGATCTGAATCTCAGGCAGATATGATGGTTGGAATGTTTCCCAAGAACTATAACATTGGTCTCTCTGTAACCCGGTAAAGTGGATGTCGTGGCCAACACATCCAGCCGGAAGACCCATTATTGTAGTCTCTTGATTGAGAAAGTTGGCCACCTCCCCATAAGGATTTCGTGGGATTTACTCCCTAGTTGACCCTTATGGATTTTTGTGTTCCCGAAGTCCAACCTTTTACTTGATGTTCTAAATATCAACCCATATCTATGAATGGGATACACTAGCACATCAAGGAGAACATTAGAAGCGGAGTGGTAAATTTCTCTCGGTCGATCATCCAGATTTTGTTCCCTTGGCCCCACCAAGGTGAAATCTGAGAAGGTGTTATCTTCCTTTGCATCTGCATTTTCCACTGGTATTCATCGTGGTAGTACGTTGTGTTGCCAGGATCCTTGACACGGATATTGGTAAAACCTTGATCAATATGCAAATGCTCAAGTTCTTGAGAGCACGCGCAAGCTCTAGGTGTTATCATCGGCACCAACTGGGAATGCTTCCAGTTTCCTCGGTTATGCTATAAATTTTCAACAGTGGACTCACCCTCTACTGTTGAGCCTCTCCCCAGTTACTAGAATCATTCCCAGCATTTGCACCTTGTTTCTAGCTTGCACCGCCATTGTGCCATCCTACTATGGACTACCCTTCTCAGTAATTACTGATCAGGATCATCCTGAAAGTGGTCCTACCATGGGTTCCATCCATTTGTGATGATAAGAAAAATCATCCATTGCTTTGCCTTCAACAAGGTAATCCACATCATCCATACTAGTCCGAGTATGCCATTCTACCGAACTCCTCCAAACGATCGCTCAAGATTGCCTTAGGCTGGTTTAGAGAGTTTCGATGATCTCTGAATCAAAGGTAATTCTTTCTGCCACCTAAAGGGGATATATCTACGAGTCACCATCCCTAAGGTGTCTCGTTGTGGTATCATGGCAACTCAACTCCTCGCTACGTTGACAACAGTTCACCACCCTCTTAGGTGTGGAATTGTTGTCTACCTAGTGAACCCTCGTCATCTGTTACACTCCATCCCTTTGGATGTATGCTTCACATCTCAGCCCGAGAGATGTTTCTACGTCTCATTCTGTGAGTTGATCTTGTCATCATTAAGATGATCCATCTTTGTAGACATGTCTTGTTTTTTCTGTCCTCGTGTTGGATGAAGATCTCAAAGGCAAAGACGTCGAGATCAAGGTGATGCACTGAATCAACACCCTCGAGAAAGACATCTGGATCGTGAAGATTGTGTTAGCATGTATTCCTCTGTCTTCTTACCTCATGACTTGAATCTCGGGACGAGATTCTTGTTTAGTGGGGCGAGTTGTCACATCCCTAGCTTCTGGCATTGCACTAGGCTAACTTCATGTGTGCATCATGTTTAAACTTTGAAAGAGAATTGAAATGGGGATTGCCTAAACCCTAGCATCAAAGGAATTCACTAGGTTCAACTAAAATATTCTCTGTGAATCCAAATGGCTTTCAAAAATGTTCATCCTTTCTGGAAAATGCTAGAAGCAATAACCAGAGGTGATGCACATTTTTCCATGACATATTTGGGCTTTGGATTAAATCATACTCTATTTGCATTTGGGCATTTAAATGCTCAAATAATCATAAACTAAAATGTTTACTGTAGGATATATGTCCAACAGTGATCATGAGTAGTTTCATGATTTTTGGAAGTGTCTAAGTATTTTTAATAAAGCCCTAAAGAATACAGAATAATAGAAAAACAAAAACAATTAGAAGAGAGAGAGAGAGAGAGAGAGAGAGAAGGACTTACCAGGCGCCACCAACCGGCCCAGCTCCTGTGCTGGCCCACCCGCGACCCAGCCCACCACCAGCCTCCACTGTTGTCTTCCTCCCCCTTGCCCCGAAGTAGTTGCATGCTGGACGCATGTGCGTCGACGTCGGCCACCTCCTGCTTCGCGCAGGAGGCCGCTCCTTCGTCCTAATCCGCGTCTGGAGACGCCCGAGGCCCCCCCTCTCACTTTCCCCTCACTCTCTCGCTCTCCCTCGCCCTCATCCTCTCCCCTGGACCCCTCTCTCTCTCCACCGAACGGAGCCGCCGCCACCGTCGCCGTTCGTTGTTGCCACCGACCTCCCCACACCCTTTCGGATATGCCACAAGCTCCGCCTCGACCCTCGCGTCCTCTGCACCAAGCCAGGCGCCGCTAGGAGCTCCATGACGACGTCCCCGACCCCTTCTTCCTCCTAGGTTCGCCAAAGATCCCCCTTGCCGCCCCGACTGCTCCGGACCGTCTCCGAGCTCGCCGACCTCCTCGTCCGACACGCCGTGAGCCTCTAACCCCACCCATCCCTTCCTTCTTCCCCGTAGGCCTCCGTAGCCACTGGACCGCCTACGCCCGAACCCGCCGCCGCCTGCGCTCGCTGCCGATGCGACTCCGGTGACCTAGTGGTCCCGACGCGTCCAACCCACTCATTGCATCGTGTAGGCCCCCGCTAGTGCCTCAGCTCGCTAGCTCGCACACCGCAGCACTGACCGCGCTCACGACCGAGCTCCGGCCATCGCGGCTGAGCTCCTCGCCGTTGCTACCGGCCACCCCAGCCGCTGACTCTGGTCCCGTTGGATGCAGAAGAGCGCCAGCTACGGGTAGAGCCTCTCCGCCGCTCGTTTGGTCGTCGGAGCAAGAAACCCAAAGATCTCCTGGTCGCCGACGGCGTAGTTCCCGTGACGCTGACGTGTCATCATTAGATTAGGTTAATCACGTGGTTAGCAAACACCTGTGCTACTGATGAACCGGTCCCACATAGCTAATTAGACCCATCTAATTTTTGTTTAAGTTTTATTTAATCACAGTGGCCCCACGCGTCAGCGTTGACCTCGCTGACGTGGCCCTTGACCGGCCCCACATGTCTGTGAGCCTAGCCATCACTGTGAGACTGACCTATGGGACCCACCGGTCAAGTTTGACCTAGACCTGGCGTGTTGACCTGCTGATGTCACACTGATGTCATGCCGACGCAATAAGCTATTTTATGGATTTAATTTAATTCAGGAAATTTCAGAAATTTGCCTAAACTTCTAAAAATCATAGAAAATAAACCGTAGCTCAGAATGAAATAAGTTATATATGAAAAATGATCAGAAAAATCCAATCTATCCATCTGAACTGGTTTCATGCATGTTTAAGCAACTTAAACCTGATGTTTATATCAAAACATGATAATGCACTTTATAAAGTAATAGTTTGAATTTGAACTTGAATCTTGGGTTCAAACTAACTCAAACCCATCTGAATATAGTTGCATTAGCCCAACACACTCATTTTGCCATGTCATGATCATGCATCATGTTGTGCATTGCATTGATTGTGTTTCCTTCCGTGTTGCCGGTATTTGTCCTCTCTCGATAGACGTGATACCGAGGATGAGATCGATGACACCGATGAAGAGCTATACTATCTTCAGAAGTGCCAGGCAAGCAAAACCCCCTTGTTCATTCCGATACAATCCCACTCTCTCGCTCTTGCTCTCTTTTACTGCATTAGGACAACAATGATTCATCTGTTACTTGCTGCGGTAGTTGAACCCCCTTATCCTCTGCATGACCTATCATTGCCACAGTAGATAGATGAAACCCACTAGCATGAGTAGGAGTTGTTTGAGCCCTGATGTGCCTACTCATTCATGCTTGTTTGTCATGCCTGCTATGCTTAGAGTTGTGTCAGGTCTGATTCATCGGGAATGAACTGGAACAGTGATGAACATGTCCTGTTGTGTGTGAACACGATTTGGTAAAGGTAGCGATGAGAGGCCATGTAGGAGTACATGGTGGGTTGTCTCATTGAAGCCGTCCTCAGGAACTGAGTTCTGTTTTTGTGATCCATGAAACAGTTACTACCCCGCATTGGACCCAAAACCAATGGACCCTCTCAGCTTCTTAATCACCCTCGTCCTCTGTCCATGAGTTGCAAGTAGTTTCTGGTGTTTGTAGTATGCTGGAGGCCGTGGGCAGCGCTGACCCAAGGGGTGGGCTGTGATGCGGTAGGCACGTGGCCGGGTATGCCGGGCGCCCGTTTGGTGGAAACCTCTGCTAGACTCCCTGCGTATGGAACCTGAATAAGCGATAAACTTGGACTAGAGACTTGAGTGTTTAGGTAGGTCATGGCCGACACCCTCGTTGGGCTTCCGCTTGAAGGTTGCCGAGTACATGTCATGTAAACGGCGGTAAGTGGTGAGAGTGTGTGTGAATAAGTACACCCCTGCAGGGTTAACATCATCTATTCGAATAGCCACATCCACGGTAAAGGACCTCTGGGTTGCCTATGTAGTCCATAGACAAGTGAAAGTGGATACTTTAAAATGCGCAAGATAGGCATGAGTGCTATGGATGGCGATCTCATAGGGAGA
The DNA here is from genome assembly GCA_963921465.1 of Triticum timopheevii. Classification (NCBI taxonomy): domain Eukaryota; kingdom Viridiplantae; phylum Streptophyta; class Magnoliopsida; order Poales; family Poaceae; genus Triticum; species Triticum timopheevii. The sequence continues at coordinate 580,395,648 of OY997268.1, forward strand.
CGGGAGCGGTTCCATAGTGGTGTATTGATATGGTGAATATGTGGACTCGTGTGCGCCACCTTAAAAGAGTTACTTGCAGTCGTAGTTCAGGATAGCCACCGAGTCAAAGCTGGCTTTCTGCAGTTAAACCCCACCATCCTCTTTGTTGATAATGATGCATCTGTAGATTGTTCTGATGTAAGTCTTGCTGGGTACATTTGTACTCAGGTTTGTTTAGTTAATGTTTTGCAGAGAGACTTCAGTCTCGCTAGTAGTTCCACGTGGAATTCGATGTTTAGCTTGTTACCTCAGCTACGATCTTGTGCCTCGGCAGGATCTGGTAGATAGTCGGGCTTCTCAGCCATTTTCATTTGTAGATGTCTTTACTCAGACATGTTAAGCTTCCGCTTGTGCTTTGACTTGTATGCTCTGAATGTTGGGTCATGAGACCCATGTTTGTAATATCTCGCTCCTTGGAGCCTATTGAATAAAATACTTGAGTTGTAGAGTCATGTTGTGATGCCATGTTGTACTTGCACATATCGAGCATATTGTGTGTATGTTATTGAAATGCTTGGTATGTGTGGGATCTGACTATCTAGTTGTTTATCCTTGGTAGCCTCTCTTACCGGGAAATGTCTCCTAGTGCTTCCATCGAGCCTTGGTAGCTTGCTAATGCTCCGGAACACTTAGGCTGGCCGACATGTGTCCTTCTTCGTTCCTGTGTCTGTCCCTTCGGGGAAAGGTCACGCGGTGTCTACCGGAGTCCTATTAGCCTGCTACAGCCCGATTTACTGAGTCCTGCTAGCCCAGTTGCTACAGCCCAGATTCACTCACTGATGACCGACACGTTCGTTGCTGGGTCATGTATGCCTGTCCCTGTAAGTAAGTGCCACTTCGGGTTCATGACTAGCCATGTCAGCCCGGGCTCCTTGTCATATGGATGCTAGCGACACTATCATATACGTGCGCCAAAAGGCGCAAATGGTCCCGGGCTTGGTAAGGCGACACCCGTGGGAATACCATGCGTGAGGCCGCAAAGTGATATGAGGTGTTACATGCTAGATCGGTGTGGCATTGATTCGGGGTCCTGACAGTCGCAATCTTCTTGGCTGCCTGGATCCCATAGAGAGCCTTCTGTGCTTCGTCTTTGACGTCTTGCATGCTCTGGAGGGCCTTAGCATGCTCGGACTCTTGAGTCTTAGAGTCATGCTCCAAGGACTCGTACTTCTGGACGAAATCCTGGAGCTCTTGCTGGACCTCACCGACCCGGGCCTCTTGCTTCTCGCGCGCGGCGTGTTCCTTGGCTGCTTTGTCTTCGGCCTCGTCCAGTGCCTTCTTAAGGGCCTCAACTTCAGTTGTGGCCCCTATAAAAGTTTATGACACTTTTATCAGCAGAAACCATTTATTCATAATAAATATGCAGGCAGGGTATTACGTACCTTGACTTTCCTCCAGCTGCCTCTTCACGAGGACAAGCTCTCCCTCGGTCCGCTCCAGGTCCTGCTTTAGTCCAGAGACCTCCGCGATACGAGCGGCAGCGGCTAGCAGTGATGCCTGCTTATTTACATAGACATCTTATGTTAGACTCCTGCAAATATTATTTGATCCTCTGTTCGGCTTTTCTTTCCGAACACCAAACAGAGCATCAGGGGCTACTGTCTGTGATATTCTCTCATAATTTTGTTAATTACCTCAAGGCCTGTTAGAAGGCTAGCGCAGGCTTCAGTCAATCGGCTTTTGGTGGACTGGACCTTCTCAATCAACATACTCATAAGAGTACGGTGTTCTTCATCAATGGAAGCGCTGCGAAGCATTTCCAGCAAGTTGTCCAGTGCCTCTGGATGGACAGAGGTCATCGGTACAGGTAGCTCACCCTCCTTAGGGAGAGGCTTCCTGCCTGAATCCGGAACCACTTGGGTTTCCGAAGCCGTATTCGACTAGGGGCCAAACTGGCTGCGGCCCCCATTATCGGAATCCATGGGGGTCTTCCTCCCATGTGCCCGGTGATTGGGATTTCACCTGGGGCATCTCCGGAACTATCTCCCGTTGGCCTGGTATCCTTCGAGACAACACCTCGGTGTCATCCGCGGCCCTGGGGGAGGAGGCTGTCGAAAGTGAACCGCTGTTCATCGCCGACGGGTCTAGAGATCCCTCCGGAGAGGAGGATATCTCAATATTGGATTTTGGCCAGACTGCAGGTGCACATCTAGCATGATAAGAAGCGATAAAGCAAACATACCAGAAATACTATTGTGTCCGGAAACTTACGACTTAGCCAGGGGCTTGACCCTGGGTTCCCACTCCTCGCCGCTGTTGGTGGCTATGGTGGACTGGTCTGGAAGGAAGGTTTTTCCCTTCTTGGACACCTCAGCCTCCCCATGCGTGGCGGCCTTCCTCTTCTTTCCCCCCCCCCCCCGGTAGGCGGGGGGGGGGGGGGGGGTGGATTTCCTCATCCTCCTCATCTTCGGTGGAGGAGTGCGTCTCGGTGTCTTTAGACGTCATGTCCGATGCAACCTTGCGCCGGAGACTTTCTCTGGTCCCCACGGCTGTCTTCTTGGCCTTCTTCTCCGGCACCTCATAGAGCGTCAGAAACAGCATCTTCGTTAGAAGAGGCGATTCTGGATCTTCAGGTAGCGGAGCCGGATAGTCAATTTCCTCCGCTATCGCTACCCAGGCCTGTAAAATTGGCATGGAGGCTTAAATTCCTCCCGCGGATGTGCTGGTCCAAGGCATATCTTGCAAATATGAAAACTTACCGAATTGGCTCAACATTTTGCGCTGAGTCCGCGATCTTCGCTTATTGGCGGTGGTACCTCGTTGGCCTTGAAAAGCACCTTCCAGACGTCTCCGTGCATCGTGTCAAAGAGCTCTTGCAGCGTCTGGTGTTCGGCCGGGTCAAACTCCCACATATTGCAAATCCATCTCTGACACGGAAGAATCCGATGGAGGAGCATAACCTGGACCACGTTGACGAGCTTGATTTTCTTGCTTATCATATTTTGAACGCAGGTCTGAAGTCCGGTCAGTTGTTCCGCTGAGCCCCAGGCTAATCCCTTCTCTTTCCAGGAGGTGAGCCACATGGGGACGTCGGATCAAAATTTGGGGGTCGCTGCCCAGTTGGCGTCGTGCGGCTCAGTGATGTAGAACCACCCCGATTGCCACCCCTTCACAGTCTCCACAAAGGAGCCTTGAGGCCAGGTGACATTGGGCATCTTGCCCACCATGGTGCCTCCGCACCCCGCTTGTTGGCTGCCCACCACCTTTGGCTTCACGTTGAAGGTCTTCAGCCATAGGCCAAAGTGGGGCGTGATGCGGAGGAAGGCCTCGCACATGACGATAAACGCCGAGATATTGAGGATGAAGTTGGGGGCCAAATCACAGAAGTCCAGCCCGTAGTAGAACATTAGTCCGTGGACGAACGGGCGGAGGGGGAATCCCAGCCCGCAGATGAAGTGAGAGAGGAATACTACCCTTTCCCGGGGTTTCGGGGTAGGGATGATCCGCCCTTCGGCTGGAAGTCGATGTGCGATGTCTATGGATAGGTATCCGGCCTCCCAAAGCTTCTTGATGTCCTCCTTCGTGACGGAGGAGGCCATCCACTTGCCTCCCGCTCCGGACATGTTCGGAATGTTTTTTGCGGAGAAGTTGAATGCTTGGGCGTTGGAGCTTGAGAATGGATGAGCAGAGGAAGAAGAAGGCACGAGTGAAAAAGGGGAATTCTTATCTCTTTATAAAGGCGGCAGTCATGTGCCTCCCCACTTGCCCTAGAAACTCGCTTATTCCCCAAGCGCCGTGCTAATGTCACGGTTCGGTTATCCACGCCCGTATTGATGAGAATCCTGTGATAAGGGGACACAATCTCTGCTTCGACAAGACGTGCCAATAAAACCGCCTCGCAAGATGTGCAGTAGTAGGTTCAGAAAACGGTTCGAATAATGACTGGGCCGTAGCGTGATGTCACGCTATGGAAAAGTTGTCAGCAGATTAGACTCGTGGAATATTGTGCTCTCTACGGTGGTATGTGGAATTTATTTTCTAGAGCCGGACACGATTCTTGTGTTCAAGATCTAATTTGGAGTATTTGGAGAAGGAACCCGCCTTGCAATGCCGAAGACAATCTGCGCGCCGGACTCATCGTCATTGAAGCCTGGTTCAGGGACTACTAAGGGAGTCCTGGATTAGGGGGTCCTCGGATAGCCGGACTATATGCTTATGCCGGACTGTTGGACTATGAAGATACAAGATGGAAGACTTTGTCCCGTGTCCAGGTGGGACTCTCCTTTGCGTGGAAGGCAAGCTTGGCAATTCAGATATGTAGATTCCCTTCTCTGTAACCAACTCCGTGTAACCCTAGCCCCCTCCGGTGTCTATATGAACCAGAGGGTTTAGTCCATAGGAGAAGAACAATCAGAATCATAGGCTAGCTTCTAGGGTTTAGCCTCTATGATCTCATGGTAGATCAACTCTTGTAATACTCATATCATAAAGATCAATCAAGCAAGAAGTAGGGTATTACCTCCATAGAGAGGGCCTGAACCTGGGTAAACATCGTGTCCCCCGCCTCCTGTTACCATTAGCCTTAGACGCACAGTTCGGGACCCCCTACCCGAGATCCGCCAATTTTGACGCCAACAAAGGGGGCACCCCATAGACACACAAGTTGATCTTTTAGCTGTGTGTTGTGCCCCCTCCACATATTTCCACCTCGGTCATATCATCATAGTGCTTAGGCGAAGCCCTGCGCTGGTAACTTCATCATCACCATCACCACGCCGTCGTGCTGATGAAACTCTCCCTCAGCCTCAGCTGGATCTAGAGTTCGTGGGACGTCACCGAGTTGAACGTGTGCAGATCGCGGATGTCCCGTTTCTTCGGTGCTAGGATCGGTCGGATCATGAAGACGTATGACTACATCAACCACGTTGTCATAACGCTTAGGCTTTCGGTCTACGAGGGTACGTAGAAAACACTCTCCCCTCTCGTTGCTATGCATCACCTAGATAGATCTTGTGTGATCGTAGGATTTTTTTTTGAAATTACTGCATTCCCCAACAGTGGCATCCGAGCCAGGTCTATGTGTAGATGTTATATGCATGAGTAGAACACAAAGAGTTGTGGGCGATAATAGTCATACTGCTTACCAACATTTCATACTTTGATTTGGCGGTATTGTTGGATGAAGCGGCTCGGACCGACATTACATGACCATGTTCATGAGACTAGTTCTACCAACGTGCTTATGCACATAGGTGGCTGGCAGGTGGCTGTTTCTCCAACTTTAGTTGAATCGAGTATGGCTACGCCCGGTCCTTGTTGAAGGTTAGAACAACACACTTGACGAAAAATCATTGTGGTTTTTATGCGTACACTACTAGGGAAAAGCCTATACACAGAATCCTATCAGCAGCACACTTCAAAATAACTCGCTGCTGCTAATTAGCAGTAGCGTGCCCATACGAAACTCGCTGTTGGAACAAATCTAGCAGTAGCGTGCCCGCTCAAAGACGCGCTGCTACTATAATTCCCACGAGGCCGCCGCGGGGCTAGTTATAGCAGCAACGCGTTATAGCGACGCGCGCTACTGCTACGTAGCATAGTAGCAGCGCATTTCTCAGATAAGCGCTACTGCTAAGTTTCCTACAAAAATTTAGTCCCACCTCGCTCCGTGAAGAGAGTTTCTACCACCTTAAATATGTTACTTCTCAAACTTTGACAAGCACTTGGTCTTCATTGAACTCTATGTGTAGAATTTGTGGCTGCAATATGAGTCTTCACCTGTTCCTAAACCGGTGTGGACTCATATTGACAAATCAGATTGTACACAAAAAGATCGTTGATGATCAATGTATTTTTGATATATTGAACAAAGTCTATTTTTAGATGCTGACACGTAGCAGTAGCACATTATTGTGAAAGGCGCTGCTGCTAGATAGCTTAGCAGCAGCGTGTTTTCCAACAGCGTGCTACTGCTTAGCCATTCATCTCCCACCCCCGTTCTCCTCTATCCGATCCACTCACACACCACTCACACAGTCACACACTCAATCCTCTGTCTGCGCCGTGCGCCGGTCCACCCCCGTCGCCCCTCCTCTGTCTGCGCCGCGCGCCATCACCTCCTCCTCCTTGCTGGACTCGGTATTGGCCTCCTCCTCCATCCTCCCTCTCCACTCGCCGCTGGCCAGCCCCTCCTCGCTCCGCCTTCCCCCTCCGTCCTCCCTCAACTAGCCGCGCCGGCCGGCCCCTCCTCGCTCCACCTTCCTCCTCCGTCCTCCCTCAACTGGCCGCGCCGGCTGGCCCCTACTCGCTCCGCCTTCCTCCTCCATCCTACTCTCTTCTCCCTCCTCGAGTCACCCCTCCTTCTCCCTCTTGCTCATATGCAACATTTTGATTTAGTTGATATAATTTAGTTGATTTAGTAGGCTAGTTGATTTAGTTGACTTAGAACATTTTGATTTAGTTGATTTAGTAGGCTAGTTGATTTAGTTGACTTAGAACATTTTGATTTAGTTGATTTAGTAGGCTAGTTCATTTAGTTGATTTAGTTGACTTAGAACATTTTGATTTAGTTGATTTAGTAGGCTAGTTCATTTAGTTGATTTAGAACATTTTGGTTTAGTTGATTTACTAGGCTAGTTCATTTAGTTGATTTAGTAGGATAGTTGATTTAGTTGACTTAGAACATTTTGATTTAGTTGATTTAGTAGGCTAGTTCATATGCAACATTTTGATTTAGTTGATATGATTTAGTTGATTTAGTAGGCTAGTTGATTTAGTTGACTTAGAACATTTTGATTTTGTTGATTTAGTAGGCTAGTTGATTTAGTTGATTTAGAACATTTTGATTTAGTTGATTTAGTAGGCTAGTTGATTTAGTTCACTTAGAACATTTTGATTTGGTTGATCGTTAATCCTTGCTCATATTACTTTAGGAAAAATGGTGCCACCACCACCACCACTATGTCGACTGTGCAAGTCAAGATGCGCCAGCAGCCTTGCAACTGGCAAGCTGTTCGGCATCTACTTCCAGCCGAGTTTTCATCATGCGGCGGTAAGAAATTAGATGAAATGTAATAACTATTTTATTTTTAGTGTTGGCATTACTGCATTGTGTCATTTTGCTTATTTTACACAGATCGTCCCATGCAATGTGAGGTTGAAATTCAACAAGCTGACAGGAGACACTGTGACATTTGAGGCTCCTGGGGGGCCGTGCACTATCAAGGTCGAGAAAGGACGCAATATGTCGCAGATTGGAGGAGATGGATGGGCCCGTTTCGTCGCTCGCATGCGTCTTACTGGTGGTGAGTTGATCAGCTTCTCCTTCCAAGCAGAAAGACCCAAGCTAGCTGTCATTTATCTCAACCTGGTGGAAGATGATGAAGATGACGAAGATGATGAAGAAGATGATGATAATGAGGACCCACTCGATGAAGATGATGAGGACCCACTTCATGAAGCCATCATAGCTCAAACAACAAGGCTGAGTGAGGAGGAGTTGTCCAACCTGTGGGACATAATTTCGCCACGTGCTGACTTTGTGGGGGTGCCACTCGTGACCCGCTTGACAAATACCATGGTTGATCGACATGATATGGTATGTTATATACTTACAAATGCAAATTATCCGATGAATTACTTAGTGTAGAGTTTTAGTGTAGAGTTCGATCACATGCTTATTAGTGTAGAATCTAAGGAAACTATTAATAGTGTAGATAATCCATATGTACTTATTTGCGAGGCTATTTATTAATTGATATGTTTTTCTTATTCAGAAATTGGAAAAGAGCATATCTGTGAGTTATGGTATCGAGCCTGATGAAGAAGGCTCAGCTGGACTACGCCTTACTGCAAGGGGCTCCGTCACAACCTGTACTTACCGCGTGGACACGGACGGTCGCACACACTTAAACTCGGTTGGGTGGAAGAAATTCCTCGATGGCAAGAATCTTCGTGTTGGACAGGCCATCCTAATTACTATCAAGAACACCAACCGCCCAGGCTTGAGGATGATGATTGTCTTTGATATCATCTAGAACTACATATGTGTGTGTGTGGCTATATCATCTAGAACTACATATGTGTGTGTGGCTATATCATCTAGAACTACATATGATGATCGTCGTCAATATCATCTAGAACTACATATGATGATGGCCATTGATATGACCTTGTACTGCTTGAGGATGCATGTTGACTATGCATGAAATTGTTATCTAGTACTCCCTTCGTTCCAAATTACTCGTCGTGGTTTGAACTAAAACCACAACGAGTAACTTGGAACGAAGGGAGTACTACCTAGTAATAGTTTATGAATTTGATATCTACTAGCAATACCTAGTATTAGTATCTGAAAGGGAAATTGAAAGGGAAAGGGTAGTGGGAAAATGATGAAAGATATAGCAGTAGCGAGGTATGGCGAAATCGCTACAGCTAGTTAATAGTAGCGCGTTCCTGAAAAGCGCTGCTGATATCGTCAACAGTAGTAGCGCGTGTTGGGGCTGCGCTACTACTATGATTTAGCTGTAGCGCCTTATTAGTAGCACGCCCCCCGCGCTGCTGCTAGCCTCAAACCCGCGCTACTACTAGGGTTTTCCCTAGCAGTGGTAGGTAAGAACCGTTCTTGCTAGAAGCCCGTAGCAGCCACGTAAAACTTGCAACAACAAAGTAGAGGACGTCTAACTTGTTTTTGCAGGGCTTGCTGTGATGTGATATGGTCAAGACATGATGTGATATAAATTGTTCTATGATATGATCATGTTTTGTAACAAAGTTATCGGCAACTGACAGGAGCCATATGGTTGTCACTTTATTGTATGCAATGCAATCGCCATGTAATTGTGTTACTTTAACACTAAGCGGTAGTGATAGTCGTAGTAACAATAGTTGGCGAGACAACAATGATGCTACGATGGAGATCAAGGTGTCGCGCCGATGACAATGGAGATCATGACGATGCTTCGGTGATGGAGATCATGAGCACAAGATGATGATGACCATATCATGTCACATATTTTTGCATGTGATGTTTATCGTTTATGCATCTTATTTTTCTTAGTACGGTGGTAGCATTATAAGATGATCCCTTACTGAATTTCAAGGTACAAGTGTTCTCCCTGAGTATGCACCGTTGCTACATATGATGCAGACATTATGAACGTTTGGCTAGCTTAATATGATGACTACTTGATAGTTTACTGCACCATGCTTTACGACTTAGAATCGGGACTTCAAAGACATTTTGAACGTCATGGACCATATGAGATGTTCCAGGAGTTGAAGTTAATACTTCAAGCAAATACCCGAGTTGAGAGATATGAAGTCTCCAACAAGTTCTATAGCTAAAAGATGGAGGAGAATATAGCTCAAGCAGTGAGCATGTGCTCAGATTGTCTGGGTACTATAATCGCTTGAATCACGTGGGAGTTAACCTTCCAGATAAGATAGTGATTGACAGAGTTCTCTACTCACCATCACCAAGTTACTGGAACATCATGATGAAGTATAGTATGCAAGGGATGACGAAAACGATTCCCAAGCTCTTCGTGATGCTGAAATCGACGAAGGTAGAAATCAAGAAAGAGCATCAAGTGTTGATGATTGACAAGACCACTAGTTTCAAGAAAAGGGCAAAGGGAAAGAAAGGGAACTTCAAGTAGAATGGCAAGCAAGTTGTCACTCCCGTGAAGAAGCCCAAAGCTGGACCAAAGCATGAAATTGAGTGCTTCTATTGCAAAGGAAATGGTCACTGGAAGCGGAAATGCCCTGAATATTTGGTGGATAAGAAGGATAGCAAAGTGAACAAGGGTATATTTGATATACAGGTTATTGGTGTGTACCTTACTAGTGTTTATAGTAGCCCATGGGTATTTGATGCTTGTTCGCACTACAAAAAAAAGACACATCTGTGACATTTTGGGCTGAACGATTTTTTTTCCTGTCATACATATGACACTTCTATGACGATAATTGTGACAAAACCTGGTATCATCATAGATGTCGTGGGCTCCAACTTCTATGACAAAAAATCATGACAGAAAATGGGCTTTTCGTCCTGGGCGGGATGGAGACGCAACTGCATGACATTCTTTGGGCCGTCCATGATGGAAAAAACCATGGTAGAAGCGAGGGGGAGGAAAATTTCGGGGAGTTGCCGGTTACGGTGGGAGGTCGGGGGCCGAGCGATGCGCGTTTCTCTTGTACGTACGCGCGTGTGTGTGAGGCGTTGGCTCTAACTGAAGCCGAGCGAGGCGTTGGCCTCTAACTGAACCCGAGCGATTGCACTGCAGGCTACGCGTTACTGAACCCGAGCGATCGATCGATAGCTGTTAACTGAACCCGATGGAGCGATTCCTTCGCTTCCGCTGCTAATTGAAGCCGATCGATGATGCCTCTGGGATGAACATTGAGCATTGCGGGGGGCTTGGATGAACAGTGAGCGGTGGCGTTGCCTCTGGATGAACAGGAACCCGTGGTGTGGAGGGCTGGATGAACAGTAGATGGTGGAGGAATGGCCATGGAGGGGTGGTTGAACAGGACCCCGTGGTGTGGAGGGCTGGATGAACTGTAGACGGTGTAGGGGTGCCCGTGGAGGGGTGGTTGAACAGTAGCCGGTGGAGTAGCGCGCGGTGGAGGCTGGATGAACAGGAGCCCGTGGAGGCTGGAGGAGGTCGACGGTAGCCCGTGGAGGCTGTAGGAGGTCGACGGTGGAGATGAACAGTATCCCGTGGAGTCCCGTTTTGCGGTACGCCACACCCCTCCTGATGAACAGGACCCCCGTTTCGACCGTAGCGCTCCAACACAAGTCCGTTTCGTCCGTTTTGCGGTACGCCACACCCCTCCCGATCAACAGGACCCCCGTTTCGACCGTAGCGCTCCAACACAAGTCCGTTTCGTTCGTTTTGTGGTACGCCACACCCCTCCCGATCAACAGGACCCCCGTTTCGACCGTAGGAGGTCCGTTTCCTCCGTTTTGCGATATGCCACACCCCTCCCGATCAACAGGACCCCCGTTTCGACCATAGGAGGTCCGTTTCCTCCGTTCTGTGGTACACCAGGCCTCGTTTCCATCGCCTGTTCTGTCCAAGCCGGTTGGCTCCCACGAGTTCCGTTGCCTCCCGATGAACACGACGCATTCCGTTGCCTCCCCATGAACACGATGCAATCCGTTGCCTCCCCATGAACACGACGCATTCCGTTGCCTCCCCATGAACACGACGCATTCTGTTGCCTCCCCATGAAAGCCCTCGCCGTACGTATGCGCGACTAGGCGTTCGAGACCCCGCCCGTATGTACACATACGTGGCCGTATTTTCTTTCTTGCACCCTGGCCGCTGTACGTATGTGTACATGCTACGTGCACGCCTCTACTATGACACGTACGCGCCTCTACTACGACACGTGCGCGCCTCTACATCGACCAGTATATATGTACGTACACGTTCGCGACCAGAATGACAACGCTACATACGCTTCGACTAGGTGGGTCCCGACTGTCAGGCAGTTCCTTGCGTGCGAAAATGTAGCAGGTGGGTCCCAGCAGTTAGAGGGGCGAATTGTTTTTTTGCCTGGACGCACTTCCTTTGCGTGCGAAGATGTAGCTGGTGGGTCCCAGCAGTCAGGGGGCGAATCGTTTTTTTTTTGCCCGGACGCACTTCCTTGTGTGCGAAGATGTAGCTGGTGGGTCCCAGCAGTCAGGGGGGCGAATCATTTTTTTTGCCCGGACGCACTTCCTTGCGTGTGAAGATGTAGCTGGTGGGTCCCAGCAGTCAGGGGGGCGAATCGTTTTTTTTTTACCCGGACGCACTTGCTTGCATGCGAAGATGTAGCTGGTGGCTCCTAGCAGTCAAGGGGAAACTTTTTTTCGTGAAATACGGTGGCCCGTCCGGTGGGTCCCCGCTGTCAGGTGGAGGAATCATTATTTTCCGCGTAATAAGGAGGCACTTCCTTGCTGCGGCCGTGGACCCAGCGGTCAGCCTCTCCACGTACAGTCCACGTCCGATGGAAGCCATTCTTGACCATGTTGACCACGCCACGCCGAGAGCACCAGGGCGGTGGATGACGGCGAGGCCTAGGAAGGTGACGACGCGGAGCCGGGGAAGACGCGATAATGGATGCCCACGCGTAGAGGAGTACGAGGGTTCACTGGTTCGCTGCGGTGTGAGGCTGCCGTCGCCGCAGAATAACAGGGGGTGTGGGTGAGTAGAGGGATGGCCTGGCCAGCGGTGGGAGTAGTAGGGGGTGGTGAGGCCTCCGCCGCATCGTAGCCGGCCATGGGAGGTAGGAGCACGAGGCACGACCGGCGCTGGTTTGGGCGGATGGAGCAAGAAGACCAGAGGTTGAAGAAGCACTATGGCCGTTGGATGGACATCATACGGTCACTGGAGCTAGAATCGTGCATATTGACTAAGTTGACAAAGCCCTCCGTCCCCGTCAACTTAGTAGGCCCACAAGTCAGTCTGCCACTATACTGGGTCCCAGCTAACAGGGGCAGTATTCGTTTTTTTTGTGCGTAATAAGGAGGCACTTCCTTGCGTGCGAAGATATAGCTGGTGGGTCTGAGCTGTCAGCGGCGGTAACGTTTTTTTCGTGAAATACTGAGGCCCTTTCGATGGGTCCCTGATGTCAGGTGGACGAATCATTATTTTGCGCGTAATAAGGAGGCATTTCCTTGGCTGCGCCCATGGACCCAGCTGTCGGCCTCTCCACGTACAGTCCACTTCAGATGCATGTCGGTCGTTGACCATGTTGACCAGGCCACGCCGAGAGAACCAGGGCGGTGGACGATGGCGAGGCCTAGGAAGGGAACGACATGGAGGCAGGGAAGACTCAGCAGTTGTTTCCCACGCGGAGGGGAGTACGACTGAATGAGGGTTTACTGGTTCGTCTGCCGTCGCCGGAGAATAACAGAAGGTGTGGGTGAGTAGAGGGATGGCTAGGCCAGAGATGGGAGTACGGTGGGGCGGTGAGTCCTGCGCGGCAGCACAACCGGCCACGGGGAGGAGGGAGCAGGCAGTCCCGTCGGCGCTTGTTTGAGCGGCTAGAGCAGGAAGAGCAGAGATTGATGAAGCACGACGGCCGTTGGATGGCCATCCAACAGTCACTGCTTGTGCGTCAACTTTTTTTAGGAAAGCCTCAAATCTGTGGAAAATAGCATACAACCCATCTGCCATTATTGCTAATAATTTACAATCCATTTGCTAATTCTTAAGGTTTTTTTTTGAGACCATATTCTTTTTGTTAGCATTACAGCCATATTGTGGCCACGGTTAAAAAATTATACGAAATTTTGCATATTTCGGTGCGGTCCAAACTGTTTTTAATCCCGAAATTTCGACTCACATTCAAACTGATTTTAAAACTAAATGTATATCAATATAAAATCCAACAAATTCTCCACACATAAAAATTAATGTAATTTAAAATCTTGAAATGAAAAAAAAGATATTTGAAACTAATTGCCGCTTTGATGTGTTTTAAAAATGTACAACCCATTTCTCATTACTGATGGGCCATTTTCTCGGCCAGCCGAATGAAAGCTCTCCTTGTCTTGAAAGATTTGCAGCCCAACAGGCCTGACAAAGTGACTTACTTGGTAAATCACAAAAAACTGGGCTGTGGCCATCGACCCAGCTGTCAGCCTCTCCACGTACAGTACTCTTCCGATGGAAGTCGTTCCTTGAACACGTTGACCACGCCGCGCGGAGAGCACCATGGCGGTGGATGACGGCGAGGCCTATGAAGGGGACAACGCGGAGCCGGGGAAGACGCGGCAGTGGAAGCCCACGCAGAGAGGAGTACGAGGGTTCACTCGGTCGGCAGCGGTGTGAGGCTGCCATCGCCGCAGGGCCTGGCCAACGGTGGGAATAGTAGGGGCGGTGAGTCCTCCGCGGCAACACAGCCGGCCACGGGAGGCAGGAGCATGAGGCACGACCGGCGCTGGTTTGGGCAGCTGGAGCAAGAAGACCAGACGTTGAAGAAGCACTACGGCCGTTGGATGGACATCGTACAGTCACTGGAGCTAGAATCATTCATATTGACTAAGGACAAAGCCCTTCGTCCCCGTCAACTTAGTAGGCCCACAAGTCAGCCTCCCACCAAGGTGGATCCCAGCTAGCAGGGGGAGTATTCATTTTGTTGTGCGTAATAAGGAGGCACTTCCGGTGGGTCCGAGCTGACAGCGGGGGGGGGGGGGGGACGTTTTTTGCGAAATACGGTGGCCCATCAGGTGGGTCCCAGCAGTTAGGGGGAAAATGTTTTTTTTTCGCAAAATACGATGGCCCGTCCAGTGGGTCCCTGCTGTTAATTGGAGGAATCATTATTTCCCGCGTAATAAGGAGGCACTTACTTGCTGCGGCCGTGGACCCAGCTGAGACTCTCCACGTACAGTATACTTCCGATGGAAGTCGTTCCTTGACCACGTTGACTTCACCGCATTCCATTGCATGCATGCGTCCATGGGCGTGGTGCGTCCCCACTGTCAGCCTCTCACGTACAGTCATCTTCCGATGACTCTCGGTTGTTGACCACGTTGACCACACCGTGCCGAGCGCACCCAGACTGGAATGACCCGGAGATGGGGAAGACGGGGCAGTGGAGTCGCAGATGGAGAGGAGTGGGAAACATCACTGGTTCGGGTACACGGCGGCATAGCCGCAGTGCCGCCCATGGGAGATAGGAGCAAGAACAGAGGTTGAAGAAGGAGCACGGTTGTTGGACTAACATCCAACAGTCCAGCTGCTAGAATCATTTGTTGATTAAGTTGACAAAGCCGTGCGTACACGTCCTCTTAGCAGGCCCACAAGTCAGTCACCAAATCTGACGGGTCCCAACTATCAACGGGATGAATTATTTTTTTCGCAAAACAAGGAGGCACTTCCTTCCGTGTGAAGATACAGCCGGTGGGTCCCAGCTGTCAGGTGGAGGAAACATTTTTTTCAGCTTAATAAGGAGGAACTTTCCTTGCGTGCGACCATGGACCTCGTGGGTCCCAACAGTCAGGCTCTCCACATACAGTCCTCTTCCGATGACTCTTGTTTGTTGACCATGCCGCACCGAACACAGCGAGGCAGTGGACGATGGCGAGGCCCCGTACGGGAACGACTCGGAGATGGGAAAAAGCGGCAGTGGAGTCGCAGATTGAGAGGAGGAGAAGGGTTATAACTGATTCTGTTGCAATTCATATCAAACTCAGGTTCATAGGAGACGTTCATATTCATAGCCAACATTCACTATCAACAACTCAAAAGATTCATATATACACAAGCTCATCATATCTATGCATCAAAATGATTGATAGATCACACGACAATAATCATACATAATTCACAAAAATATTCAGATATACACATGTTCAGTATGTTTATGCATGCAAATGATTGAGATCACATCCAATATGATCCATGGATGAACTTCAATTACCTAGGGTACAGACTGGTAAATGGTGTTCAATCAGAGGTACTTCTTGCTAAATTTAGTTCTTGTACGAGTAAACTTTCGAGTACATAAGAGGCAGCACAGACAAGCTGAACTTTGCTTGTAGGTTTATACTCAAATAAGGGCCTCGTGCCGATGGAGGTTTGAGCAACTTGGCCACTACTTTCATCCAACTAGTTTACTGGCTCATCTTGGTCCTGTATCTCACCAAAATTCTACATTGCAGACGAGAAAGGAGGCGGTTGAGAAAATGAACCACCCAAATTTTTTGTGCAGTTCAACTGAAATGGAGCATCCTTGGCGTGCAGACTGATTAAGTCCCAGATGAATATACACGTCAACCAACTTGTCTGGAATCTTTAGACTCCATGCCATATAGTTCGCTACCATATGTGTCGATAACCAAAAGGCACAAGTTGGGACCAAAGACTGGACTGCGTTTTTCTGGGCTATGCACCAAGCAATATTTTTGGCGTTCACTCTCCTAATACTTGGAGTTTGACAATTGGTCGATGCTGGTTGATACTCGAATGAATATAGGCACTTCTTGTCAACATCGATGCTTGTCTGAGTGAACTTTGGAGTACATAGCAGCAGCATAAGTACCTGTCCATCTGATCATTTTGTGCAGTTCTACTGAAATCACCCGATGTAATGATTTGCCTACGAGTTCAGGCTCCAAATTACTCCTTTATGAAATCGGCAAACAGTAGCACAATACCAAATTACCAATACATATGACAAGCACAATAATCAGGATAAAGACCAGTACCAACCTGTGTGAGGTATCATATCAATTACTATTTCCTTTGACTGGAAGCCGAGATAAGCCAAGCGACTAACAGCAAAGGAAGAAAGCAAGCGGAGATTAGCGACTGACAGGAAAGGACGGAAGCTGTCGAGGCAATGAAGCACCCAAAGTTTTTGTGCAGTTCCACCAAAATCGAGCATCCTTGTTGGCACATATATTGAGAGAGTGAGATTACTATAATAGTGGGACTAGTTGATGAAACATACACTAACAAATAGAAGCACCCTCATTATCTTAATGGGTAAAGTTAGCAACATAGTAGTCTTGCTTAAAGAGAGGTATTAGTTTATTTAATCAGTGCCAATTAGCTCAACTCAACACTCAAAGCATTGCCATTTATCATAGGTTGCAAAACTTAAAAGTGCAAAGATAAAGGAGTTTCTCATGATAGTAGCACGATAAAAATAGAGATGACAACAAACTAATATGGATGAAGGCCTTAGGCCCGTACCAACCTGAGAAAAAAAGCTTATTCATGTAGTCCCATAAGAGATGATAAAGCACTCACTGGAATCACACAATAGTATATATTTTTGTGCACTTCAAATGTATGGTTGAAATCACTCTTGTTTACCAGTGCTGAGATTATATCGAAAGATTATCAAGAACTTCCAGCAGAGTTAAAGCACTGGCTGGGATACAGTTCACTGTATTGTCTTGTGTAGTTCCACTAAAATGTATGATTGGCACAACATGATCCCTGTTTGCACAAGTAGGAACAAGGTGAAACCTTCATTAGCTTAGTGAGAAAGGATAGGAAGACATTAGCATATTACTCAAACAATAGCATCAAATTCATGATGGACAATACGCAAAACATTGCCTCATTGAACCAATGGTAATAAATTGACATGCAAAACAATAGCACTATTATGTCATGACACTAATAATATTCCCTCCCTGCTCCACCACATGATTCACCTCCATAGACAAACATTCACACGTACATGATTCAGCATAGGGTCCTATTAAAGATTTGTTTAACTCCAACAGGAAAATTAGGCAGTAATAAATTAGTGGTACTTAAGTGTTCCTAATTAATTAAGTGAGACAACAGAAGTGGAAGGGCTCCCTGGAGGATCGTCTCACATGTAAGGTAGTCGTTGCCGGAGCCCTTGAATAGCCTCGACTGAGGCCTCTGGCTTCAGCATGATCGCCTTGGCACTGTTTCTTCTTCTTCTTCTTCCTCTTCATGCTCTGTTTATCTTTCTCCTCACCAGTTGGTGAAACCAAGTACAAGATTGGCCTTCTAATTCAGAATTGATTTTGTCAGTGAGGGAGTACAAGTGTACTAGTAAAAAACAACATTATTTTCTCATGGCAGTCAGAAAATAGAGATGAACACATGCATTAAATATCATTATTTTCTCAAGGAAGGTTATGGCGCCAATATGGATGATGAGGATTGGAACACAGATCTCCCTTTGTGCAGTTCCACCAAAATGAACCAACTATTCCATCTGACATTCTAGTTAAACAGCACAAAAGTCACTTCTTTTAAGAAGAGTTTTGTGCAGTGCACCAAAAGGTCACAATAGCAACCAGGTGAATTGGATATCCCTGTTTGCACAAAAAGGCACAGAGGAAACAGTCAGAGTCTCAAACAATTACAGGCAAAAACATTTGGCTAAACTTGTCAGAGTCTCAAACAATTACAGGCAAAAACAGTGGCATGGCTTCATTTTTACCAGGGACATTATATTAAGAACAGCTAAGGCTGCGTTCAGTTCACAGGTTTGGTGCAGGATTTTCGTAGGAACACAATTCCTACCATATTCTTTCCCTTCCAACCGTTCGGAACACGAGAAAGGTGAATAGTGTTTCATAGGAAAGCTGGTCTGGTAGTACTGATTCCATCGGATTAGAAACATCCACGCGATGCTCATTTTTTGGGCGGAAGCCCGAGGCAGACGCTCGCTGCCATGCGTTAGACAAGTTGTTGTGCTGTGTTTGCCGGAATAAAAAAATCAACCTATGTGTGGTACGTGAGGTGAGGACAAGAGTAGTCACTGTGCAGCTAAATAAAGAAATAACATCTCATGCTGCCAAGCATGCTACTCTAAAAAAATAAATCTGTACATTTCGTAGTCCATCCGAACACATTCTCTTGAGAGTTTCCTCCGGTTCGCTGTTCCATAGTTTTATACCTACATTCCATTCCTATTCCTCTATTTTCATCAAGACCTATGTTTTCTGCCCCTTTATTCCGACCGGAGCCTAAATATTTGGTATAAGGGCATGGGACAGTGGGTGCACTAGCAGTACAGCACCATGTACATAAACAGGGGCATAAAGTGGAGATTCATAGTTTGTTGCCCCGAGAAACAAACATCCAAGAAACATACCACTGGGTTGGTCCCATTTTTGTTCACTCTAGCCACCTACTCCTATATGTGGATAGCAAATCTAGTCCTGGTCATACCACTGTGTACAACGTTACCCCTATATTTCCCTTTTCGACCAAGAGACCGGTTGGATGACTAGTCTGTACTACTTTCATCCCCTTTCCTTCCTGTTTGTACCAAGTCCGATGTACATACTAAATTCCCCCACCCCCACTTTATTTCAATGACAAGTATTTTCGGACGGAGGGAGTACAAGATTTGACTCCATGAAGTAGCTTTACCTCTAACAATAGAAGAAGAAAAAAGGTGACGTTGGACCATCCGATCGAGAGGGGCTGAGAGGTAGAAAATGATGCACATGCAGCGATGTAGCAAGCTGGGGAAGTAGAGCTAAGGCGGTTTTGAACGAAGATATACCTGAAGGTCGTCGGGATGTGGATAGGTGGGCGGCGGGAGGCCGGATCCGCCCACAGGCAACGACGAAGGGATCGGAGGACCTCCCGTGCCGGTGCTCGGCCAGAGATAACAGTGCGGCCGGCAGTGGGTCTCCTCCCTCGCTGTCGACGACGGCCTAAACGCTGCCCCTCCTCCCCTTCACCGTGGAGGGGGATACGTCCGGATCTGTAACCAGCGGTGAGGATAGAAAGCCAGTGTTTTTTGAAGGGAGAAAGACAGGGTTACTACCCCTATCTTGTTTAGATCTGGAGAGGATGAGAGTGTGTGAATAGAGCAGCCCTAGCAAGCAAGAGCGGAGGCTCCATCCTATATATAAGTAGTGGGGTAGTTTACCCTTTTCACTCCATCAAAACAATCGTTTAAAATTGTGTACTACTACATGCCAGGTTGCGTTTTTGTAGTTGTTGATTGTTTTTGAGATAGCTACCCGCTTGTTCCAAGTGGTGTTACGGTGTGCCAGGTCGCACTTTGTATCATTCAAGTCTGGTAGTACTAAAAGTCCCTCCATTAAATGAACAACCACCCCCTCGTAAAAATTGTGAACAAGCCCACGGCTAAAATTAGCGGAAACATGGGTTGCCCCAACAAGCATTATTATTTATATTTTCTACTCCCTCCGTTCCTAAATATAAGTCTTTTTTATTAGACACACATAAGATAATAATTTTTTTATTAGCAGTGAACCCCACATGTCATAGACACAAAAATTGTGGCAAGATTCCCTTAGGCAAGCCAAAGCGTGTCTAACAATTTGAGCAACTCAGGTTAGGCAAGTGTGGAAAGTGTGGGAAAAATAATGTGGCAACATAAGACAAACATAGTCACAATCCAAACAACCCCGTGATTTTTTGTGACATGCATGAAAATTTGGTTAGTTAAATTTATAGTCAAAATTTGGCAAGGTGCATCAAATCAACACATGCAAGTATCAAAAGGAAAGTCACGGCATGCATGCATGCATTGTACTCCCTCTGTTTCCAAATATAAGTCTTTTTAGAGATTGCAACAAGTGACTACTCCCTCTGTTCCTAAATGTAAGTCTTTTTAGGGATTCCACTACAAACTACATACGGATGTATATAGACATATTTTAGAGTGTAGATTCACTCATTTTGTTTCGTATGTACTCCCTCCGTCCCATAATATAGGACGTTTTTTACACTAGTTTAGTGTCAAAAAACGTCTTACATTATGGGACGGAGGGAGTACTTCATAGTGAAATCTCTAAAAAGACTTATATTTTGGAATGGAGGGAGTACATACGAAGCAGAATATGTCTACTCCTACATATGAAGTAGCCCATTTGAAATGTGTAAAAAGAGTTTTATCGAATGTAGTGCTTTGATGTGTCGCGTCAACTCATACAAGCCCGAGAAATTTGATTACTACGACGCCATCTCCCTCGCGGACTGAGCTCCGATGCCTTAACTGCACCTGCCTTTGGCTGCATGACAGGTGGGCCAACCACATGTTGGGCCCACCTGTCATGGATGCAAAGGCAGGAGCAGTAAGTAGAAGCTTTCGCTACATGCTATCCCTCACGCACGAGGTGGATGGACATGCAGCAGTGGATTCGATACTGTAGAAGTAGGAGTAACATCATTGTTTGTCTTCTCGAAGAGGCGAAGAGCCAAGTGCAAACCGAATGTGGCAGTTGCGAACACTCGCGTGGTGCGGTTCCTTGGAGAACTATCCAGGCTCTTGCATGAGACAAAATTGCTATTGTTTAACAATTAAACTCCATTATCCATTGGTTGATACTCATTCTTCACAGGTCCACGCGCTTAGCACCGTTTCCTCCTGGGGTCACCAATGTTTATTTGCTAATTAATAGCATTCCATGCAATGAACTAGCCATTGCAAGTCATTAAAAGCATGCACACCTCTCATCTATTATTGGTTGATACGTATGTCAAGAAACAAGAAACAAGGTAGAAGTTAATGCACCGCGCCTAAGTGTTTTGGGACTACTTGGTTTTTGTAAGATGACTTACACACCTAGACGGAGGGAGTAGTATAGACCTGTAAACCGGGAAGGAGTATTTTCCTTTCTAGAGATTTCAACAAGTGACTAGACTTCGGCTAAAAAAACAAGTGACTAGACTACACCGTGTGCAGTACCCCCTCCCTTCCGGTTTATAGGGCTCAAATCTCAAATCTCATGAACCAAGGCATTTTCCGATTGGAGGAATGTATCTCGTACTTTACAAAAGTACCCTAATTAAACTCATGCATTAATTATGTAGTTCTCTCATTTTCCTCTCCGCCTTGGTCGCGGTGCACAATATTGAGAGAGTGCTTTGATACATTTTAGTCTCATGACTAAAAGTAGTGGGACTAAAACTTGTTAGCCTCATCCATGCTTGGATCCAAATACTAAAGAGACTAAAATCAAGTTAATGACATTTCAAAGCATCCGGGACCGCGTGCCATCCACCAAATCACAGCGAGGTGCTACAGTCGAGACTCACCTGTCACCCCGGTGTGGCCATCATGACCCGTCATATCACAAAACCCACACCTTTACCAGCAGTGGTAAGGTGGCCTCCAAGTTGGACTGGACGAAGCAGCCATCATTTCATTGGAACGCTCGTTCAAGCCCTTTCTTCCCTTTCTTGAAGAAAACCTCACTCCAGGCTACTCACTTCTGCCATTTTTCTTCTCTACCGACGAATGAAAGGTGGGCGAATTAGTTATGCTGCTATATTTTCATTCCAATAATCTTCTTTTTGCGAAGCAGTGACTGATTCTCACATCCTATTCTTTTCCCGTTTTCATTGCGATTGTGTTTTCCTTTCGATTGCTTTTTGTTTGTCAGTTCATTGATGGATCCTGGAGCACTAGGCAAAGAGTTGCCGGCGGACAACCCACTGGAGACAGCGATCTCCAGGAAGCGAGCACCGACCAACGAGTTGACCATGTTGGCGGGCCAACCCATGGAGACGAAGAACTCCAAGAAACAAGCACTGGCCAAAGAGTTGAGGACGTTGGCGAAAGAACTCCTCAAAGAAAGTTGGAAGAACAGCAAGGGCCCCACCGTGCCTACCCCAGGAGCTCTGATTGCCACCTATGTGAGGCTCAAGACCGAGTTTGAGGAGATAGTCGCCGTTGAGAAGCAGTATTCCCCTAGCAAGGTGATGGCCCCCATCGAGGACGAGGAGATGGCCCCCGGAGGGATGAGATCCCTCGGTGAGCTGCACAAGGTAAAAAATAATGGCTTATTACCATAGTTGTGGTTTTTGATTATTTGCAATGTGCTTGCTTTTTGATTATTTGCAATGTGCTTGCTAATATGTTAGTGTTGTGCAGGTGCCGGTGGTTGTCCTTGATGATTCCGATGTCGTGGCCCGTCCTGTTGGCATCGCCCTGGAGATCGATTCCGATGCCACTGTCCATCCTGTGGACATTGCCCCAGAGATCGATTCCGATGTCGCGGTCAGTCCTGTGGACATCGCCACAGAAATCGATTCCCATGCCGCTGTCCGTGCTGTGGTCACTGCCCGAGAGAACGATGACAAGAAATAGTTGGCCGCGCTAATCCTTCATGGTAGTTTTCATTGCCCTGTGTTTAATTACCAGAACGATGCGTTTTATCAAACCATCTTAGGGCTAGTGCACTGTCTTCTGTGGGTGGATCTTGCTACTTTTGTTTGGTAGTGAATCATGCGATGAATCATGCGAACCCTCTCCGAGTTATGGAAACAGATGTATCCTCACCAGCTTTTGATGTAATATATGGCATGCTTAGATGTAAGTTTGAAATGTTTATCATATCAGCAGGGCTTGTTTGATGATTCTTGGTGTTAGTAGGCTAGCTACTGTGTGAGCTATAGTACTTGCAAAACACTCACCGAATAGAAACATTGGGGCTGATGAGCTCGTGGTACGCTTATACTTTTCCCTCGTCGATTGACCAATAGCCCTAGCTCCTAAAATTGTAGGCTTAGCGATCGATCAGACAATAGTCGACATACATTCAGGCCTCATTTGGTTCATAGGGTAGGAAAATCATAGCAAAAGTACAGAGAACGTGCAACACAAAATCATAGCAGTGCAGAGACGTACTCCCTCCGTTCCAAAATAGATGACCTAGACGGGCTAGTTTGGCCTAGTGGGTTTCAGTGATATGACGTGGTACAGTGCCGTCCAGTCTTCGCGTGTGGTAGCAGTATTGCGGGTACAGTAAGTTTTCTTGAAGAAGCGGAATTCAACGAAGTCATGATGGTTCCTTCGTTCGAACAACTTACGGTGGGAAAGGTTGGGCCTGCGATATGACCGGGGTAGACCAGGATAATTTTGTGCATGGCATGTGGACCAGGATGGTCGATGTCCCACATGTCGGTGAATGAAAGTATTCTTTCCAATATAGAGGACGAGCAATGAGTATTCATTGTTTATTTTTGATGAAAGCTATTGTCTCCACTGTTACTCCTTGACTTTGTCAATGCCTCTCTCTCCTCCACATAAGCGGGCACTACTTGCTATGCATGCAGTGGGCAGCTGGCGTCTTGAGGGGCCAGGGCGGTGATAGCGGGCTCCGGAAGCGGTCCGAACTCTAGCATGGCCCACCTCACATTATCACCATATATTTCTTGGAGTCCGTGCGCGGCGGGCGGGCGATCTCTTCTCCCTCCCCCATTTCTCTCTTCTCAGCCGACGCCCGCCGAGCGATTAGATTTCAGCTATCGACGGTTTATTCAATTACGGTCCCACATGTCAGTGAAACTGCAAGACAACGCGTGTCCCCTTTGGTGAGCGGCGTGCGAGCCGGACTGTCGGGGTTGCGATGCGTACGAGTCGCAAGTGTGCTGCCTTTTCCTTTAGAACTTGCGAAGCGTAACATTTTCGCGCGATCGATCGATAGAAATGCAGAACAAAATGACGAGGGCGATGCTTTCCCGCTCGTTAGGCGGGCTAGTTTGAGTGATATGACGTGCTACAGTGCCGTCCACTTGCTCCATTTTTATGTAAGCAAGAGTTTACACTTGTACGTGGGAGGAGTGCGAAACACCGCGGATCTGATTTTGATCGAGGGATAACTGTTCCCTGCCAAATGATGGAGGATTGTTAACGATTATAGCATGATAGTTAGGGCATCTCCAGCGCTAGTCCACAAATTTACACCGGCATCTGTCCGAGGACACTGATGGATGCCATTCAATGCTGCCCACATACCCTTCGACAACTATATGAACTAACCGGACGAAATTCGTGCAAACAAAGAAAATTTCAAATTAACCGGATGAAATTCATTACATTTCAAAAACTTTTCCTACAAACTGGACGAAATTCATTACATATTTCGCACAAACCGTACTAAACCTACTTTAAACCTAATCTAAACGATCACCGGCGCCCGACCACCAAGTCCGGCCATGAACCCGAGAAAGCCGGCCATTGCCTTTGCCTCCTCCTCATCAGCCTCGATAACCTCCTCCTCCGGCCGGAGCACAAGGTTATGAAGATTTCTTCCTCCACGTCGCCGTCAAGCGGCTAATCAGCCGCCAATGTTTACCCCACCAAGCTTGGCGTCGACTGAGTGGAGTAGCGGTGGCCTTCCTGGGACCAGAGCGGCGGCGACCTACCATGTACTACTCTTCCTCGCTGCCGGCTGCGCCCGCGCACGCGCGCCGGCTTCATGGTTGTGGCGGCGGAGGGCGGCCCGGGGGGTGCCGGCGATCTCCTTCATTTGCTCCTGTGACAGTACGTCGAAGAGAGCTTTGGAGCGCGCCCGGAGTGGAGCCGCCGATGTCCCTCGTCTGCTCCTGCGACAGTACGTCCAAGAGAGCTTCGGAGCGCCACGAGGCCATGGTTGAAGTGGTGCCGACAGAAGGAAGGGACCGGAGGAGAATAAGTGTGGGTCTTTGGCTATGGCTGGGAGCTGGTGCTCAAGTTAATATAGCGGGTGAATGGCAATGAGCCGCGGCAGACGGATGGAGAACTGGCGCCGGAGTAGGTTCGTCGGGCGTGAATGCAGACGCTGCTTCAGTGACTTAACTGCAGATGCGTTTGGGTGTCTAACATGTGGGCCCAACGGGCGTCTGGCCCGCATGTCAGTGACACACCAATTGCACCTGCAGTTAAGTCCAGTGAATGCGGCATTGACATTCTGGAGAGACGGTGACCGATTCAGGCGCATGCGGACTGTTTGACTGGTCAACCATACAAATACAGAGCTATACGCTGAGCCAGCAACTGTATAATCACTATATCTCGTATACAATGATCAAAGTGAGCTATCAAGACAAGTTGGATGACCGCCAATGCATTTTACTTGGTAATAAATGACCAGGATTGAAGGGGAATCCTAATTTACTTCGTCTTCTGTCCTTGAGCTCTTGACAAACCAATGCACTATACGGTTGTCCGGCCACTCCACACCAGAGCTCTCACCAAGCGTCGTTCATGCCACCGTGCTACACACTAACCGGTAAGGCAGCGATGGCATCCCGCCGCGCTGAGTTCCTCGCCGCCCATGAACGCACACAAAATGGTAGGGAAGCGATGGCATCCCGCCGTGCCGAGTTCATCGCTGCTCGCGACCTCACAACTATGTGGGAGGAATTTGAAGATGCCAAGGCCGAATGGGCGGTAGAGCAAGAGGCGGCCAAAGCCGCACAGAGGGAGCAGAAAAGTCAGAAAGCACTCAAGAAAAGAGAGGCCCGCCACTGCAAGAAAGAAAAGGACGCACGCGCTGCCGTGGAGAGGTCGGTGGAGATCCAAGCACAGTGGGGTGTCGCCGACAAAGCCGAGAAGGAGAACGACGGCGTCTGGCCAGCATGTGAGAAGTAGTAGTACTAGTAGTTAGTGTGTGTGTCTGTGTCTGAGTACGAGCATGTACCAGTACTACTATTTACTACTATAGTTTTATAGCAAATTACCAGTACATTAGCCTAGACTAAGTGGAAAAATTCCTATCCTATGCATCAAATGGGATCTCTTTGGCCCTGTTTGGATCCCTAAGTTAGAGTTAGTTTTGGTTAGTTGGGGCTCAAATAACCCAAAAGTATCCAAACATGATGGGTTAGTTTGGGTTAGTTTGATCTAACCCACCCCAAAAAACTAGCCCACACTAGAGGAGCTTATTTGGGTTAGTTCTCTTGGGCCCACTAAAAAATTAGTAAAAAAAGTTACCCCTCCCATCCAAACATGGTCTAAAGTAGTCAAATGGTTGAGAAAGAATATTTATTGTCAATATAACCCTACCATCCAAACAGCTCTTTGGTTAGAGTTAGTTTAAGGTTGGTCCAGGGTAAGAATCTAGCTCTAACCTCCAACTCAGTTAGAGTATCCAAACAGGGCCTTTATTTATAGGAATTGAGATGCATGTCATCTCACTTCCTATGATTTTCATATTCCTATCCTATGAACGAAAGGAGGCCTCTGTTGGAGTAAATACTATAGCTAGCAGTACTACTGGTACAATAGTTTTCTTCAAGAAGCGGAATTCAATGAAGTCATGATGGTTCCTTCGTTCGAGCAACTTCAAAGTGGGAAGTGGGCCTGTGATTTGACGCCTCATTAGTCATTGTTACTGCGGCGCGATGACCTGGGTGACTCTCCCTTGGAGTTCTGCGTGCATGGCAAGTGGACCAGGATGGTCGATGTCCCACATGTTGGCGAACGGAAGTATTCTTTCCGATATCGAGGAGTAAGGAAACTGCGTGGTATAGTATCACTGCTGATTGGTTTGCAAAAAAATAGTATCACTGCCAATTTATAATTATTTTTTATTTCTGATGAATGCTAGCGTTTCAACTCTTACAATGAAGGGTGCCAAACACGGCACGTGCTGGATGTCCCACACGTCAGCGAAAGGAGTGGGACATGAACAGCGTGGTAGAGCCCAGCGTAAAAAAATAGCGTGGTAGAGCGTCTCCACTTCTTCCACTTCTGGGTCAGAGACCACACGTAGTAGTACTTAGCTGTATGAATGATACAAAGTGTGACATGGAGAGAAAGACACGTCTAGTTGGAAGGTCTCAGGGCATACACGTAAACAAATATAAAAGTTAATATGTGCCTCCAACTAATATAGTAGTAGTAGAGTACTTAGACACGTACTCCATAACATCACCGTGCATTGCACGTACAACATTTAGTGGTAGTACATAGTAAGAGACAAATGCCGCCCAAGAGTTCCCTTCTCGACCTACTTTTGGGTGTTTGGTAGAGTGTATGGAGGGTGCATGAGTCCACACTAGTTTAGCACAAATACACTAGAAGCATGCATGAAGAGAGCATGCATGAAGAGGGGTGTTGAGTTGAGCATGCATGAAGAGGGAAAAACTATGCTGAGACGAGAACGCAACCAAACACACCCTGTATGCCATGCATGTTCATACCATTTGTGCCTTTCTACTTCACTTACTGCGCTACATTACTCAGGTTCGTATGTCCACTCCTGGGTACATGTCCGTCTCGTAGTTCCAGTGCCACGTGTTCTTCATATAGATGGAACGATCGTTGCATAACACGTGCGCCTTGACGCTAGATGTCTCGCGTGTTGGCAAAAGGATGAACAAAGCTCACGTAAAAAAATAGAGTGGAAGAACATAGATTCTGGACGATCGAGAAGGAGCAAGGAACCTCGTGGTGGAGCGTCTGCACTCATAATATTTAATATTATTCAACGATATAAAATTAACCAATAATCTCCACAGTGGACTGGAAGAGTACGAAACACGGGAGCCCAATGTAGTTACATCTTACTAGTACATGCCTAACCCATGATATCACCATATTTCTTGGCTTCCGTGTGACATCTATCTCTAGTAATCCAGCAGCCTATATCGCTTCTCCCTCCTCGTCTCTATCAAAGTGCGGCGGGCTGGCGTTTCTGCCGTCTATTGAGGCCGGTTAACTATCACATGTTAGCGACATGCCAAGAGCATTCTAAAAAAATTCCTTTCACATTCCGTTTTCAAAAAGAAATAAATCCTTTCACGTACGAATTTGCATATATGCTTTGAGGAACTTGCATGTCCTATACTGCTCCTGTTTGATACTCTAACTTAGCTAGAGGTTAGACTAACTCATGACTAACCCTAAACTAACTGTAGCCAAAGAGGTGTTTGGGTGACAGGGTTAGATTGATAATAAATGCACTTCGTGGAGAGAGAAAAGTGATTTTTCAGTGGTCCCAATGAGAACTATCTCCAGTTAGCACCTCTTGGGTGGGATAGTTTTTTTTGGCGGGTTTGGTGCAACTTGCTCCAATTTAAACCCTCATGCTTGGATACTTTAGGGCTACTTGAGCCCCAACTAGCTCAAACTAACTCTAACCCATGGATCCAAACAGGGCCTATGGCCAGTCTCGACGCGGAGCAGTCGCATGCACCGGGAAGAGGCGCTCTCTCGGCCGTCGCGCCACTTCAAAGCCGGCGCTGTTGGAAATATGCCCTAGAGGCAATAATAAAAGGATTATTATTATATTTCCTTGTTCATGATAATTGTCTTTATTCATGCTATAATTGTATTATCCGGAAATCATAATACACGTGTGAATACATAGACCATAATATGTCCCTAGTAAGCCTCTAGTTGACTAGCTCGTTGATCAACAGATAGTCATGGTTTCCTGACTATGGACATTAGATGTCATTGATAACGGGATCACATCATTAGGAGAATGATGTGATGGACAAGACCCAATCCTAAGCATAGCACAAGATCGTGTAGTTCGTTTTGCTAGAGCTTTTCCAATGTCAAGTATCTTTTCCTTAGACCATGAGATCGTGTAACTCCCGGATACCGTAGGAGTGCTTTGGGTGTACCAAATGTCACAACGTAACTGGGTGACTATAAAGGTGCATTATAGGTATCTCCGAAAGTGTCGGTTGGGTTGACACGGATCGAGACTGGGATTTGTCAGTCCGTATTACGGAGAGGTATCACTGGGCACGCTCGGTAGTGCATCATCATAATGAGCTCAAAGTAACCAAGTGTCTGGTCACGGGATCATGCATTACGGTACGAGTAAAGTGACTTGCCAGTAACGAGACTGAACGAGGTATTGGGATACCGACGATCGAGTCTCGGGCAAGTAACATATCGTATGACAAAGGGAATAGTATACGGGGTTGCTTGAATCCTCGACATCGTGGTTCATCCGATGAGATCATCGAGGAGTATGTGGGATCCAACATGGGTATCCAGATCCTGCTGTTGGTTATTGACCGGAGAGCCGTCTTGGTCATGTCTGCATGTCTCCCGAACCCATAGGGTCTACACACTTAAGGTTCGGTGACGCTAGGGTTGTATGAATATGAGTATGCAGCAAACCGAATGTTGTTCGGGGTCCCGGATGAGATCCCGGACGTCACGAGGAGTTCCGAAATGGTCTGGAGGTAAATAATTATATATAGGAAGTGTTGTTTCGGCCATCGAGAAAGTTTCGGGGTCACCCGGTATTGTACCGGGACCACCGTAAGGGTCCCGGGGGTCCACCGGGTGGGGCCACCTATCCCGGAAGGCCCCGTGGGCTGAAGTGGGAGGGGAACCAGCCCCTAGTGGGATGGTGCGCCCCCCTTGGGCCCCCCCTGCGCCTAGGGTTGGAAACCCTAGGTGGGGGGGCGCACCACTTGCCTTGGGGGGCACTCCACCCCCTGGCCGCTGCCCCCTTGGGAGATTGCATCTCCCAGGGCCGGCACCCCCCCTAGGGGCCTATATAAAGGAGGGAAAGGGTGAGGGCAGCTGCACCCTGTGTCTTGGCGCCTCCCTCCCCCTGCTACACCTCGTCCTCCTCCCGCAGCCGCTTGGCGAAACCCTGCCGGAGTTCTGCTGCATCCACCACCACGCTGTTGTGCTGCTGGATCGTCATCAATCTCTCCTTCCCCCTTGCTGGATCAAGAAGGAGGAGACGTCATCCACTCTGTACGTGCGTTGAACGCGGAGGTGCTGTCCGTTCGGCACTTGGTCATCGGTGATTTGAATCACGGCGAGTACGACTCCATCATCACTGTTCTCTTGAACGCTTCCGCACGCGATCTACAAGTGGTATGTAGATGCAATCTCTCTCCCATGACTCGTTGCTTAGATGAACTCATAGATGGATCTTGGTGAAACCGTAGGAAAATTTTTATTTTCTGCAACGTTCCCCAACAGTGGCATCATGAGCTAGGTCTATGCGTAGTTCTCTATTGCACGAGTAGAACACAATTTTGTTGTGGGCGTAGATCTTGTCAACTTGCTTGCCGCTACTAGTCTTTTCTTGCTTCAGCGGTATTGTGGGATGAAGCGGCCCGGTCCGACCTTACACGTACGCTTACGTGAGACAGGTTCCACCGACTGACATGCACTAGTTGCATAAGGTGGCTAGCGGGTGTCTGTCTCTCCTACTTTAGTTGGAGCGGATTCGATGAAAAGGGTCCTTATGAAGGGTAAATAGAAGTTGACAAAATCACGTTGTGGTTGTTCGTAGGTAAGAAAACGTTCTTGCTAGAACCCAATTGCAGCCACGTAAAAGATGCAACAACAATTAGAGGACGTCTAACTTGTTTTTGCAGCAATTGTCATGTGATGTGATATGGCCAGAAGTTGTGATGAATGATGATTGATATATTGTGATGTATGAGATCATGTTCTTGTAATAGGAATCATGACTTGCATGTCAATGAGTATGACAACCGGCAGGAGCCATAGGAGTTGTCTTTATTTTTTGTATGACCTGCGTGTCATTGAAGAACGCCATGTAAATTACTTTACTTTATTGCTAAACGTGTTAGCCATAGAAGTAGAAGTAGTCGTTGGCATGACAACTTCATGAAGCCACAATGATGGAGATCATGGTGTCATGCCGGTGACAAAGATGATCATGGAGCCCGGAAGATGGAGATCGAAGGAGCTATGATATTGGCCATATCATGTCACTACTTTATATAATTGCATGTGATGTTTATTATGTTTTATGCATCTTGTTTACTTAGAACGGCGGTAGTAAATAAGATGATCCCTTATAATAATTTCAAGAAAGTGTTCCCCCTAACTGTGCACCATTGCTAAAGTTCGTCGTTTCGAAGCACCACGTGATGATCGGGTGTTATAGATCCTTACGTTCCCATACAACGGGTGTAAGACAGATTTACACATGCAGAACACTTAGGGTTAACTTGACGAGCCTAGCATGTATAGACATGGCCTCGGAACACAAGTGACCGAAAGGTCGAACATGAGTCGTATGGAAGATACGATCAACATGGAGATGTTCACCGATGATGACTAGTCCGTCTCACGTAATGATCGGACACGGCCTAGTCGACTCGGATCGTGTAACACTTGACGAGCCTAGATGACTAGAGGGATGTCAAATCTGAGTGGGAGTTCATTCAATAATGTGATTAGATTAACTTAATGAACTTAGTCTAAAACTTTTGCAAAATATGTCTTGTAGATCAAATGGCCAACGCTCATGTCAACATGAACTTCAACGCATTCCTAGAGAAAACCAAGCTGAAAGATGATGGCAGCAACTATTCGGACTGGGTCCGGAACCTGAGGATCATCCTCATAGCAGCCAAGAAAGCATATGTCCTAGATGAACCGCTAGGTGAAGCA
Source organism: Triticum timopheevii (assembly GCA_963921465.1). Lineage (NCBI taxonomy): Eukaryota > Viridiplantae > Streptophyta > Magnoliopsida > Poales > Poaceae > Triticum > Triticum timopheevii. The sequence continues at coordinate 580,427,229 of OY997268.1, forward strand.
CCCATCCCAGAGAACCAAGACGTTATGAACGTTTGGCAGTCACGTGCTGATGATTACTCCCTCGTTCAGCGCGGCATGCTTTACAGCTTAGAACCGGGGCTCCATAAGCGTTTTGAGAAACACGGAGCATATGAGATGTTCAAGGAGCTGAAAATGGTTTTTCAAGCTCATGCCCGGGTCGAGAGATTTGAAGTCTCCAACAAGTTCTATAGTTGTAAGATGGAGGAAAACAGTTCTGTCAGTGAGCACATACTCAAAATGTTTGGGTTGCACAACCGCCTGTCCCAGCTGAAGATCAACCTCCCGGACGAGGCGGTCATTGATAGAATCCTTCAGTCGCTCCCACCGAGCTACAATAGCTTTCTGTTGAACTACAATATGTAGGGGATGGTGAAGACCATTCCTGAAGTATTTTCAATGCTGAAGTCAGCAGAGGTTGAAATCAAGAAAGAACATCAAGTGTTGATGGTCAATAAGACCACTAAGTTTAAGAAGGGAAAGGGTAAGAAGAACTTCAAGAAGGACGGCAAAGATGTTGCCGCGCCCGGTAAGCCAGTTGCCGGGAAGAAGTCAAAGAATGGACCCAAGCCTGAGACTGAGTGCTTTTATTGCAAGGGGAAGGGTCACTGGAAGCGGAACTGCCCCAAATACTTAGCGGACAAGAAGGCCGGCAACACTAAAGGTATATTTGATATACATGTAATTGATGTGTACCTTACCAGTACTCGTAGAAACTCCTGGGTATTTGATACCGGTGCCGTTGCTCATATTTGTAACTCATAGCAGGAGCTGCGGAATAAGCGGAGAATGGCGAAGGACGAGGTGACGATGCGCGTCAGGAATGGTTCCAAGGTCGATGTGGTCGCCGTCGGCACGCTACCTCTACATTTACCCACGGGATTAGTTATGAACCTCAATAATTGTTATGTAGTGCCAAGTTTGAGCATGAACATTGTATCTAGATCTCGTTTAATACGAGATGGCTACTCATTTAAATCCGAGAATAATGGTTGTTCTATTTATATGAGAGATATGTTTTATGGTCATGCCCCAATGGTCAATGGTTTATTCTTAATGAATCTCGAACGTAATGTTACACATATTCATAGCGTGAATACCAAAAGATGTAAAGTTGATAACGATAGTCCCACATACTTGTGGCACTGTCGCCTTGGTCACATTGGTGTCAAGCGCATGAAGAAACTCCATGCTGATGGACTTTTAGAGTCTCTCGATTATGAATCATTTGACACATGCGAACCATGCCTCATGGGAAAAATGACCAAGACTCTGTTCTCCAGAACAATGGAGCGAGCAACCAACTTATTGGAAATCATACATACCGATGTGTGCGGTCCAATGAGCGTTGAGGCTCGCGGAGGATATCGTTATGTTCTCACTCTCACTGATGACTTGAGTAGATATGGGTATGTCTACTTGATGAAACAGAAGTCTGAGACCTTTGAAAAGTTCAAGGAATTTCAGAATGAGGTAGAGAATCAACGTGACCTAAAGATAAAGTTCCTACGATCAGATTGTGGAGGAGAATACTTAAGTCACGAATTTGGTACACACTTAAGGAAATGTGGAATCGTTTCACAACTCACGCCGCCTGGAACACCTCAGTGTAATGGTGTGTCCGAACGTCGTAATCGCACTCTATTGGATATGGTGCGATCTATGATGTCTCTTACCGATTTACCGCTATCATTTTGGGGATACGCTCTAGAGACAGCTACATTCACTTTAAATAGGGCACCGTCTAAATCCGTTGAGACGACACCGTATGAATTATGGTTTGGGAAGAAACCTAAGCTGTCGTTTCTAAAAGTTTGGGGATGCGATGCTTATGTCAAGAAACTACAACCTGAAAAGCTTGAACCCAAGTCGGAAAAATGCGTCTTCATAGTATACCCTAAGGAAACCATTGGGTATACCTTCTACTTAAGATCCGAGGGCAAGACCTTTGTTGCCAAGAATGGATCCTTTCTGGAAAAAGAGTTTCTCTCGAAAGAAGTAAGTGGGAGGAAAGTAGAACTCGATGAAGTACTACCTCTTGAACCGAAAAGTAGTGCAGCTCAGGAAAATGTTCCTGTGGTGCCTACACCAACTGGAGAGGAAATTAATGATTATGATCAAGGTACTTCGGATCAAGTTGCTACTGAACCTCGTAGGTCCACAAGGACACGTTCCACACCAGAGTGGTATGGCAACCCTGTCCTTGAAATCATGTTGTTAGACAACGGTGAACCTTCGAACTATGAAGAAGTGATGGCGGGCCCAGATTCCAAAAAATGGCTTGAACCCATGCAATCCGAGATAGAATCGATGTATGAAAACAAAGTATGGACTTTGACCGACTTGCCCGATGATTGGCAAGCGATAGAAAACAAATGGATCTTTAAGAAGAAGACGGACGCGGATGGTAATATTACCATCTATAAAGCTCGACTTGTCGCTAATGGTTATCGGCAAGTTCAAGGGGTTGACTACGATGAGACTTTCTCTCCCGTAGCGAAGCTGAAGTCCGTCCGAATCATGTTAGCAATTGCCGCATACTATGATTATGAGATATGGCAGATGGACGTCAAAACGGCATTCATTAATGGGCATCTTAAGGAAGAACTGTATATGATGCAGCCGGAGGGTTTTATCGATCCTAAGAATGCTAACAAAGTATGCAAGCTCCAGCGATCCATTTATGGGCTGGTGCAAGCATCTCGGAGTTGGAACATTCGCTTTGATGAGATGATCAAAGCATTTGGGTTTATGCAGACTTATGGAGAAGCCTGCGTTTACAAGAAAGTGAGTGGGAGCTCTGTAGCATTTCTCATATTATATGTAGATGACATACTTTTGATGGGAAATGATATAGAACTTTTGGACAGCATTAAGGCCTACTTGAATAAGTGTTTTTCAATGAAGGACCTTGGAGAAGCTGCTTACATATTAGGCATCAAGATCTATAGGGATAGATCAAGACGCCTCATAGGTCTTTCACAAAGCACATACCTTGATAAGATTTTGAAGAAGTTCAAAATGGATCAGTCC